>BSBK01009514.1:0-480773 GCA_027943335.1 Chamaecyparis obtusa
ATATATATATATATATATATATCTATATATCTTGCACTAAGGCACTCGCGGGGGGAAGGGTTCTCCCCCACCGTGGCCCTCCCTTCAATATATATATGTGTGTGTGTGTGAATTTAAGTATATATGTACATGGCTACAAAAATATGTTAATATTTTATTATTATTTTTAACTCTATATATATATATATATATATATATATATATATATATATATATATATATATATTGTGTGTGTGTGTGTGTGTTAATTATGGTAGTTGTTATCCTATAACACAACACTTCAATAAGACATTATATAGTTAGTTTAAAAATTAAATTGAAAGCAAGTAAACCAAGAAAAATTGTCATATTGCTCTCTAACTAGCAAGAGTATGTTTAAAATCTATTCTACTCTTAGATTTAGACCCTAAACAATTATATTACACTACTAGAATGAGAGATTCAATGCAAATTAACTAAGAAATCAAGAAATAAAGTTAAATCGTGAAATGTCATTAATTCATTACCAAATTCAAGAGATCTAAGCTATGAATTAAAATGTGTTTTTAGCTATGAATTCAAAATGACAGCATGTAAGTATAAATGCAATTAAGTAGGTGATTTGTGAGTTTTGAAAATTCTCTTTTATAGAAACATTATTGAATTTGACGGTTGTTGGGCCACTAATGGTCCCCAAATTAAAATTTTAAAATCAGATTTCTCCCACTTGCAAATCGTGCTTTGGTAAACGTTTTACCCCTAATTTGCATGTCAAAATTTGACAAGGAAAAAGACCTTGAACCTCCTCATACTAGTTCATATTGGTTCATACTAATTCAAAATTGGTTCATAATGGTTCAAAGTGGTTCACCCTAGTTCAATGCAGTTCAAGTTGGTTAGATCAGGTTCGACAGGGTTCATTTAGGTTCAAATAAGTTTGAAATGGTTCGAACAGGTACATTCAGATTCAAATAAATGTATTCACATAAACAATTGTTGCATTGCATAGTTTGAGCCCTACATTTTCATTTCCACGTTTCATGTTCTTGAATTCTCCGCATTGCTCAACGAATTCCCCCTATGATTGACCTTTGATAAGAAGCAAATATCCTTTTTTGTCATGCCCAAGATCTAAAGGCAAAAACACACCATTTTTACTAATGTTGCACATTTTCAAGGTTAAAATGTTTATACAAGGTCCATACTAGAATGGTGTTGCTAGATAAATCAAATTCTAATAAGGAATAACTAGATTAAGGTTAACGGGGTGATCGAGGGGGATCATGACAAGCGTAGACCGACTTGTCAATGTTCCTCAATCGAGTATAACATCAAGGTCTATTCAGGGTCTACAACTGGTTGGGTTAAATTATAATTCTAGAAAAAAATTACTTATTAACGTTCACTTAAAGTTTTAATGAAATCTTGTTAAGGATATTCCCAAGATTACCCTAGTTACCTTAATACTAAAAAAATTCTACCTCACAACATAATTAAAAGAATCTTTAAGGTTAACTTTTTATTTAAGTTTAATTAATTTAATTAAGTAAAATCTTCTAATAAACCATCTTAATGCTAGTCAATTAATTAATTAATAATTTTAACCCCTAGATAAATCCCTTCAACAATTTGATCCATAACATTCAAATTTGAACATTATAAAAAATAATCTATTGCATATCTATTAATAACAAATGTGTATTACATCATCGTAGTTGTATCAAAAAATAATAACAATCTTGGAAGTACCACAATAGTAAAGTATCTAGAACATATCTACCTTATACCATTAATACATTTTTGGCGTATACAAAAAAAATTGAACTAGGATAATTCAAACTATGTGATCTAGATTATTATCATCAAGATCATATGGCTCCTGATCTGTGCCATCATCATTATAATCTGGAGGGACTGAGTTATAACCAATGATCTCATGGGATTTGAATCCCAAGTCACGTGTCTGCTATGATTCCTTGGTTGTAGGTTTCCAATTGTCTGATTGTTTTAGCTGCTGAATGAATTCAACAAGGGTGATTTCAAATTCTCCTTTGGCCTTCATGGTAGTGTATCCATAAGCTATGTCCTTGGACTATCAATGGTAGCTTTTCCATCTCTCAATATTTGCAGAAATTTACTCTCTTACATCTTTATAATAGCAGTGATCTACAAGGCAACATCAAGATAGATGAGTCTCCAGAGACTAAGTAAGGTTCCTGCCCTTCCCTGCAAGCACATCATTATTCAGAGCCTTCCAAATAATCCACAATATAGAAAAAGAAAGAATAAACCAAAAAGTGTTACAATATTTGTTGTTGTTAATGTGTCCTAAGATAATATTTAAGACTATGAAACAACATTGAATGTAAGGCCAAACATCTTCTAGACTTTAGAAGCAAAGAGACATTAAAAAAACATGCATAATAGACTCAGGATGTCTACAGACTATGCAAAAATTAGGGTCACCTCCTGTATTTTTAAAGGGTAGTTTATGCAGGAAAATTTTCCAAAGGAAACATGCTATCTTGGGTTCCACTAGGCTAGTCCAAATATTGTCAACGTATTTGTTCCAATCTTCTTGTTGGGCATTAATGTGCTATTTGGAGTTAGCATGTTCAACAATGTCAAGGTTGAAGGTAAGAAGCTTGTAAATGTACTTGGACTTGACAAGGTGGAGGGGAGTGTTGTCCAACCAAAGGAGCTGAAAGGAACAATGGTTTGGGGAGAAACACCGAACGATGGATCCTAGATTGTTAAAAGAAGTAGAAAGGATGGAATATGTTATCCATTAAGACTTGGGGATATGTATCTATCAACTTGCAACTTCTCCCAGGGAATCAAGCACCCTTGGTTGAGAATGTCCTAGAAGGTGTTAATTCATTTCTTTGACCACTTTTTTGTTGATCAACCTTGCAACAGAGCCAAGGGTTTATCACCATGTTTCATATTCCACCACACAGATTTATAACCACAGATTACACCTCCCCTTCAGTAGGACTAATGCAACAGAGAAATTTCCTCATAGATTTCCATCCCTTCTAGACCAAATTTGAAAACATTTGATCCTTGTATCAAAACATTGCCTTCTAAGGTAAGAAGATCTATAAAGAAGAGGTTGGACTAAGTCTTGGCTCTATAGGGGTGAGCCCACGCTAGGTTATTCCTGATTAGGATTTTCTATTGTTCTATACCTACAACTACTTTTTCAATCCATTTGACAACAAAAGAAATGCCTTGAATCCCAAGGTCTTTAAGGCCTAAACCACCCCACATCTTATCTCTTGTACGCCACTCCCAAGAGACAACATGAAGCTTCTTTTTGTCTGAACCATATGACCAAATAAAATCTCAGATGCATTTCTGGATAAAGTTAAACTAGTGTTGGTTAAAGAGCCAAGCAGAGGAGAAGTATATAGAGTAGGAAGAGATAATCTTTTGGCAAACCTGGATTCTTCCTATGAAGGAAAGGAGGTTGTTGTCCCATCTGTACAATCTTTTAATTATCCTTTCTTTTATCCAATTCCACATTTCATTTAGATTTGGCCTGATAACAAAGGGTTTTCCTGGATATCTGACAATATGGTCAGGCCCCCCCATTGAAAGCCAAACTTGCACCACCAGTTTGGGGGATTAGGGTTCCAACCCCACATAATAGATTTGGAGAGAAAAATTTTACTCCCTGAGGCTAAGAAGATTAGGTCTAACTTGGTCACAAGGCATTCCATGTTATGTTCTTCCAGTAACAGAAGGATAGTGGTGTCATCAACAAATTGGATGTTGGAGACCTCATTTTGGTTGGGGAGGGTGATACCCTTCACATTTGGGGATAAGATGTCATCCCTAAAGAGGAAATTGAGGGAGTCTGCAACAATAACAAAAAGGGAGGGAGCTAGAGGGCATCCTTGCCTGATAGACCTAGAGAGCTAAAAAAATTTAGATCTTACTCCATTGACTTCAACTGTCGCCATGGCCCCTTGGAGAAGAAAAGAAGAATATCTTTTAACTTAAATTTATATTTTAAGTTTATTAAATTGAATGTGCAAATTTAATTGAATATTAATATTTAATTGATAATAAATATTTTTAGCATATTAATAATATGAAAATTGATAATTAAATATCAATTCATTAATTATGCTGTATCGTCTTAAAATGGAAGCACTTCCATGTTAAGAGTGTTTAGCCCTCCGAGTAAGTGGTTTGGGGTCATGTTAAGCACCTTGATTAGGTCTTTGCATGTATTTGACTTTCTCCCCGCTTTCCACTTCTTCTCTGCGCTTGATTTCTCCATTCTAGGTGAAATTAGGGTTAAGGTCTTAAGGAATTTCCTAATTTTCCCTCTTTCATGGCTCTATTTTCTAGGTAGGGTTTAGAAATGAGACCTCCTAGTCCTTAATCACATCAAATAGAGGATTTTTTGTCTATTCCAGACATCTAGTCCTGTTCAGATATCAATTTCCAATTTTTTGACATCTCCTGGAACCTCTGCTGCAGAACCTGGAAAAGTTAGGGTTTGAGGTTATAAGAAATGATAAGGAAGAGCAAAAGATCTAGTTTAATCTAATGAGCAAAGTGTGAGGAAAAGCATACCATGAGATAAACAAGAACTAGAAGCATTCACCATCCAATATGAGACAATATTTTTGAAGGGGGAAAAGCGTAAAAAAACCCCCATGATATTATTATGAATGGGCCAAAAAGCCTAAGAGAGAGAGAGAAAGAAAATGAGAGCGAAATGCTCATACAATGCTTCAAGAGAATGAGAATGAGAAACTATGTGTTTCTAGGGAATGCCTTGAGAAAAGAGAAGAGAAGCATCTCTTAAGAAGAGATGAGAGGAAAGGAGTAGAATGTAACTCCCATGTGCATGTGAACCACATTCATAATGTGTGTGCCACTTGTGCTAATTCCTCTTAAGGAGGAATCTAAGAAAAAGAAAATACAAAAAATAAAAAATGTCCTCACACATGGAAGAAGAGGACAAAATAACATGTAGGGATTCTAAAGGAATCTCCTACTTATAAAATAAAATACCTTGGTTTATAATAAAACACCAAGGAAAGATTAAATTCTAACACCCCCCTTTAATCTTTACTTGGGGGTTTACAATCAAAGGGTATCAAACCCATATTTTTACAATGAAATTCAAACTTCTCTCTTGGAAGAGGCTTTGTGAGGATGTCAGCAACTTGATGTTGTCCTTGGCAGAAAAGAAGAGAGACTTGCTGGTTGTGAATGTGTTCTCTAATGAAGTGATGATGAAGAGCAATGTGCTTGGATCTTGCATGGTAAACTAGATTCTTTGCTAGAGCTATTGCACTTTGGTTATCACAAAACAAAGGTGTAGGTTCCTCTTGAGGTAGACCCAAATCTGCAAGTAATCTTCTAAGCCAAAGAGCTTCTTTTGCTGCTGTAGTACAACCTTTATATTCTGCTTCAGTAGAACATAGAGAAACAGATTGTTGCTTTTTACTTTTCCATGAAATTGCACCTGAACCAAGAAGAAAACAATAACCACTAGTGGATTTCCCATCATTGGGATCTCCTCCTAGATCTGAATCAGTATAACCTTTAAGTCTAAAATCAGCAGTATTATCAAAATATAAAGCATACTATGAAGTACCTTTGATGTACCTTAAGATTCTTTTTGCAGCTTTCAAATGAGTTTGTTGAGGTTTGGACATAAATCTAGAGACTAGTCCAACACTAAAAGAAATATCAGGTCTAGTAAGAGTTAAATAAATTAAACTTCCTACTAGCTGTCTATAATAAGTGGCATCAACATAAGGAGTCATAGTATCAGCTTCTAATTTAGTGCCTAAATCACAAGGTATGGAAACAACATTAGCATTAATTAAATCAAATCTATGTAATAAATCTTGAGCATATTTAGTTTGAGAAACATAAATACCATTTTCTGTTTGCCAAAATTGCATTCCTAAAAAATAATGTAAAATTCCTAAATCGGTCATTTGAAATGTGTGATTAAGTTGAAACTTAATGTCTGAAATCAAAGGTGTGGAACTAGAAGTAAGAATAAGATCATCTACATATAAGATAATAATGATAAGTTCACCATCACAATGCTTAATGTAAAGGTTAGGATCATTTTGACTTCTTTGATAACCTTGAGAAAGAAAGAAAGCATTAATCTTAGAATACCATTCCCTAGGAGATTATTTTAAGCCATAAATTGATTTATTAAGTTTTCCCACAAGATTTTCATTACCTGTTTGAATAAAACCTGGTGGTTGTGCCATGTAAATTTCTTCATGCAAATCTCCATTAAGAAAAGCACTTTTAACATCCATTTGGTGAATAGGCCAATGCATTTTAGCAGCTAAAGCAAGAATTACTTTGATAGTAGGCATTTTAGCTACTGGAGCAAAAGTTTCAGTATAATCTAAACCTTCAACTTGAGAAAATCCTCTAGCAACTAATCAAGCTTTATATTTAGATATTTCATTATCAGAATTAACCTTAGTTTTATACAACCATTTACATGAAACTAAATTTTTACCTTGAGGTAAGGGAACAAGATCCCAAGTGTTATTAGCAATCAAAGTGTTATATTCTTCTTGCATAGCAGTTTGCCAATGTGGTTGAGTTTTAGCTTCATTAAAAGTTTGAGGATCTTGAGAGTTCATAACTTTAGACATCAAAGCATAATTGCAGTAGTTTATTCTTCTAGGTTTAAGTCCTCCCATTCTAGTAATGTAATCATCAGTATCATTAACCAAATTTTTGAACCATTTAGGATGATGTTTTGAATTAACAGATTCACTACTAGGACAATCAAGAGTAACATTAGAACCATGAGGAGTTGAAAGAACAGTTTCATTAATGTCATTTTCTGCATTTTTAATATTTAAAGAAACAGAAACAGATTCATTTTGAGTAGGGTTTAGAGAAGGAGGTTGGTCCTCCACAAGAACAATTTGACCTTTATCAAAATCAGAATCTTGAACTTGAGAACAGTCATGAACACCATTTTCAGCAATACATACATCTCTAGCAACATGAACTTTGTTAGATTGAGGATTGTAAACTCTATAACCTTTAATATTTTCATCATAACCAACAAAGATATGAGGTGTGGATTTAGGGTCCAGTTTTTTCCTTTTCTATTTTGGAATATGAACATAAGCAATTGAACCAAAAATCCTTAAATGAGCTAAGTTTGGTTTTCTACCTGACCAAGCTTCTTCAGGTGTTTTATTTTTTAAAGCTTTGGTAGGAGTTCTATTAAGAAGATAAGTTGCACAAGCCATAGCTTCAGCCCAAAATTTATAATCCATATTTTTAGCATGCAAAAGACATCTAGCCATTTCAACTATAGTCCTATGCTTACGTTCTGCCACACCATTCTGTTCTGGTGTATAAGGAACAGTAAGTTCATGTTTTATACCAAAGGACTTTAAGTAAGAATGAAAAGAATGATTAATATATTCAGTACCATTATCTGTTCTAAGAATTTGAATTTTGCAACCACTTTGTCTTTCCACATAAACATGAAATTCAGCAAAGGTGTCAAGCACTTGATCTTTACTATGCAGAAAATAGATCCAAGTTCTACGTGAGAAATCATCAACAAAGGTTAAAGCATACTTAGAACCTTGAATTGAAGTATGTTCCATAGGTCCTAGCAAATCACTATGAATAAGAACAAGTTTATTACTAGCACGCCAAGATGAAGCATGAGGAAAAGGTTCTCTATGCATTTTTCCACCCATACAACCATTGCAGATAAACTTAGTAGGAGAAAATTTAGGCAATCCAAGAACCATGTTTTCCTTTTGCATTAAAGTAATGTAATCAGAATTTAAATGACCTAAGCGTTCATGCCATATGTTAAAATCAATATTAGCATGCAAAGAATGTCTGGATGAAGCAAAAGAATAAAACTTAAAGAGATTATCTTGACCTAACTTTGCATTTGCAACAATATGATCAGTCTTAGGGTCAATAATATGACAATCATTTTTATGAAATTCAATCTTATATTCTTGACAGAGTTGAGGAACAGAAATCAAATTAGTTTTCAATTCAGGCACATAAAGAACATTATGCAATTTACCATTTGGAACAGACACATCTCCAATACCTTCAACTTTGCAACTATCATGATTAGCTAATTGAATTGGAACGTTAGATGTATCAGGTTCAATAAAATAAAAAATAGATTTATTAGAAGTAACATGTTGAGATGCACCACTATCAATAATCCATTCAAGAGGTTTAACAGGATTAAAACTAACAGTAAAAGCATGAGGAGTTTGAGGTCCATTTGATTTTTCAACAGAAGTATTCTGATTAGAGGATTAATCCCTTTGTTTCTTAAAACAATTTTGAGTTATGTGGCCATCTTTACCACAGTAAGTGCAATGTGATCTTCTGGTGAAGTTATTAGATTGATTATTGTTAACAGTGTTTGGAGTCCTAGAGTTGTAATTATTATTAGAGTGTTGTCTAGAATTATTGTTGTTAGATTGTTGATTAGTTTGATTATTGTGATTAGTATTATTAGGTCTATTTTGAGTTTTAGAAACATAAGCCAAATCATTAACTCTAAGTATACCAAACTGAATTAATTTTGCTTCCTCTTGCCTTAACATGGTTTGAAAAATAGAATAAGTAAGTTGATTAGCTAAAAATGGAATTGCTAACTGAGAGTAAATGTTAGTAATGAATTGTTGAAACTATCATGGTAAACATTTCCTAATTATGATGTGAATAATGCGAACATTAGATAATGTAACTTTAAGACCAGAAAACAAAGAACGGATAGAATCAAATTTCAACAAAAAATCATCAACCGAATTAAAATTAGAATATCTAAGATCTTCTAACTGATCTTGAAGTTGAATCTTTCTAGCTTCATCTGCACTATCATAAGTATTCTTAAGGATATTCCAAGCCTCATGGGCTTCATCACAAGCAGAGATTAAAACATACAATTCAGGATTTAAAGATATACCAATCAACCCTAATGCTTCCTCATTTTTAGCTTTCCAGTTATCCTGGTCAGCTTGAGAGGCAGTAGAGGCTGGTTTGGGAGAGGCATTAGTAACAATATCATAAAGATGTCTAAAATGAAAAATAAATGCCATATGAACAGCCCAAGCATGATAATTAGAACTTGTTAATTTAATTTCTGGCATTAAAGTCGACATGAGTACAGAAAGGAAAACGTACACACAAGCTTAAATAAACTGAGCACCCTAAATGGCAGATTCTGACATGCAAAGTACTTGCATGCAAAATCTGAGATGGGTGTCTAAAATAATACAGATTAATTAAAAAAGAATAGAATTAAAATAACAATTAGAGAAGTAGGACCTGATAATAAAAAAATTAAATAACTTAACATGCAAGGTGAATTAATCCAAAGTAATGAATAAAATAGATTAATAAATTAACTAGATTAGTGTAGAATGATTAAACAAGCAAGTGAATTAACCTGAACGTGAATGTTTATGATTAAACAAAATATAGATAGAATGAGATTGATTAAACCAAATTGATAAGTAACACAGATTTGCAACCAAGGGAAATGATGAAAAAAAACTACACAAAGCGGGTTAGATGAAAAAAAAAGTTTGAACACCTGCAAGAAAATGTGAGATCTGCAAGCAAAATATGGTAGAAAATGAAAAGAACCTGCATGCAACAAAGGTTAGGAAAACTATGTGTAAATCTGAATCTGCAAAAAAAAATGGTTAGAAAACAATGATATGGAAAGGATAGAAAACCAGATCTGCACAAGAATCTTGCAAAGAGAAGTTAGAGTCTGCAAAACGGTTAGATGATAAAACAACCTACATGCAGTAGATGAGGGTTAGAGACAAAAAAAAACTAGGATCTTGCATACAAAAACAAAGGTTAGGAAAAAAAAACTAATGAAACCGGATCTGCAAAAAACAAGTACAAAAGGGTTAGAAAAAGAAGAATTTTCTATATAGTTTTGTATTTTTGGTTAGAAAATCAAACTTGCATGCAAAGGATAAAGGGTTTGAAAAACTTAATGAATGACAAAGAGGAGAAATTTATATGAATACAAAAGACTAAATCTAAAAAAAACTATATAAAACTTATACAAAAAAAAATACAAAACAATATAAAACTATATAGAAAAAATTATATAAAAAAATTTATATAAAACAAAATAAGAACCTTTATTAATAAACAAACCTATACAAATTTAAATAAAAAAACTTATGAAAAACTATATAAAAACTATAAAAGCTATATATAAAATGATAAAAAATTAATAAAAAAAATGTACCTGCACAGGGGTCAGCGTACGAGCCCTGGTCTCTGCATACGAGCACGGGTCTCTGCGTATGAGCATGGGAAGTGGTGCAGAGAATCCGTGCAACACGAAAATAAAGGTGCCGAGGAAACTGCAGACCGAAAGGTCTTAAAACCGAGCAACAAAATAGTGAAGAACACGCATGAATTAATTTATAAATGCACTTTTGGATTAAACACAAGAAGCGGCTGTGTGTGGGGTTGCGCAAGGTGAAGGGAGGAAGACAAAGCGGCGGGCGAGAGAGAGAACAAAACAGGGAGCGCAAGGAAAATGCTAAGTGTGAGAGGGTTTTGAGAGCAAGAAATGTGCACTTAGTTAGGGTTTCAGGGTGGGCGGGTAGTTAGGTTAGTGATAGGTAAAGGATAGTAACTAGGAAATGCTACTAAGGTAAGGGGAATGGGTGCAGTGGTTTAGGTTAGGGATAGGGGGAGGGGTAGTTTAGGTTAAAGTTTAAAAAAAGAAAGGAGACCGCAAGGGAGGGAAAAGTGGGTAGGGTTAAATTTTTTATTTATTTTATTATTATTTTATAAAATTATTAAAAGTATAATAATATATATATATATTATTTTTATTAAAAGTATGATATATATATATATATATTTTTTAAAAAGAATTTATTATTATTATAATTTTTAAAAGTATTACAATATATATTAAATATTAAAAAAATTTGAAATGAAATTAAGAAAAAAAAACAAGAACAATAAAGGGAGATAAATTTTCTATCCAACTAAAAATTGCAAAAAAATAATAAGAATAAAGAGGATGATTTCCTCAACCAAATCAACTAAATTTTTCCAAATATTTGAAGGACAACCTGCAACACAAATTTGTTAGAAACCAAATAATACTCTCTCAACGTCTCCAAATGGAGTGCTTCAAAAAATGGCAGTTCCTCCACCTGTACACTCAAACAAAGATTAAACAACTGCTCTGATACCATGTAAGAAATGATAAGGAAGAGCAAAAGATCTAGTTTAATCTAATGAGCAAAGTGTGAGGAAAAGCATACCATGAGATAAACAAGAACTAGAAGCATTCACCATCCAATATGAGACAATATTTTTGAAGGGGGAAAAGCGTAAAAAAACCCCCGTGATATTATTATGAATGGGCCAAAAAGCCTAAGAGAGAGAGAGAAAGAAAATGAGAGCAAAATGCTCATACAATGCTTCAAGAGAATGAGAATGAGAAACTATGTGTTGCTAGAGAATGCCTTGAGAAAAGAGAAGAGAAGCATCTCTTAAGAAGAGATGAGAGGAAAGGAGTAGAATGTAACTCCCATGTGCATGTGAACCACATTTATAATGTGTGTGCCACTTGTGCTAATTCCTCTTAAGGAGGAATCTAAGAAAAAGAAAATACAAAAAAAAAAAATGTCCTCACACATGGAAGAAGAGGACAAAATAACATGTAGGGATTCTAAAGGAATCTCCTACTTACAAAATAAAATACCTTGGTTTATAATAAAACACCAAGGAAAGATTAAATTCTAACAAAGGTCAAAGTCGACCTCGACCTTGACCAGGTCAGGGTCAACCTCGACCTTGACCTCTTCCTGCCAGGATTTCAAATTTTCAACTGTTTGCAGTTTGGCTTTCAGGATAATTATTTCTCCGCCTCTAGGTCGGCTGTTTCGGGCTCCGAAATGGTAAATCCTTTAATTGTATTTAATCAAGGTATATTTTCTAAAGGTGAGGACCTAATTGGGATTTAATTCTCCAAGGTGGCCCATCTAGAGGAGTGTGCCCTAGATCACTATAAAAGGAGGCCTTCCTCTCTCATTTACACATCAAGTTTTCACATCTCATCTCAAGCAATCAAGTATCTAGAGCTCTCAAGTGCAAGCAAGTCTTCAAGCATTCATCCATCAAGGAGATCCATTGTTAGCCATTGAAGGATTCAATCTCTTTGGAGCCCCCTTGAAGATCCACCCTTCTCCATCCATTCAAGCCTTCTCATATGCAAAGATCAAATCAAGATTGGTGTTGAAGATCAAATACCATTGATTAGAGACATCTTTCCATCCATTGAAGCATTCCTACTTATGGATTTGAGGATTTGAATCCTCTACAAGGACTTCAACATAAGCGAGGTGATTTGTTTCAATTGCTTTATTTATGCACAATATATTTCAATTCAATTTGAAGGTTAGTTCCTAAACTAGGGTTTGACTAAGGCAAACCCCCCATACAACCAAAAACCCCCATTTTCTTGTAGGTACAGGCGTGAAATCTTGGATCTGAGAGAGAATTTGGATACCCTTTTCGACAATCTTTCAGGATCTGTGAACAGAATCGGAATTGGACTTCAAATAAATAATGTGGTCTTTGACCTTTTAAAAGGTCAAAGTCGACCTATGTGAATTTGGAGAAAAGATTTCTGGGTTATGTCCACCTCGACATTTCCAATCCAGATCAAGTGACAGAATCTTCAGAAGGTTCATACAGAAGCCAAAATTTAGCATTTTCCAGATCTCCCCTAATTCAAGGTTAGTATTTGCACTTCAATTATTTCAATTTCAAGTATAACACATTCTACCTACGGAAACATCTGATTTATTCTTTCTTTCATATTCTCCATCAAATTGATCTGATTCTGCATTAGCCTTTTAGGTTGATCAAATTGGATCTCCTTGTTGGGAATTTGGGTTTGAGAATAGATCTCATATTCCCCTTAAAACATTTGAATGAGGTTGAATACATTTTAACATCATTCATTTTTGTGAACCCGACTAGCTTACTCTCTTTCTTTTTGGTGTTAGATTTCCCTTTGTCTTATTGTGTGTGTTTGTGTGTGTGTTCACCTTCATCATTCATTTTGGTGAACCCGACATACTTACTCTCCTTTCTTTTGTTGAATTGGATGCTTTATTGTGCTTTCCTTTTATCTTGTTAGTATTAGATTTGTCCTTTGTGATTAATCTTGCATGCTAATTAGATTTTATATTCATGCTTTATGTGTTCTTAGTTTAGTTCATTTGCATTATATTGGTTTATGAGCTTTACTACCACTATTCCTACTTATAACATTCTGGTTAGAAGAAGTCGTAGACTCATGGGTGCCTTTGAGCCTGAATCTTCTCCTTTCCTTAGGATGCCCGATGATAACTTGACTCTTCATGATTCTAATACTACTATGGAGAAAAACTCTTCTCACTCATCTCATGATGAGGATGATGCTTTAAGGGTTCCTCCTGAACAAGTCCAAAAACTTTCCATTGAACTTGATAAAATGGGTAATTGGCTTCTTCAAGAAAATGATAGTCAAGATTCCATTCAAGCTATAGAAGCTCTTAAGAAAGTTCTCTATGATAGTGATCAAGGTGTTAACCTCTTGCGTGGTATTACTCATCTTGTGCATTCCAATGTTAACCCTTTAACTCAAGAGGCTCAAGATTTAGGTTTCACTGCTCATATCACTAGTGTTGAACCTCCTTCTAATCCTTTACCTAGTATTCCTATCTATACTCCTCCTTTGGTGACTGTGATGGTTCCCTCTGTTCCTATGAGTGTTCCTCCCGTGTCCCTTCCTACATCACAACCTTCATATCATAATGTTCCTTTCACTTATTCCACTCTGCTTCCAACTGTAGTTCCTACTATTCCTCCAGTTGTGTCTTCTATTCCTGCAGCTTCTTACACTTTATCTAGTGTGTCTAATGTTGCTACTCCTCCTATTTCCTCTAATGATTCAACAATCATTAGTTTGGCTCAAACTGTATCATCCTTACAACAACAATTGGCTTCCTTAACTCAAAACAAGTTTAGTATTCCTACATGTGACATGGGAAGTCCTTTGTCCCAGGATATTATTCAAACTCCCATTCCTCAGCAAGTTGATATGCCTCGTCTTAAGAACTATAATGGAAAAGGAGATCCTGTTCATCATGTTAAAACATTCCAAATCCTTTTTAGTGATTATGCTCATGACCATAGGATTTTAGCCAAACTATTTGCTCGAACCTTTCATGACAAGGCCTTACAATGGTATTGTTCCTTGCCTCCTTATTCAATTGATTCCTTTCCACAGTTTGCTAATGCCTTTAATCAACAATTTCAAAACAATATTGGCCCGCAAGTGTCTTTGATTGATTTAATGCATTGTAAACAAGGTGCTAAAGAAAAGTTGACTGAATTTATTGGTCGATTTAAATATTTGCATGCTTAGATTTCTTATCATGTTCCTGATATTGATATTCAACGTATGTTTATTTCAAATTTGCAAAAGGATATTAGAGATAATATTTTTCTTACTGAATTTACCTCTTTTCAACAACTTTGTGCAACGCTTCATCATTATCAATTACAAGTGAGCTAGTTTGAAAGCAATACTCCAATGGCTCCTGTTCCAGTTGATAAGAGTGATGCTGCTCCTAATCCAAACAAGTTTAAAAAATTCAACAACTATGTCAAGATAAACAAACAAGCGAATGCAGTTGTTGATCAGGTTGTTGTTGCATCTCATAATGCCACTTCTGCATCCACTGATTTTCAATTAAATCGTACATTTACTCCTCTTTCTGAAACTTTACATGCTATTATGCATAGGTTGTTAGCTACTAATATGATTACTTTACCTCCTATTCGACCTCTTTTACCTACTACGATTGCATCTAAATCTTTTGATCAAAATGATTTTTGTCAATATCATCGTTAGAATGGTCATGATACTGAGAGATGTTATTCTTTAAAACATAAGGTCCAAGATCTCATTGACGCTAAAGCTTTATCTGTTGATAATCTGGATAGTAGTGGGAATCAATCTGTCTCTCCTCCTAATCAGAACCTTCAAATCTATACGAACCCTTTACCTATGCATGATACTAATACTATTGCTCAACCATCTGCTATGGAAATTGTATATGACTCAAAGATGGATGATCTTAATCATGTCATTAATCAAGTGGAGCATGTTGCTAAGCCTATATCTCGACCTCAACCTTCACTTCAAGTTCTATCTCAACCTCAAGTTAAACCTAAACCTAAAGTGAAACCTCAACTTAAACCTCGACAACCATTCAAGATTAAAAGACCTCGGGAAATTTTGATTACCTTTGATGACTCTGAGATTATTAAGGCTCCTGATGGTCCCCTTTACATTGCTGCTAGGATTGCTAAGATACCTACTTATGGTTGTCTTATTGATTCTACCTCCTTAGTCAATGTTATCACTGAAGAAAATCTTTTTATGAAAATTTTACAATGCAACTTCTATGATACATCGGATGTGTGGATTCAAACTTGTAATGGTTTTCTTTATCCCTCATTTGGTTCTATTACTTTACTGGTTGAACTTTTTGGAAAAATTGTGAACACTACCTTCGTTGTGGTTCCTACTTCTGATCAATTTCAAGTTAAGCTAAGTTTCCCTTGGTTGACTACCATGCATGTTGTTGCTTCACCTATCCATAAGTGTCTTAAGTTCATTCATGATGGTGAAGTGAATATTATCAATCATATTCTATATCAACCTTCTAGGCCTAAAGATTGTGCTGCTCTGGATTGCTTTCGGCCTTCATTACCTAATTCATGTCCTCCTCGCCCTGATAATCTTTTTCAATCGTATCAAACTTATAATCATCATAAGATTCTTCAATTAAGCATACCTCCTATGGATCTTAATCATGGTCTTTTACCTACACCTTTGATACCTCCTTTAACTATGGCTTCTTGTTCTATTAATCAAGTTCCTCCTACCAAATCTATCAAAGATCTTGTGATTGCTCCTCCTGTGGTTGATAATCCTATGGATCTTCCTAAAGAACCTATGAAGGATCCTATGATTGTTCCTCCTAGTTCTCAACCTATTTCAAATAAATCAAAATGTAACCGATCTGCTAATGAACGTCGTAAAAAGCGTCATGCTCATGCTAAAGCTAAAAGATCTCTACTTTCTACGGATACACCTATGCATAATGTATTAGAAGATGTTGTTACTAATAATGATGTTTACATGCATGATTATGATGATTCTACTCGTATCTTAGATCTTATTTTGATTAATTTGGATGAAGAAGATACTCTTGATGATACTGATAATGTTAATGATGAATATGAGACTATTGACATTGACATTGATTTTCCAGATATGCTTTCATCTCAATTAACTCTTACACCTAGTATCGAACATTGTGATTCTCAAGAGGATCCTTGTTTGGAACTAGCTATCATTCCTACTATATTGGATATAGTCCCTCTTGCGAGTTACCCACCTACCCTAAATGATATACAATGAGATGGGGAAAGTAGGTGGCATGCTTGATCGGCTTGTCCTTCGTGGTAGCTTTGTTGTGTGTTTGCCTACTGTACTGTGCTTCTCCCGTAATGTGATTGTTAAATGTTATTAGATTCTTTTATATGATCCTTGTTACTCAGTTGATACAAGGTGATGAAGGAATCAAAACTATTGTTCAAATTCCTCGATATGTATCTGTATTCTTCTATGTGTTGTTCAATGTTATGTTGTAAATGTGCTATTGTTTGTAAATGTTTCCTTGTGTAATCTGCTTGGATTCAAGATATGGTAGCACTAATTCTTTTTGGTCTCCATGTCATGGTCCGAAAAGATTCTCCTTCGTATATCTTATGTGATCTTTCCTCCTTTGTGATTGTAGTTCTACTTTCTTTGGGGAATGATGTCAATTCATTTGCAATAATATCATATATATATTATCTTATGATCATACTGACCCCATGGTAGGTAGATCCCTTTCGTGTTCTTTGTATGTTTCTATGATATTTCCCTTGATTTGTCTTCATCTGGGGGCATCTCGACGTGGAAATGTAATCAGTGGAGTTGTTTATGTTTCTGTTAAAGCCATTGCTCTTGTTAAAGTGTCAGCAATGACTTTAACGTGGGGGCATACGCTCTGCTCACTTATTACACACACGCACTTATGAAAAATTCAAAACATGCTAAATCTTCTAAAGGTAATGCACATAAGTTTCTAAATCCTGAGGAAGATACACACTTTAAATTTACTTCTCAACCTTTCTTTTTGGATTAAGAACTAATCCTTAAAGTATGGATTTATATTAGGATCTCTTGATCCCTCCAGTTTCAAGCACACATATATTTTTGATCCCTTAAGGTCGGAAGTGTCCTTAAGATTGGATCCCCTTTTTGATTTTATTCTTATGGAATAGAATACTCCTAGGAATAAATTTTTGATGGGTTGACTAGTGAGTAGCCACATTCACTAGGTGGTTCAATTCCATCTTTCCAGTTGCGCCTTTTTTTTTCCTGTGTGGTTCACAATGGGACATAAGTTCTCATTGGGCAAGGTAATCACACTTTTTCTTTCTCTCTTTAGAGATGTCTCTCTTATCTATGATCTAAGAGTCGATGAAGACTTGAGTCCCCGGGGGCTTGGGATTTCTCTTTGTCCCTTAGATTACGATAAGATTATCTTGTTATTTTTATCTCCTTTACCAAGAGTTTGCATCGAGTCCATACTCTTGCTAAAGTGGGGGCTTAATGTATCATCTTAAAATGGAAGCACTTCCATGTTAAGAGCATTTAGCCCTCTGAGTAAGTGGTTTGGGGTCATGTTAAGAGCCTTGATTAGGTCTTTGCATGTATTTGGCTTTCTCCCCGCTTTCCACTTCTTCTCCGCACTTGATTTCTCCATTCTAGGTGAAATTAGGGTTAAGGTCTTAAGGACTTTCCTAATTTTCCCTCTTCCATGGCTCTATTTTCTAGGTAGGGTTCAGAAATGAGACCTCCTAGTCCTTCATCACATCAAACAGAGGATTTTCTATCTATTCCAGATATCTAGTCCTATTCAGATATCAATTTCCAAGTTTCTGACATCTCTTGGAACCTCTGCTGCAGAACTTGGCAAAGTTAGGGTCTGATGTCAAAGTCAACCTCGACCCTGACTAGGTCAGGGTTGACCTTGACCTTGACTAGGTCAGGGTTGACCTCGACCTCGACCTCTTCTTGCTAGGATTTCAAATTTTCAATTGTCGGTAGTTTGGCTTTTGGGATAATTATTTCTCCGCCTCCGGGTCGGCTATTTCGGGCTCCGAAATGGTAAATCCTTTAATTGTATTTAATCAAGGTATATTTTCTAAAGGTGAGGACCTAATTGGGATTTAATTCTCCAAGGTGGCCCATCTAGAGGAGTGTGCCCTAGATCACTATAAAAGGAGGCCTTCCTCTCTAATTTACACATCAAGTTTTCACATCTCATCTCAAGCAATCAAGTATCTAGAGCTCTCAAGTGCAAGCAAGTCTTCAAGCATTCAAGTGTTCAAGCATTCATCCATCAAGGAGATCCATTCTTAGCCATTGAAGGATTCAATCTCTTTGGAAACCCCTTGAAGATCCACCCTTCTCCATCCATTCAAGCCTTCTCATATGCAAAGATCAAATCAAGATTGGTGTTGAAGATCAAATACCATTGATTAGAGACATCTTTCCATCCATTGAAACATTCCTACTTGTGGATTTGAGGATTTGAATCCTCTACAAGGACTTCAACATAAGCGAGGTGATTTGTTTCAATTACTTTGTTTATGCACAATATATTTTAATTCAATTTCAAGGTTAATTCCTAAACTGGGGTTTGACTAAGGCAAACCCCCCATACAATGAAAAATCCCCATTTTCTTGCAGGTACAGGTGCGAAATCTCAGATCTGAGAGTGAATTTGGATACCCTTTTCGACAATCTTTCAGGATCTGTGAACAGAATCAGAATCGGACTTCAAATAAATAATGTGGTCTTTGACCTTTTAAAAGGTCAAAGCCAACCTGTGTGAATTTGGAGAAAAGATTTCTGGGTTATGTCCGCCTCGACATTTCCAGTCCAAAATAGGTGATGGAATCTTTAGAAGGTTCATACAAAAGCCAAAATTCAACATTTTCCATATCCCCCTTAATTTAAGGTTAGTATTTGCACTTCAATTATTTCAATTTCAAGTATAACACATTCTACCTAGGGAAACATTAGATTTATTCTTTCTTTCATATTCTCCATCAAATTGATCCGATTCTGCATTAGCCTTTTAGGTTGATCAAATTGGATCTCCGTGTTGGGAATTTGGGTTTGAGAATAGATCTCATATTCCCCTTAAAACATTTGAATGAGGTTGAATACATTTTAACATCATTCATATGCTTTTAAATTAAATTTTTAAATTTAGTAATTAATTAAATCCTCTATTTCTATAGTTGAACTTTTTAATTAAGTCCCTTTAAATAAACATAAGTATTTAATTAATTTTTATTAATTAAATACCTTATATTTAATGTTTTACTATATACTAAGATTTAATCACTCAATCATTTAATTAATCTTAATTAAATCTTTAATGCATTTTTTACACAATCATGTCAAACCACATGACTTGAAAATATGAGGGTAAAACCGACTAAACCCAAAATACCATAATCAAGCACAAAAGGAGGGTTCATGAATTCATGTCACCTTCATGAATTTAGATGTAGCAATAAGATACTTGTCCACTATTTCAGGACAATAAATGGCTTAGGTTAGAATTTAGACTGGGATGCTATCTCTGGTCTCTAACCATTGAGATATTGTGATAGGGCATGCTCATCCTGACAATTCAAGAAAGTCGGTGCCAAATACCTGAAATCCTGCATAAAAGACAAGAATGTACAAACATGTATATATATAGCAGACAATGGTGAAGATCGACTAATTGCGTAGATCTTGCAAGTAAGTAACTATGACTTCATTCCTCAACCACATTGGACACATTAAATAGAAATATGAAACATACATGCCAACCATACACATGCAAGTATGAGGTTAGTATAAACCATAAACATAATTAACATCGTCATATGTAATTAACCATCATCATCTTACTAATGTGATATAAATCAGATGATTAAAGTATCACAACACTAAATCATTAAATACAACTAAAGATCTTATATATAAAAAGTGATCTAAAAGGGTTGGCATCATAAACATAAATGGCAGTAAAGTGTGGGTATTACACTGCATCCAATATAGAATTCAAAATTCCCATCACCATTATCTAGGTTGTAACTAATTCTCCAATTAAGGTCATGGGTGGAATTAGATGCACAAATTAATAGATTTCCTTCTCATTCAGTGAGGCAAAACATAAAGCCTACTGAGGCAGGACGAAAAAGAGAAAAGACCCATTGGTCTTAATTCACACAATAACCTATAATCACGTGTACAAGATTATTGTCATCTCTATACAATGCCTATGCCTCTACATCTATAAATTCTTCACATTCCTCGACATCTTTTCTTTTGACTCTAACAACGGAATAAATAACACCATGAAAAAAAATTGAGTTGCTAGAGAATTGTATTCAATAATATCAATAAAGAACAATTGAGGTAGAGGTTGACCTCTATACCACAAATTTAAATAAGAATCAAACACTAGTGTATATGGGTGCTCCTCACCAAGAGAAAAGCCTACCATCACAAATTTTAGAATACTCTATGTATACCAAATTTCACCAAAAAAATATCACCTCTATATGCACTTTAGAAGGCATTGGCAATTTTTCTAGAAACTTTGTCACAAGGTTGTACACCCACAACATAAGGACATCCACAGATCATATGGATAAAAGCACATCAATCCTTTTGATGCAGTAACTATCTCAAAACTCTCATTTTGAAAATAACTGCCCAAGCCCTCCGAAGAAAAAGGAACAATGGAAATATTGCCCATTTGGGAATTATAAGAGTAGAACTGGTATTGTTTTGGCATCGAAGCTGGTTCAAAAATGAGGACACTCCATCTCTTTTGCATTGTGTATATTTTTAGAACATTTGGTCTAGGTTTGAATAAGAAGATACCAAAGTGAGAATGTGTATTCTTTCATTAGTTCAAGTATCTTAATCTTGAAATATGAAATTATTGCATATTTAAATAACAGATTTCTACTAAAGAACAAAATATTAAATTAATAGTTTGCAAATGAAAGCAATATATTGTCACCACTTAGAAAAAAAATCAGTACAATATACAAATTAAAAAGATCCAAAAATAAATAAATAAATTAGTAATTTTTAATAAAAAATACGAGTAATATGGAATCCGAAAGAAATATGAAGTACTTATATTAAATTATCTTTTGTCAGCTTTGGAAGACAATAGATAGTAGTTTATTTGTCACATATGGCAATCTCAAGAGAAGTGAACAACCAATAAGATAAATAAGGACCTGAGAACTGGATGCAATTAGTAGAAATAGTGTATGAGATGAGTTCTGGTTATTCTCCACACAAAATAACACGACTGAAAAAATTCAGATCCACATAACACAATGTGTTTTAACTTTTTTTTTCCCTCATTTCTACAACACTGTAGAGGTGGACTATGAGGATCAAACCAATGACAATCACATGAAAGTCCATCCTGTTATACAAATTTTGATTTGTTATAAAGACACATACTTAGATACTATTTTGTGTGTAAAATATCTATATCCTATGAGATGAGGTGAATAGGATTCCATTATAAGAGATGGTGCCCCTTCCCTTTGAAAAAAAAAATCATGACAATTTAATTTTTAGAAGAGCATCATGGGAATTTAAGGCCAGATGCCTGATAGTTGCAATTGCATGAAAGTTTCCAATGTCTTTTCAACAAGCCATTCAATGCATATCCTATGTTCATCACATTCTAAGAGACCAAATCTACATTATTACCATGGCGTTGTTACTATTTCTCCCTGAGTTCTTACCTTAAATGTATTCATTTAAACTGATCAGAGAAAGCTATCCAATACATTTGATACTACCAAGCTATTGAGGCAAGTAAACCTTCCCCCAAAAGAAAAGAGAGACAGATAATACAGTATACCATTTTCAATGATGCTTGTAAAGTGAATTTGCATCATTTTGAAAACTACTCCATCAATGATAATGGGAAAAAAAAATGTGTCTCCACTTTTGAATTGAATGTTTGTTCAACTAAACACCACGTCTGCTTACCAAAATGATTTTTGAACTCAACATTGAAGGAGAACAAATCTATTAATTTTTGCGCTATTAAATTTATTAGAACTTAGGACAAATGATATTTCAAAGAATAGAATGTGAAATCATTATCACATATTGATCAAAAGTTTAAAGGTATCTATTTTAAAATAACGAATATGTTTCTACAACCAGAAATAATCTTTAAAACAATGATGTCAAAAAAATAAGAAAATAAAATGTAGTACCTATATTTAAGATTATGTGAATGTTCTAAATCATATAATAAACAGCCTTGCCAATCTATAAACCTGGTTGTCATGGCTCACAAACATAAATAATTCATGTTTAAAATGTAATGAAATAAAATTTGGGTTTGGAAAATGTGGAAGAGTTGGCCAAGTTTGAAGATTTTAAGGTAAGCCATGTGCGTAGATCGAGAAATAAAGAGGCCTATTTTTTATCAAAGTGGGCACTATCCTTCTGAGAACTTGATGAATTTAGACTGGAGGGTTTTCAATTTCTTTCTAATGAAGGGGATACACCCAATAAAGAGGAGAGGGGATTTTAAATGCTTTGTAGGGTTTTAATGTTCTTATTTGGGGCAATTTTTTGTGAGTTCAAAATGTTTGAATTTCTTATTTGTTGGCTAGAATATTGAGAACTATGTCACCCATTCTAAATGGGTATGAATTAAGGATTGCATTTGGGGAGGGGTTGTTTTATGTGGCACCCAAAAGTACAATGATGATGTATTCATGGTGTGAAGTACGATTGAAAGATATCCTCAATCTCTCAAGGCTTTTGTGCATCTTTTCGTGCATGTAAGGTGGATGTAGTTTAATGGGGAGGAATGATGTTTTGTTGGGAATGCCAAACTGGCATCATTCCCTTTGCATAGGCTGACAAATTATTTATTACAGGGAGTAAATTTGTTTGTGTCATGAGACAGAGGGCTTTGTGGATGGCTTTAAAGTGGAAAAAGTCTTTTGGCTTTGTTGAAATTGGCAAGTATTACAGGTTGTCTGGTGACCATCGAAGCTACTTTTAGATTGTTCACACATCGCCAACAAGGCTTTTTTGGCCTTGTGAAAGTTCAGTGCTTAAAACAAATGTTGAAGCATAAGTGAAAGGAAGACGTCATGGCAATTCTAGATAAGCATTTTATGGAAGACAAGCATCATTTCCATTTGAATGTGGACATTGTTTCATTATTGTTGGCGTGGGCACTTGGAGTTAGCCAAGGAAGTGGACACAACTAAGTGTGTGATCAGATCGTTGGTTGAAGAAGACATGTTGATTGGGCTCAATTCAACTTTCGAATGGGAAATACCAGGTGTTGGCTTTGACATCTTAAAAGGTATCACAGAGCCAGAGGAAGTGAGGAAGGGGTTGTCCCCTTTGCACATTGGTTTGGGCAATTGGATAGGAATGATTACAGGATAAAGATCCTCCAAGCTTGGGAGGAATTGAAGTTGGCCTAGAGCAAGCCGAGTTCGAGGGAAAACAAGACAAGGTGGAGGTGAAGAGCATACGGTTATACTGAGAGGGACGAGTGAATTAGTATAACAATGAATTTTACCAATTTAAATTTTATCCATCACAATAGTATTAATTACTAAAATTGACAATTATGCACAAGAGAACACAATAACACAATGTTTACATGAAAACCCAATGTTTACTTGCTTGTATAATGGTATCTTTGATGTTTAAATAAAGTTTATTAAATAAAACTAATAAGAAAGTAAAAATGAAGCTCTTTTGGTAAAACTAGCTATCTGAGAGATTTGAACCCGAGACCTCCTAGAAGTTAGGCTAGTTTGTTTTCAATTGGGCTATGTGGGTTACTTGAGAGCTTTTTATATTCCCTTGCTTGTTATGGCCTTATTTAGGGAATACATTAATTAAAATAATAAAAATCTTTAATAGTTGTTATGGGAATGGTTTTATTTAATCTCTCAAGCAACTATAGTACTTGGAGAAGTTTCTTCCTGTAAAGAAACTCCTCCAACCATATAGTTTGGAGGTTAAATTATTATCGAAGGAGGAGTTTGAGCGATTAGAAGATTTGGGGAGAAATTTAGGAGTTTCAGAGAAATACTTTATTTTGGGGGTTTTTTGCATTTTCAAATCACCATTCTAGTTCTATGAGGGATCTTAGGAATTTTTTTGAGAAGGAGGAAGGATTGTTGTTGAAGGAGAGTCAATCCAGGAAGCCACCTTTCTCAAAGCTTGGAAGGATTGCAGTGTGTGTTCCAGTTTTTGATAGGATTATCCACAAGACTCCATGTAGGGTCTAGAACTAGGAAGAATCACTTTTATTTTCTCTGTGTGTGTGTGTCTTATGGATATTGATATGTAAATGTAGGAATAAATATTGAAATGATAAGGAAATATATTAGGTTTGATTTCCATGATTTAAAAAATATGCATACGAGAAGTTTAATGAATGTGTCTACAATACTTTTCTTATAAAACTTTTCCTAGGAGTTTGTGATTTCTTGTGATACTGCATTTTGGTGTATTTTTTTGTTTACTTATGGTTTAGGGAAGTTTAGGAAGGTTTAGGGAAGGTTAGAATGGATTAGGGAAGGAGTGGAGTCAGTTTTCCCTTCTATGATTATGCAGATTTTTACTTTCAATTTGTAATTTTGATTATATAATTTTGTTCAGTGTGCTATGGTGTGTTGAGGAAGTTTTATGGAAGTGGTATTGAGGTACCTAAATCAAGTAGACCTTAGGGAACCTTCCCCAGACACTCTCCACACCTAAAACTTTCAATTTCAAGAAATTCTAGGAGATTTTTGAGACAATGTCATATGAGCATCCTGGAATCTCGTATGAGTATGTACTGTCACCCATACACGCATTGGTGGATTTATGTATGGGAATGTGTGGATTTTTGTATGGGGTTTTAGAGGGTCCCAAGGGCTCAATTTGGTCATATTTTGGGCTTGTGACTTATATAACCTATTTCCTATTCTTTGGCTTCAAATTTTTCTCATTTATGCATGCCCATTTCTTGTTTTGTTATTGTTATAATGTGTGTTAAGATGTTTTAGTAATTGGCATTGTTCCTTATGTTCATATAATGAGGCTAGGACTCATCCCGAGGGCCTAGGAGCACATGAGGGTTCCCTAGACCTACAAATTGAACCATTTGAGATGCATCTTGGTTTCTTTGGCTTGTGTGTGGGTAGGGGACTAGGTACCCTAGGTGAGTGGCTCGCCATAGGTGTTAGAACCCAAAGTGGTTGCCAGATGATCTTATGGGTGAGTTGGTAACAAGTGATAACATTAATAATGAACTTGGGAAAGGAGGGTTTCAAAAGATAATAAAAGACATAATTTAAGTCCACATAGGCTTGTTGGAGTACCGAGACCATAGGTAACTGCCAGGATGGATCCCTATTCATAAGGGGGACTGGGGTTACATGGTTGCTAGGAAGGATCCCAATGTATAGGATATGCAATGACACTCACCTAGATGGTATATTAGAAACCTAACCTATGTTTATAGTATGATGATATCTTGTTATGTCTTTTTTTTGCTTTCGGGTTATTGTTTTGTAAAGCCTTAGGTTGCTTTAGGCCTTGTGAGTACCTTGCTTCTATCTCCTAGCACAGGGGGTGGAACTTCTTTAGGTTCACATGGTTGGGTGAAAAATATCTTTTGAGGTACTATTCATGGTTTGTGGATTGGATGTGTTTCAGATTTCATGTAGTGATACATATTTTTCATTTGGTATCATATATTGAAAAGAATGATGTAAAAGATCTCTTGTAAGCCTTTGGGCCATTCAAAGTAGGGATGTTATTGAAGATTCAAAAGTTTTAATTTAAAATGAAATCTTGTATTCTTTCTTTATCTCTCATATGTTGGAATTTAAAGTAAGATCTCAATATGAAGGTTTAATTATAATTTGTAGAGGTTAGTTTAAAGAATTGAAAATGAAATGAAAGAAAAAGATATATTTATTTAGTTGTGTATGAAAGATTATGTTCTTATTGTGTACTAAAATATTGTCACACTTCTATGAATCCTTACATGCAAGAAAACTCAAGAATGAGCCCTCACAAATTGATCCATAGCTCTCTATGCATGAAGTTGCAAGATTTGTAAAATTGCTTTCAGCTAGAGCTATAAACTCATGACCTTGCTAGTCAACCACACAATGAGAGATTCACAATGAAAACGAGGGCAAGAATGCCAATATCTCCAATGAAATCAATATGAATGCAATGCAATGCAAAATTAATCTAAGATGAGCATGCAAGTATGAAAATTAGGTTATGAAAATGGAAATGAAAGAGTTACAAACCCTCTAATTAGACTATGTGAGATTAATCTAAAACATGAAAGGAAATGATACCATGATGATGCAACTATGATGCAAGCTAGGATGTTATGTAGATGCAAGATGAATGTCAATGATGCTCCGAATCTTCAAAACTTGATGCAAGAATGTCTCCAAAAGCTTCAAGATGACTTAAAAAACTTGTAGCATAACAATAGCATAAAAATTTAAGATATGAAAATGAAGAAGAGAGCTCTTCTTTTATAGGAAGTGAAAAGGAATGGACCATTGTGATTAAGAGGCAAAAGACTTAATCAATGGTGGAGAAAAAAAGAAGCTTGATCCTTGTGCACAAATATCCTCCAATAAGAAAATTAGAAGCATTTACTTTATGTTGAGCATTTACTTTATGTCCATGTGAGACAAAAAGTACTTTTCTTTTATTTTTTATTTTATTTTTCTTTATAAATAAGAATTAAATGCTTTATTTGTGCAACATAGGATAAGAGGAAAAGTGGGGATTTTTTATTTAAATAAAAGGGGAGGAAATTCCTTTTAATTAAATAAAGGCTTAGGATAAAGTGATTTTATTATTTAATTAAAAGAGATTTTTAATTAATTAAAAGGGAGCATGTTCTCTTAATTAAATAAGATTTTTATTTTTTTTCTCTTTTAAATTAAATAAGGCTCAAACTTTAGGAAATATTGAATTGATTATGATTTGATCAAGGAAATTGATATAATTGATATTGTTGATATTTGAAAATATTGATTCAGGGATTTGATAAATTGCTAAATGGGGGCCCAAAGTCTAGGCGACCATTTTAGGGTGCACACATTTGCCCCTCTTTGACTAATGTGTGATTGATCTGGGAACACATGCAGTCAAAGAATGAAGTTGCAATGTGAGATCGATTTGGGATCACAAAACAACTCAGATGTGTGTTCATTTTGGGAACACATCAAGACAAAGATAAGCAAAAGTTGAAAGACAAGACCAACACCGTCGTTGCTAGGTGCAAATCAAGCCTTAGACAAAACTATCACCGTCGCTGCTAGGCAATAATCAAGTCTAAAAAATAGGAGATAAAAATCGAAAGACAAAATCACCACCGTCGCTGCTAGGTGATAATCAAGTCTAAAAATAAGAATCTCAAGCTGAGCTGAATGATAAAGTTGAATCAAAGATTAAAGTTGATAGGTACTGCCCCCTCGGAATTGAAATTGAAATCAGATAGAGGAGAACAACAAATTGATAAACCTGATCAAGTCACAATAAATCATAATCGAAGGATGGAGCATGATAGGATAACCATCAAACAGTGAAGATATGCCCCAGATTGACGAGGTTTGACTGAAAAAGATATAGGATAAAGATTAAGTCAAACCTTAGAGAAATGAAGCAAAAGGGGTGAATGAAAGACTAGAAGTTTGGAAGACATGGAAAGGAAGAAATTCCATCAAAGATCGAAGAATTATGCCTCAAAAGGTCAGTCAACTGTGTAGAATAATGAGAAAGCTTGGAAACGCGACTCAGATTTCGATTTCGAGTCCGAAAATAGATAGAAAATGATGTGATATGAAAGACCAGAAATGAAAGATATGATCAAGAAGAATCAAAAAATGAGCACAGTTGACCAACTAGTCCGTAGATGATAAAAATGAGAGCTCTCTCCATATGCAAGATGCAAAAACTAAACTATGATGAACCTAAGAATGCAAGCTACTATGAAAGTGGTTGACTTGCAAGGTCACAACATCTATAGACATCTAATTATCATCATCGAGCGTTATTGGTAGCGTCGTAAGATCATACAATGCACACTAGCATAACTATGTGGATATGAATATGATCTTTATCAGATAGAAATGTGGAAATCTCACCTAGGCATCAAAGACATGTAGGTCCTGATGACTAATGCAGTGAGATCACCTAAATTTGATATGGCAAGATTATGCTTGTATCAAGACACATGAAAGTCAGGATAACTAGAAGCATGCACTCGCAAAATAGTCAAGGATAATACCTTGTCAATCCATAGTGTCAAGTAAGACCAGCATAAATGCTCATGATAGTTAGGATCAACAAAATATACCCACAAGCAGATAAAGAAATAAAACATGTTCTCATACCCTCAGTCTTCTAGCTATGCATCATCAAAAACTTCTCAGGGAGAGACCACTCATCAAAGAAATCCTCATAGACAGCACACAAAGAAAAATAAAGTCAACATATCTCAACGAGTTGATTGTTTAAGTGCATGTGTGTTGGTCATAGAATCAAACTTTGAGTATCACATCTGCAAATGAGCAATGTCGCATCAAACTTAGACTAGTGGGTAAGATATCTGATAAGTGTTGAGAAACACTCGACACAAGGGTAGTGTTGAAAAACACTGTTTGGGGTGGTGTTGAAAAACACCTGTTGTGAAATGCCCCAAGAGACAAACACACCTAAAGGACCAATGCTAACAGTTATGCCCCCTAGACAAAGATAAAGACCAATTCCAGACCAAGTCAAATAAGGTCAAGGCATGATGGAAAGTGGCTAAGTGTCGAGGATGCATGCTAACAAATAGGAGTGCAAAGGCCTCAAGTAGCGCCTATTTCCAAGTTTTCACCACTTGGAGATTTTTTTCATATTTTAAATTTTTTTTTCTTTTTCGTATTTTTGCTACCAAGGCGCCTGTTTCCAGGTTTTCACCAAGGCACTTTTTCTATTTTTTTTGAATTTTTGAATTTTTTTGATTTTTTTGTATTTTTTCAGGACTATATATGCTTTTTAGGATTTTTTCAGCATCATATATCAATTTTTTTGGTATTTTTTCAAGATCAATAAAATATATACAAAAGATGCCCCCAAATAGAAATGGGCATCAAGGATAGAACTTCTTTAGGTGCAAAATGTTGATGGGCTCAGGGAGCTATTCTCCATCTTCATTTGACAATAAATATGCACCTGTACCAAAAGCTGTTGTAATAATGTATGGTCCAAGCCAATTAGGTTCGAACTTGCCCTTTTGTTCTCTGTTCTGTTGATTCTTAGGGTTCTCTCTCAAAACAAGATCACCTATCTAAAATTCCCTAGG
Source organism: Chamaecyparis obtusa (assembly GCA_027943335.1). Classification (NCBI taxonomy): domain Eukaryota; kingdom Viridiplantae; phylum Streptophyta; class Pinopsida; order Cupressales; family Cupressaceae; genus Chamaecyparis; species Chamaecyparis obtusa. Next base: position 29,631 of record BSBK01009514.1, read on the forward strand.
GTGAACCTTCTTGTTGAATGCTTTGGACATACGCTTCTGATATACTCTCATGTGATCAAAGGAAGCCTTACGCTTCTCATCTAGAAGTTCTAGTTCTTGTAACCTCATGGCACGGTAATCCTCATCTGTAATCAAACCTTTGAGAGAGATTCTAAGTGAAGGTATCTCTACTTCTAAAGGCAACACTGCTTTAGTGCCATAGGTAAGAGCAAAAGGAGTATCTCCTGTAGGTGTACGAATGCTAGTTCTATAGGCCCATAGTGTCAGATTGATTTGTAAGTGCCAATCCCTACCATTCTTGTGTACTGTTCTATGAAGGATTTTAAGAATGGTTTTATTAGAGGCTTCTGCCTGTCTATTTCCCTGTGGAAAATAGATGGAGGACCAATGTTTTTTATTTTTAAACTTCTTGCATAAATGCTTTAGGTCCTTGTTCTTGAATTGACCTCCATTATCAGTAATAATCTCAGAAGGCACTCCAAATCGACAAATAATATGATTCAGAATAAATAGGGAAACTGTTTTGCCTGAGGCAACAAAGAGAGGGACTGCCTCTACCCATTTCGTGAAATAATTAGTAGCTATGATGATAAACTTATATCCACCTGATGAGTTGGGGTGAATTTGCCCAACAAGGTCAAAGGCCCAGCGCTGAAATGGCCAATGAGAAATAGAAGGAATTAGCTCCCTCCCTGGAGCGTGAATCAAGTTTCCATGTTTTTGACATTTCTCACAAGATTTAGAGAAAGCTACTACATTAATTTGCATTGTGGGCCAGTAATACCCTACCCTAAGAAACCTTCGGGCCATGGCAAGACCATTAGAGTGTCCACCACAAATGCCCTCGTGAATGTCAACTAATGCTTGGTCGGATTCCTCCTTTTCCAAGCACCTAAGAAGTGTCCCATCTAAACCCCTCCTATATAAATCACCAGAGATAAGGGTGTGGCGAGAGGCATTATGGATGAGGTTTCGGTGTTCAGAATGGTTGAAAGTGTCAGGGACGATGCCATCACATAGATATGAATAGATAGCACCATAGTGGGAAGACTCATGTGTGACAAGGGTACAAATGACATTGCTTTCAGATGAGTCAAATATGGGGTGGTGTAGCTCTTCCACCAGGAATTCAAATTTGGATTCATGTTGTTCCAATTGTAGGAGTGAAGCTAATGTAGCCATAGCATCTGCAACTTTGTTTTCTGCTCTAGGGATCTATTGAAATGTCACAAAGGTAAAGTAATGTCTCAATGAATCAACCATCTTTTTGTAAGGTATCAATTTATCATCTTTGGTTTGATACTCCTTATTGACTTGGTTGATAATTAATTGTGAATCCCCAAAGACATGCAATTCTGTTATGTTCCATTCTATAGCTAGTTTCAATCCATTGGTTAATGCTTCATATTCTGCAATATTGTTTGTACATGGGAATAAAAGTTTGTAGGATTTTGGTATATTATATCCATGAGGAGAAACAAACAATAATCCTACACCTGATCCATTTTGCATGTTGGAACCATCAAAGAACATCTTCCAAGTGCGAGTGGTCATGTATAGAATGTGTTCATCTGGGAACTCTACCTAAATAGGCACACCATCCTTAACTGGAAAATCAGCTAACTGATCAGTAATAGCTTGCCCTTTTATGGCCTTTCTCTCAATGTACTCTATATCAAACTCAGATAAAACCATCATCCACTTAGCAAGTCTACCCGTGAGGGCAGCCTTACTAAGCAAGTACTTAAGGGGATCAATTTTTGCAACCAAATGTATAGTATGAGCAAGCATATAGTGTCACAACTTTTGGGAAGCAAACACTACTGCAAGACAAGACTTCTCAATGTTATTATAATTGATCTCATAAGATACTAGAGTACGACTAATGTAGTATATGGCCCTTTCTTTCCCAGTGTCATCTAATTGAGCCAACAATGCCCCCAAGGAAGACTCTGTTGCTGAAATGTACAAAATCAATGGTTTCCCTTGAATAGGAGGCATCAAAATTGGAGGATTAGCCAAATACTATTTTATTTGATCAAGGCTCTTTTGGAAATCCTCATTCCACACACATGTGACTCCCTTATGCAATGTTTTATTGAAAGGTTGTGCTCTATCTGCAAGTTGTGAAATAAACCTCCGTATAGATTGGAATCATCCTTGAAGACTTCTCATTTGACTTATGTTCTTTGGAGGTGGCATAGCTAAGATAGCTTGGACCTTTTCAGGATCAACCTCTATTCCTTTTGCTGAAATTATGAATCCTAGAAGTTTACCCGAGGTAACTCCAAATGCACACTTTTTTGGATTCAATCTAAGGTGAAACTGTTCCATGCGATCTAGAATCACTTCCAAATCGTCGAGGTGTGTATCCCGTTTCCTAGATTTAGCCAAGGTATCATCCACATAATCTTCCATGTTCTTATGCATCATATCATGAAAAATTGTGGTCATAGCTCATTGGTATGTTTCTCCTGCATTCTTTAGGCCAAATGGCATGAAGTTCCAACAATAGGTTCCCCATGCACATGTGAAAGCTATTTTCTCTTGATCTTTAGGAGCTATTTTTATCTGGTTATATCTGGAAAACCCATCCATTAAGGAGTATATCTCATAACCTGCCATCATATCCACTATCATGTCTATGTTTGGGAGTGGAAAGTCATGCTTTGGGCAAGCTTTGTTGAGGTCTCTAAAGTTTGTGAAAATGCGAATGGACCCATCATGTTTTGAAACTGGAACAATATTGGAGATCCACTTAGCATAGTCAATAGCTCGAATGAATCCTGCGCGTAAGAGCTTTTCTAATTCAGCTTTAACAAGAAGAGCTATGTGAGGGTGCATTTTCCTCAACCTTTGTTTGATCGGTTTTATTCCTGGAGCTATAGATAGATGATGCATAATAAGATCAGTGTCAAGCCCTAGCATATCAGAATATGTCTAAGCAAAGTTGATTTTCTTCTTTTGCAAAAAGTTTGTATATGCCTCTTTTTCTTCAACTGATAGAGACTGAGCTAGGTGCACTATTTGGGGAGCCTCTTCTATATTCAAATTCACTGGTTGTGTGGGCTCAATGAGAACTGATGACCTGTCTTGGAAGTAACTTGGAAAGTTATTAAGTACCCCATCCTTAGGTGCCTCAAAGAGGTTTTCACCCTCAGATACGTCATTTATTTTTACTATTTTGGGTTCTGACACCACCACAAAGTGGTTTTCGCCATCAGACCTTTTTTTCTTTTTCTTTTATTTTTAGACTGAGGTACTTAATATTAGGCTCCGTCATACTTGTTGTTGGTTCATTGGTGGAAGAGACTACGGGTTCAAGAGCATTTAGATAACAGGAAATTTCATAGTCATTCTGAAAGTTTAAGAGCTGAGGCTCTTGGTAACATTGAGACCAATCAATTAGGTGGGAATGAACAAGGGGTAGGTCAATGACTGGTTCAACATTGTGTATGTGGAAGGTGTTATCTCTGGTGACCATACAATTGGGATTCATCAAGTCTCCTTCTAAGATACCCAAATCAGGTTTTGTCCTACCAAGCAAAGCATCGTCCACTAAGGCAATTTGAGGAGTCCAATCCTCTAGTCCTACACTAGGCTCGTTGGTCACATCGGGTTGAGTACTATAAGTATGGACAACATCCATGTCCAAATCAACTATTGCATCTGAAAGTGAGTCCCATTCGAACTCATGTGAGTCTATCTCTAAATCATTATTTGGGGCTCGTGATGTAGAAGCCTCAAGGTTAGGAAAGGTTTCCCTTTCTCTAGCACTAGCACTGTTACTATCTGTCACAGCTAGGATAGCAACACTTTCCATTGTCAATCTAGCATTCATATAGTCACTATCCATCATAGCTGGGATAGTAGGACTATCAATTGTCAAATCTTTTGAATCTCCCCAAAGGAGATTTTTTGAAGGCACCCAATCATCAGACATGTCTTGTTGATTGGAAAGATCAGGTGTGTAGTTTGAATCACTGTCACTGTCCATCGCAGCTGGGACAGGGACACCTTTCTTCTTCTTAATTTCAAAACCTAAGCTAACTGTTGACTTATTCCTTCATCCAAAAAGGGCATGGTTAAGAGGTTTAGCTTTGGCATCCAACCGATGACTAAGGGGACCATGTCCTGGATAACCCATATTCTTGACCAATGTATACCCTCTCCCATAAGCTCGAGGGGAAGGTGCAAAATCCTCATTATGTCGGTATTTCTCCTCTCGGTAAATCCAGTCCCTAATGGTAACCTCTTCTTTTTCCTCTTGAATCAGAACTGAGGATTCTATAAACTTGTCGAACAATGTCATGGCTGAAGACGAGGGTTTCATATCTTGAGAACGTTTGCCATAAGACCTAGGGGAAATTGGCAATTTTGTGAATGAATCAATTTTGTAATCCCCCATGCCAAGATCCATGGCTTTGAATTTGTCTTTGCATTGTTCAAATGTAGTATCAAAAGTGTCAGCCTCCCTATTCAAAGGAATGTGAGACCCTGCTGAAATTGTGTTGATTGACAATGTGCTATCCCCAAGTATGAAAACTTCTACTCCATTGTAAGGGAACTTCACACATTGATGATAAGTAGATGGGACTACTTGCATCTCATGTATCCAAGGTCTACCCAACAAAATATTGTAATCCAAAGGACCGGCATCAATAATCTGAAACAAAATATCTTTCTCTACAGGACCAATTCAGATAGGAAGAACAACCAATCCTTTAGAACTACGTTCTGCTTCATCATAAGCCTTGATAGTTATCTTCTTCCTTGTGTCAATGACTTCTTCTAAATAACCCAAGGCCTTCAATAAGCTCAAAGAACAAATATTAAGCCCAGCACCCCCATCTATCAACACACGCTTGACACGGGTCTTGTGAATCATAACCTCTATATGAAGGGCCAAATTGTGTGGGTGGCTTAATGACTTGTCATCTTCTTTTGAGAATGTAAGGTAGTGAGGGCTAGCTAAGTGGTTGACCATATTCTGGAATTGATCTACATCTATATCATTAGGGACATTAGCCTCTCGCAGGGCATCCTCAAGGACACGCTTATGCTTAGGGGACAATTCCAAAAGTTCAAAGATTGAAATCTGCGCTGGTGTACATTGTAATTGGTCAACAAGATTATAATTCAACTCAGGACCAACAACAGATTTAGGAAGAACACCCTTTGACACTGGCTACTTAGACTTACTAGAGTTAGGACCTCTAATAATAATGGGAGCTTGAGATTGACTCCTAGTGACTACATTGAGGGGTTGAGACATCCTTCATGAGTGAGGACCTCTTAGTACCACAACAGGTCCTTCATCAGGCATAGGAGTTGAATCCACATCATATCCATAAGGGTCTTTCCTTCTCATCATGTTGACATTATCATCAACAACTTCAAGCATATTAATAACATTTTCAGCATTTGTGTAGGTGTAGTTGATAGCAGCCTTGCCATTCTTGTTGTTAGAATTCTCTCCTTTCTCATATTTGGGCAAGGGTTCTTTAAAAGATTTGTGATCCACATTAGTGGTTAAACCATCAACTTGTAATCTTCCGCTTTCAATAAGATCTTGGACAAGATGCTTAAGTTTAAAACAATTTTCTATATCATGTCCAATTCCATTGTGAAAGACACATAAAGCCTTCTCATCCCACCAATGAGGTTTAGGATTTGGTATGCGGAACTTTGTAGGATCCTGAGGTTGTGCCAAATTATGAGCAATTAACATCTTGAAAATGTCTGCATAGGAGTCCCCAAGTTTGGCAAATTGTCTCTTTTCTATTTTAGGTCTCCCTTGATACTTGGATTTATTTTCTTGTTGTGCTGAAGATGTTTGCAACTTCATGGCTTGGACTGCATTAGAGAGATTAAGAACTCCTTCATTCTTAGGTTGTGATGAGTCAAAAACTCTGTCATTGACCACTTGCTTATTCTTATTCCAATAGGATTTCTTTTTGTCCTTATTACCATTATTATTGTTGTTTTGGCCATTGTTGTTATTAGTTGTTTTGGCCAAAATTCCTTGTTCTTTTAGGACATCCTCTATGCAACATGCCACTTCTACCATGGTATCAAAAGAATTAAATGGGATCTTCCTTACTTCATACCTTAATTCTGGTACCAAGTTGCTCACAATGATGTCTATTCTTTCCTCCTCAGGAATTTTCCTAGGATACTTCAAGCACAACCGTCTCCATCTTTGCAAGAAGGTGACAAAAGGTTCTCCTTGATTTTGTTTGAGTTTGCACAAATCAAGCATGGTGACCGACCTTGATAAGTTGTAAGCAAAATGTTGAACAAATCTTTCCACAAGCTCTCTAAATGCCTTAACTGGAGGAGTAAGGTTAGTAAACCACTCCATGGCTTGACCCTTGAGACTCCTTGGGAATAATCTCATCAAGTAGGAGTCTTCATGGTGAAAAGAAAAGCTCATTATGTAGAACTATCTAACATGGTCATGAGGGTCACCAACACCATCATATTTGTCATAGGTTGGAAACTCAACTTTCTTAGGAAACTCAACCAACACCACACTCTTGTCAATAGGATTGGGACAAATAGAATCCAAGTTGAAAGTACTCTTAGGAGCCCTCATGTTGTCCACATCTCTTTGCAATTGCTTGATCACTTCATTTATGGATGGGTCTTGCTTCTTTACCTTTCTATCCACATCAAAATCAAAGGGAACTCTTGCACCCTTATTAATTAGACTTTCTAAGAATTGATCTTTATTTGGTTCCACATACCTTTTGACGTAGGCTTGAAACGAAGGTTCTTGTTGAATAGCCATGAAGTCTATATGATCGAAGTTGGCATAACTTCCTCCATGTTGTGAGCCATGATGTGCTCATTGGGAGGGTTGCTTTGAAAGTCTAGGAGGTGACTGTCTCCTATGGTGATCATATCTTGAAGTCCTTCTACCTCTAGGACTTGGGGATCTCAAGGGCGTCCTTGACCTTCTTCTAGGACTTGGTGAGAGAGTAGATGGGGGTGAGTGGGTCCCACTATTAGTACCCCTCCCATTGAATCAGTTTTGGAGTTGTTGTGCATAGAGTCTATCTTCTTCTTCTTGAGCGACTCTTTTCCTTATGTCCAATAATGCACGTTCCTCTTCCTCTAGTTATCTAAATTTCTCCTTTTTAGCAGCTTGTTCATCTAAATAGGCTTGCTTCTCCCTTTCAATGCTCTTCAATCTCATATTTTCATATCGAAAGGTATCTCTAAGTGGAGAAGGTTGCCTTGACTATTTGATTGCATTGGTTGCATTGATGTGGTGGTCACTAGACTCATTGCTTTGGTCTTCGTGTTGTGACCCTAAATCTAAGTGAGTTTGTTGGTGATGTCTCTCAGCTCATTGGTGAGCATCAAGATACCTTGTGTTGATTGGGGGTGATCCAGGTGGACTAGCATATGCAGACCCAACAGACATCATGTTACCCCTATGCCGTTGAAATATGTCATCAAGAGTCTGGTTCATTGCTTCTCTTTGTTGTCGAGTGAAGGTGTAACTCATGTCCATACTTGATGAAATGGGTGCTAAAGAGGTACTCACTTCACTAGGATTACCTTTCAGATTAGTACAAATCTCAGATTCACTCTTAGGAGATTGATCAAAAAGGGGTCCTTTTCCCTTATGTTGTTGACGAGTCTTAACTGGTGGTAACTGGCTAAAGACAATAGGGGGTCACTTCCCTTGATTGACTTGGTACCTTGTTGTAACTAACATGAAAGAAAAAGATTCTTAATGATAGGGTGACCTCACAAAGTGTCAACACCAAGCTAGGATAATCAAAGTTCTCTATTATCCAAAATGAAATGAAAAGATAGAAATAAAAGGGCTTTACCAACACTGTCAAAGAGGTGCTAAAATCAAAGGATGAATATCCTTGCACTTTTGAATCAGGAGGTTGGACTAGGCCAAAATATAATTGAAATTGATTAAATGAAAGTGATTTGGACAATAAGAGCACTAAAATTCTCCAAGAATGTAGCTAACAATTCTAGAGATAAGCTTTCTCACCAAGAATAACCTTCTAACCTGACAACTATTTTCAAAGTGGCCTTGTGAACCAATTGATGCTATTCCTAGAAGGCAAAAACCAGAGATTTAAAGTCAAAACAAGTCTCTAATGACAGGATAGAAAATTGAGCAAGCTGTAAAAAGTTGGGTGTTTCAACTCAAGCATTTAGTTGTTTTGTGGTTTAATTAGACACATTAATAGATTTCCAGCATTTTATCAAGCACATAAGACATCAATCAAGGAGTTCAAGCAAGCAATTGTCTTCAAACAATGAGCAAGGGGCAAAGCAACCTTGCACATGAACAAGTATAGTGACTTAGTATTTTTACTCCTTAAAGGTTCTACTTCTGTATGTTCTTGACAATGTTTTAGTAGGCACTTAGAACACAACACCTTATCAAGCTATCTACAAGGATATACATGGCTTTCTAAAAGGAGTCCTTGATATATGCAAGGTATGTGAGGCCCAAATCCATAGATGAGAAGAATCCAAAATCACACAGCCGGGGGGAGACGGTAACCCAAATCTCCTCCTTCACTTCTCAAAGGTATAAAGTTCTTTGAGGCTTAGCCAAGAGTGATATCAAACTCAATTCCCAAGAGAGGTGTCTTTGGATTCACCTCCCGATATTTATACTCCGTCAGAACATAGGAGTTAAGGTCGTCCCTTGAGGTGGGGTGTCCCCAAGAAGGCCTTCTAGAAATAAAAACTAAGTAATTCACTATCAAAAGTATTTAGAACACTAAAGGTGGAACACTTAACTCTTCAAGTAAATGCGAAGTGAGTCCAAAAGTGGGACACTTAACCCTTCAAGTGAATTCGAAGTGAGCCCAAAAGTGGAACATTTAACCCTTTAAGATAATGTGAAGCGAGTCCAAAAGTGGAACATTTAACCCTTCAAGAGAATGTGAAGCGAGTCCAAAAGTGGAATATTTAACCCTTTAAGATAATGTGAAGCGAGTCCAAAAAGTGGAACACTTAACCCTTCACACCAACTCAAAGTGAGTCCAAAAGTGGAACATTTAACTCTTCACACCAACTCAAAGTGAGTTCAAAAGTGGAACATTTAACTCTTCACACCAACTCAAAGTGAGTCCAAAAGTGGAACATTTAACTCTTCACACCAACTCAAAGTGAGCCCAAAAGTGGAATATTTAACTCCTCACATCAACTCAAAGTGAGTCCACACCTTAGAAAACAAGTGAGTTCCAAAAAGCACAAAAGGGTTGCCTAGTGGATCAATTAACGCTTCTTTCCTGTAGACCCCTCCCCTTTAATGTAGTGCTGATCTTGCAACCATGGGGTGGAAACGAGGGGCTGGTGGATTAGCAAGTCCAATAACCCAAGATAGCAATTTAGATCAATCACAAGTAATCTAAGACTGCTAATCAATACTACTCACAAATGAAAAAGGGTTGAACAATGGAATATTTAACTTTCCAAGTAAACATAGAATGAGTCCACAAAGTGGTGCATTTAACTCCCTATGTAAACAAGGAATGAATCTATACCCTCAATCACTCAATGAGATATTTGATATTGGAACCAAGAATTACTTAAGGTTTAAACACAAACATTCACTTACACAAACTTGTATGAAAGCAAATCTATGTTCATTCATTTTTCATTAAGAGCATCAATTGAAATGTGTTCTATGAAAGCATGTAAAACACTCAAGCCAAACACATGAGAGGTTCAATTTTAATTCCAAAATCCAAATGTTGTAGAGATGGAATAAAGTACCTCAAGTCCAACGCTTTGTTTTAAGCATTTTCCATGAAAGCAAGAGCACCTTCAAATGAACAAGACAAGAAAACAAGCAAACAAGATATGCAATGTATATCCAACTTATGCAAACCCTAGGGTTAGATCTGAAAATCAATTATTAGGAGCAATGATAACCAGAAAATAATCTAAATGATAACTCATATCATGCAATGAACAATGAAAAATAAGTGCATACCCATCACAAAATTTTATTTTTTTTGCATTTGACCTAGTCAACAAGATCTAATTTTTACCACATGAATTCGGACCCTAAACCCAAAATGCAAAAAAAAGACCTCTATCAAAAAATAGAGAGCTTTCCAAAAATGTAAAAATTTTAGAAAAATCTCTTCATTTGTGCCCTAGAGACCCATTTTATCAAAACAGACCAGTTTTTATAAATTGACCAAATGAGCTATGATATGATTTCTAAATTAAAAAAATAGTGAATGGACCCCCTGTAGAATTCCAAGACCTTTCTAGAAATGTAAATTTTTTTGAAAAATATGTAGATTTGTGCCAAAAATTGATTTTTTATGAAAAATAAAGAAAAAATCATAAAAAATACAAATCACCTTCGAAAATTCTGAAATTTTTTTGGAGCTTCTCTGATATGTCGCCAACTTGAAAAAAACTTTTCAGACTAGAACACCAAGCCGTTTGGGAGATATGATCAAATCTTTCAAATCTAAAGTTTTTCGTCTCCAAACAAATCTGCACAAGGGTTAGCTCCAAAAATAATCAAAACCAGCATGCAAGAGGTGGGTTTCCCCACGGTGGGCACCAAAAATATGTGCTAAAATATTGTCACACTTCTATGAATCCTTACATGCAAGAAAACTTAAGAATGAACCCTCACAAATCGATCCATAGCTCTCTATGCATGGAGTTGCAAGATTTGTAAAATTGCTCTCAGCTAGAGCTATAAACTCATGACCTTGCTAGTCAACCACACAATGAGAGATTCACAATGAAAACAAGGGCAAGAATGCCAATATCTCCAATGAAATCAATATGAATGCAATGCAATGCAAAATTAATCTAAGATGAGCATGCAAGTATGCAAATTAGGTTATGAAAATGGAAATGAAAGAGTTACAAACCCTCTAATTAGACTATGTGAGATTAATCTAAAAATGAAAGGAAATGATACCATGATAATGCAACTATGATGCAAGCTAGGATGTGATGTAGATGCAAGATGAATGTCAATGATGCTCCAAATCTTCAAAACTTGATGCAAGAATGTCTCCAAAAGCTTCAAGATGACTTAGAAAACCTGTAGCATAACAATAGCATAAAAATTTAAGATATGAAAATGAAGAAGAGAGCTCTTCTTTTATAAGAAGTGAAAAGGAATGGACCATTGTGATTAAGAGGCAAAAGACTTAATCAACGATGGAGAAAAAAAGAAGCTTGATCCTTGTGCACAAATATCCTCCAATAAGAAAATTAGAAGCATTTACTTTATGTTGAGCATTTACTTTATATCCATGTGAGACAAAAAGTACTTTTCTTTTATTTTTCTTTATAAATAAGAATTAAATGCTTTATTTGTGCAACATAGGATAAGAGGAAAAGTGGAGATTTTTTATTTAAATAAAAGGGGAGGAAATTCCTTTTAATTAAATAAAGGCTTAGGATAAAGTGATTTTATTATTTAATTAAAAGATATTTTTAATTAATTAAAAGGGAGCATGTTCTCTTAATTAAATAAGATTTTTATTTTTTTTCTCTTTTAAATTAAATAAGGCTCAAACTTTAGAAAATATTGAATTGATTATGATTTGATCAAGGAAATTGATATAATTGATATTGTTGATATTTGAAAATATTGATTTAGGGATTTGATAAATTGCTAAATGGGGGCCCAAAGTCTAGGCGACCATTTTAGGGTGCATACACTTATCTTTGCCTTAAATTATAAAATGCAAAGTAAAAGTAAAAGGGAAATGAAATTCATTTAGATTAGTAATGAAATGCAACACTTTTATATTGTTAAAAGAATTCAATAAGGGAACCTTTAAGGAATGTTCTTTGTGGATGTTAACAATGAAATGTTAGAATGTAAAAAATAAAAATTGGTAGTTGTATTTTTTTGCTAAAAGACCTGATTCCTTATGGGTTCCCTGGCAGGGACATTACAATACGCGTTCTTTGGATTTATGGTAGACAACTTGCTAGGTACCATAGTCGTTCCTTTGACACTGCTACCAAAGAGCTCTATACAACCACTAAAGCTTTGGCTCTAGATCCATTCAATGAAGACTCACAAGTTTGGCTCACTCAGCTTTGGCACCAAAAGCAAGTTGTAGATAATTATTCTGCTAGAGGTGCTCAAATCAAAGCTAGGCTCCATTAGCTGAAAGTGGGTGATAGAGCTTCCAAGGAATTCTTATTGGCTCTGAGAGCTCATCATTCCTCTATGGGGATTAAAAAAATCAAAGAAGGCCAATCCGTTCTCATTGAGATTCCAGACATTTTACAAGCCTTTGTCCATCTATGAGAAGTGTTCACAAGGCAGGGAAGTTCTCTTGCTAGAGACCAAGCTCTAAAAGATTACCTAGAAGTGGTGCCTCATCAGCTCTCCATGGCTCAACATAAATTTTGTGATCAAATTCTTACTATTGATGACCTTAAGGAAGCTATTTTTTCTATGGAAGATGATAAAACCCCTGGGTGTGATGGTTTCCCTTGTGAGTTCTACAAGGCTCTCTAGAATTCTATTGGCCACAACCTTCATAAGGTCTATATTAAAGATTTTCACTCCTAGTATTTGGGGGAAATTATCAATAGAGCTAACATAAAATTCATCCCTAAGGTAGGAGATCGTGAAGATATTTGTAATTAGGGGCCTATCACTTTGCTCAACGTCTCTTACAAGATCATTGCCAAAACTTTAGCTCTCAAAATTCACCATATATTGCCTTCGATTGTGCGACCAAAACATACTAGATTCATCAAGTCCATGCTCATCCTCGACAACATAATTGTTATCTGGGAAGGAATGGAGTGGGCTCGATGGTCGAACCAGAAAGCAATCTTTTTAAAGATTCTTTTTTCTAAAGCTTATAATTGTAATGAATGGCCTTTCATTCTTGAAAGCTCTTGGTTTTGGCCCCGGATTTATTCAATCCATGTAGATGTTAGTTGGGGATGCCTCTTCTTGCATCACCATTAATGGCCACTAGTCTGAAGCCTTTGGCCTTTTTAGGTCCATTTGCTAGGATTTTCCTATGACTTCTTCCTTATATATCCTTGTTGGTAAGGGTTTTGGTTACCTCCTTGCCAATGCAAGCTCTGCTGGTCTCATCAGATGAATTTCCCTACCTAAGTCACCTACACAACTTGTCAATGAACACTTCGCCGATGATTATTTCCTCACTTTCATTAAAGAGGAAGACAATGTTAAAGTTTCCTTACAATGCCTTGACACTTTTTGTTTAGCCTCAGGTTGTGTCATTGAATGGCACACGACTCAATGTTATAGGAAATCTTTTCTTCTAGCTTTGCACTGGACTCTTCAGTATAGCTGGAAATGGTTACAACATGATGATATTTTTTGCTTCTTAGGCATTCCTTTTTCCTTCCAAGCTTCACCATTGGATCTCTAGAATGTGATCTTAGCTAGAATTGAGAAAAAAATTATCATACTAGATTACTAAGCCTCTTTCTCTAGCCGGTAAATTCCAATTTTTTTATAAAGTGTTGGCGACCACCCATGTTTATTATTCCTCATGTTAGGATCCTTCCAAGGCCTCTTACTCGAAGCTTGAAAAATTACTAAGTGACTTTTTGTGGGCTTTTAGAGCTAATTATCATGACTTTTACATGGTTGGATGGGAGTATTGTTTCCTTCCCAAGGCTTCTAGTGGTCTTTGCCTTATTTCCACTTAGAAATAGGGTTTGGTTGAGTGCCAAAAGGGCCATCTGAGTTTTGATTAGTGATGAGGCTTGGAAAATCTTATTGAGATTTTGTATTTCTTCAAGCTTTCATGTTCACAGACCTTCTTGGAAGGGGATTGGTTTTCAAACCCTTCTTATCATGAGAGACCCAGTTCAAATCCAAGGTACTTTTGTAGCTAAAAGTATCTAGAGAGCCTAGAAAGTTGTCAAGCCTTGGCTCCGCTAGGCTGGAGATGGATTTAGGGATGGGATTTCCATAAATCAACACAATATTTGGTGGTCACTTCTTTTTAATCTGCAAGGGCTTCCTCTTGCCAAAATCCAGGGGGTTAGTATTCTGTATTTGCATAAACATGGCATTAGAACCCCCAAGGATTTGTATTCCAGAGCCACTATGACTCTTCGGTCGTGGAAAGATCTACATGCCCAATTTCATCTTTCACGCCTAGATCGATAGACTTTTGACCTACTAGTCTCTACTTTGCCTTCACACATGGTGCATAAGCTTGGAATTCAGTCTGTCAAACCCCGGTGGAAGGATTGGAAATGGTATCCTTGGAATCCTCTCTTTAGTTACAAATCCAAGATGGTTTATGACTAGTTGGTTCCCCATCTGCCGATGGTTGACAATATTAATCAAAGATGGCATTTGCAACCTTCTCAAAAGTCTTGGAGGTTTCTCTTTCTCACTGTTTGGTATGCCATTATAGAGCAAAAAATTTCACACTTTGCTTGGTGTGTTATTTTTCAGGGGTTGCCTTTGGGCGCTAGGCTCAAGCATTTGGGAGTCTCTGACCCTAGGTGCTCTTTCTGTGGGCTTTCAAAAAAATTTATGCACATTTTTTTGGTTATGTCAAAGAGATCAACAATATTGGAGCTGGATTCAAGATTTTTTAAGTCCTTTTAGACCAGAACCCTTTTCTTGGCACATGGATTTGTTGGGTGATTCACCCATAATCCCTTTCAAAATTTCCAAGATATGGCATGCAACTTTCAAGATGGAGATTTTATTAACTCTTTGGAAGGACATAAATGCCATTTTATTCACTCACAACTTTCATGATATTAATATTTCAATGTATACTAAAGCATGCATTTATAATAATGTAATTATGTAGATACAAGTCCAGACTGACAAGGTGGCCCTTGAGGTGGCCCACTTGCGGGAGATTTTGCAACATTGAGGAAATACCCCCTGTACGATTGTCAGAGTACTGTTGATTCCTGCTTATGCTGACCACACTCCACCCTGTGGTCGCAGTTCTTCCGCTCGACATTCTCGGACTCCTCGGTCTCAAGATCCTTGTCGCTCCTCTGATGGTGGTGATGCTTGGAGGTGCTGCTCATCTTTCCCACCATGTTGTGGTATTTCTTTAGGTTGGCCTACTTATGCTCCTATTCCTGGTAGCTCTAGTTGGCCTGACACCAAAAGAGATTTTGCTTGGCCTGTTGTTTCTTTGACCAAGTTTCCTCAATTGGCTTTGCCTATCTCTCCCAAGAGGGAGGAAGGTGAAATGGAAAAAAAGATACAAAGAATTATGGTGATGGGTGGTCTATTCTAGACCTTACCCCTAGCCATGCTGATGTTTGGGGCAATCTAGATGATAAGGATCCTTCCCCCTCAGCTGGTATGGCTTTGGCTGCCTAAGGGGTTATATGCTTTTTTTTAATGAATAGTTGATATAGTTGTTGTTTTTGGTCATTGGCCAAGTGACTCTTGTGAGGTGATCTCGTATCCACTGACTTTTTTTGATATGTACTTTACATTAAAATTTAATATAAAGGGCATTATTCATAAAAAAATAATAATTTAAATTTATGAATAATTCAATAAATTCTTTAAATTTAAATATATGATCAATATAATTAGTAATACATATATTACATATAATAAATATTTTATTCTTAATAATGTAGTGCAAATAATCTAATTACTATGTTAAAACATGAATTATTATATATAATTGAAACTAACTAATTTAAGAGCAAGTAGATTTCACGTTTTGGATTCATTGTATTACGAACTTGACAATGATTTATAAAATACATAAAATAATTTAGAAAAATAATTTAGAACATAATAATACATGCAAAAATATCAAATTAACTAATATGTTTTAAGTATGCTTTATTTAAAAGAATTCTAAATAAATATAAATATATAATAACACAATATAAAAATTTACTAACCAAGTTTCCAAATTCATATGTTTTATTTGCAAAATATTCTAAATTTATAATAATATACAATAAATTATATAAAAAACTTATTTGTGATAAGAAAAATATAAAATTAAAAAATAATTATAAATTAGTAATATAGATATAGAAATATCATTAATTGAGAAAGTTGCTAACTTTATATGCTATATTTTAAAAGAATCTAAATTACTATAAATACAACGAATCATAGAAAAGAGGAATTTCAATGGAAATGAAATGGTGAATTTGTAAAAGCTTTTGTCGAAGGTTGCAACCATAACAACGATTAGAAGGTGTAAAAATTTGTTGAAAAGACTTTGTAAACTTCAAACAAATATAATCAGTAGCGTAGAACATTTTTTTCTTTGGTGACACATAATTAGAAAAGGAATAACACATGACAATATTTGTACAAAAGTGGATAGTGGGGTAAATTAAATGAAGGTGGAGAAAATTTTCACTCAAGGGCTGATAGAGCGGCTTCATACATAAATTACTAGGGCAGATGGAGTAAAAGAAGCTCAGGTAAAAGGTTATCACACAAGGTGTCTATGCAGATAAAAACCATTTTATATATTTATCAAGAAAAGAAAATGTTTACAGGGACAAAAGGAGAAATATGAGCA
This sequence comes from Chamaecyparis obtusa, assembly GCA_027943335.1. Taxonomy (NCBI): domain Eukaryota; kingdom Viridiplantae; phylum Streptophyta; class Pinopsida; order Cupressales; family Cupressaceae; genus Chamaecyparis; species Chamaecyparis obtusa. Next base: position 46,157 of record BSBK01009514.1, read on the forward strand.
AGGAAATATATTCAAAATAAGGACCGATGAAAGCTAAAGATTTGTTAATAATTAATTAGTGTACATTTTAAGTTTTATCTGGATAATTAAAAGTTTTGTTGTACCAAAGGGTGTGACAAATGCGTCCTTGCATTTATAAAAGGGAAATCAAGACCGAAAGAATAATATCAACAATCACAACGTAAGAAGTGAACTTAAGATTATTTGAAGGTTGTTTGCATTACATTATCTTATATGACTGTTGGAGCAAGCTAAAGTTTGTTAAATTTAGAGTTCTATATAAAGTAAAAACTCTAAAAATAACCCCTAAAATTCCATACTCAATGAGTAAAATTCCTATGAAGTGGTACTTGTTTGCAATAAATAAGTGTATATATTCATCCCCAATTTTCCATAACCAAAAGTGATGTGTCTATCAAAAGCCCAAAATATTTTAAGCATGCATATGTTTCACAGTTTACATACACAAATCATTTCAAGTAGCCTCTTTTGAGACATAATATTTTCATATCTATTGATCCCCATTGCAATCCAGTTATTTCTATGTATACTATGCTCCACCAAGTTCTCATGTGCCAGCTTATAGAAGCTCATGACCTAATTTGATAATTTTTCCCAAATCTATTTTGTTTTACAATTTATTCAAAGTTCTTCCCCCACATTGTAAAGTCAATTGAAATGGATTTTTTTCATAAATTCGTATCTTTCATTTGAATGACTCCTATAGAAAAAAAATTGATCCTTACGATTATTTGTATTATGAAGATACCCTGTGCAAAATCCCAAGCCCCTGGGAGCTCATTTGTATTTTTCCTTAGCTAAGACAAATTGCAATTTATATGAATTTATCATTTGCAAGATGAAGAACGTAATTAGAGGTCTTCTTTGAAAATCTATATTTTCCAACCAGATGAATATCACATTGAAATGCATTTATCCTGGTAATTCTCTATATGAAAGTGTACATATGTGCTAGATAAAAAAGCTTCATCCACTAGTCTGACATATTTTCAAAGATGAAAGAAAAAATAGTTTTCAATAGTTTATAGGTTTAAGTTTCCAAAATGTGGTTGGAGGCCTTATTCGATGATGAATATCTTTTCTACATGGATAAATTTTACATAACCACCTTTTACAATCTGTGAGCATATCCACTGCGGAGTTTTATGAGGAAGCTTGATCAGTTTTCAAGAATGTTCTCAAAAGAAAATTTATTTAAATTGGAAAGGTCTTATAATACCAAGTTTTATATTATGTAACAATAATATAAAGATACATATTGATTGATCACATAGTTTTTGAAGGAATGGCTGCGACTACGACTGGCTATAGGTCTTCCTACACATGCCTTTCAAATGTTGGTGCTTTTGCATCGGCTGGTTCGATGGGGGGTTCTTCGCAGTCTGTTGCTCCTCTTGCAAATGGTAATTATTCTCGCTCGTTGGCCAATTATTTATTGTTATTGCCTATAGTTTTACATGTGTGTGGGATTGGGGCTACTACAGGTGTCACCCTGGGATCTTCTAATTTGTGGGCTCCCTCTCCTGCTACTCCATCATTTGGTTCAACTCAGACAACTCCTACTACGACTGGTGGAGCTTTCCCTAATTTTGTTGTTGCTTCTGAGAATCTTGCCTCCGCCTCCGCTAGGGTTTTAGGAGGTTTGAGTAAAAATAATGGCGTCCTCTCCGGTGATGGAGATGTTTCATTGGCTTCCCTTGTGCATATAGGTTTAAATGGTGCTCGAACTAATTCCATCCATTTTGTGTGTGGAGGGTCCCCACATGCTGCAGCTACTGGGATTGGGCCTCACGGTGCTAGGGGGTCTGTTTCCTTATCTTTGACCCCTTTCCCTTAGCTAGCCTTTGGGGATGGGGGTGATTCTCCTCCTTCTCCCTCCTCCTCTCCTCTTCCATCTATTGAGGATGCTCTTAGGGCTTCTGGTCTGTAGCATCTTGCAGTGAGGTCCTTTGTCAAGGTTGTTTCTAAGATGACTATGTGTGGGAAAGGACATAGGGTTGCTTCTAGCACTATTGGTTTAGCATCTTCCATTGCCCTGTTACTAGTGAGTTTCTCTCTCTTTGTTAAGATCTCTTTTGAGGATGAAGGGGACTTAGTGAACATCACTAATATCTTTAAGGCTCGCGGTTTGATCTGTCACTTGAGGGGTTTTTGGCCTAGCCTCTCTCAACTACATGATTGGGTGTCTCATAAATGGAAACCAATTTTATTTGATATTGTTCATATTTTTCCTATGGCTAAAGGGTTTTTCATAGCTAAGTTTGATAAGGCTGAGGATAGATCTAAGATGTTTTGTGATCATTTCTTTAGCTGGGAGGAGGAAAAATTTATTCTTATGGTTAAGCCCTGGCACTTTGATTTTAATCCTTCCTCTGAAGTCTTCAGTAAGATCCCCATTTGGGTTAGGCTTCCTAACTACCCCCTTCATCTTTGGGAAGACTCCATCTTGGAGGAAGTGGGTGAGGCCTTGGGGTATTTCTTAATGTTGGATCATGATTCTTTTAATATTTATCACTCCACTGTTGCCTTCCTTTTGGTAGATCTTGACACCTCGAAGAGTCTTCTAGTTGAAATCAAAATTGAGTCATCTGTGGGATCCTGGATCCAAAAACTTGACTATGAAGGTATTCCTTTTAGGTGTTGTAAATTCTTTAAGACTGGTCACATTTCTGCTTAATGTGGCTTGGATACTAAGAAGAAGAAATCTTCTCCCTGTAATACCCAAACAATGTGCTTCAGTACCATTGACCTTCTACATCAACAAATCAATCGAAATAGACCCTAAAGTCCTAACCTAAGGCACATCTGCACATCAAATCATCAAAACCCTAATCGATCCTATTCTAAATTTGCATTAGGGAATATTCCTAAATATTCCTAATTTATCCTAATTATCTCTAATTAAATATTATTTGGTGATAAATGATATTATTTTATTTATCCAAAGTTGATTAATTGAATATGTTAAATATTTAATTAATTAAACTTTAGTTAGCCACTTAATTATTTTAGTTAGATTTAATTAAATTATTCTTAATTAATATTGTTTATTGGACAATAAATTAAAAATCCTAAAAATAATCGATTCAATATTTATTTAATTGATTAAAATCAAATTGTCAAATTTAATAATATAATTTTGGATAAAGTTTGATTAAATAATTGATCAACCCATAAATCAGTTATTTAATTGATTAAATCAGTTAAGTTGAGAATAAAACACATGGAAAATTAAATAAATCAATAATTATCTATGCAAAAATTAAAAAAATAGTTAAACTCAAAATCAACTATTGGATTCAATTTGTTAACTTTCCAAACTCAATATGTGATTGTGAGTTAAAAAACAGATTGGAGTGATCTCAACTTCCAATTATGAGTTAAAAAGTTGATTTGCATGATTTTACTAGATAACTGTTTCTAATTTCTTGATAATCTTGCCCATTAATTCGAGTTGATCAAGGAATGATTTTTGGCTTTCCATGAGTTCTCAAACCCTGGATTTCTATATAAACAGGCCTCAGTCCTACAATTTACCACCATGTGCAATTTGGAGAATAACAATGCTATAGTGTCGAATTCTTGAGATTGTGCAACTTTTGGAGATTCATTGCTAACATTATTTTCTTGTTTTTACATTCATAGCTAGTTTTTAATTTATTATTGTCAAGTTTTTAGATCAATTTCATTTAGTTTATATTGTTATTTGCATAGAAAATCCAAAAATATAGATTAATCTTGCATCCATTTTCATAGTTTTTGCATTCAAATCCTTCGTTTAGGCGTTGCATTGTCATTGATCTCAATCAACTTCTGAGAATACCATACTCACGTCTACTAGAAGGCAATAAATCCCCTGGTTAATGATATATTTCTTTACTGCATATTTTCGTGTCATTGATCAATAATGTTTTACTGATGTGTTGTGTCTTCTAAATAGGTACAATTTTCACACATACATTTCTAGCGCCCACCGTGGGGCCTGACTTCGGCTTTCCATTTTATCTTTCATCAAATTTTTGACAAATTTCTCAAAGTTTCAAGTTTTAGAAAATTTTATGTACAATCTCGTATGACATTTTGCAAATTATCATCTGGGAAGTTTCTGACTATCATACAACAGACGATATTCCATCAATTGTCATACCGGTTCATATACTTTTTCGTATCAAGGTTGAATTGTCGTATGGGTATGTATACACTGTCGTATCTGAATTGAAGTGTCATACGGGTAGAAGTATATTGTCATACAAATTTTCATGTGAGTATTTCAATTTTCATATGGGATTTCTAATTAGTTTGTGGGATTTTTGATTTGATATTTGACTGACAGTTGACCCTAACACTTGTAGTTTTTTGGTATGTGATAATTTGAGACAGCCTAATGCTTTTGCAGAATGAGAGATGAAGACCAAAGCATTAAAAGCTATTCTTTTGGCCTCTTATTGTCTTTTCTTCTAAGCCATTATTTTGCAAGAAACCCTTTCAGAAATCACTTGCGAAAGATGCTTAATCAATCAAAAGTTCTGACAAGTGGTTTTGCAGGTTGTCGAATATTCATCGAGAAAATATTTTGTTTGCTTAATATTTCCTTTTTATAGGCACCTAGTTAATTAGGTACATGCGTCTATTTCCATTGAGGCATATATTGAGGGGATTATGCTCTTCTCCTTCTTAGGATAATCAAAAACCCAGAAGGTATCTTCCCCAATGCTAGTTTGTGTATTGTCTCTAGATTAATTCTGCTTGGCATGTCTTGGATAGGGAAAAGGACAAGACTAGGGGATTATGATCTTCTCTTTCAAAGAATCAGAAACCTAGATCCTGTGGTCCCCAACCTCACATTTACTTTAATCCTTTAGAGGGCCTGTCGACGAGGTAAAAAGCTCCCAGGAATGACCCAAGTGGGGACAAATCTTAAGCTGACTCTTCCACCCCACTATAAAATTGATGCTTCCTTGAGGTTAAAGCCTTAGAAGACATAGCTGTGCTTGTTCCTTGGATTTATTCCATGAATGTGCTTTGATTTTGTGTAGAGCGGAGCCACTTCAATCTTTCTTGCGAGACTACACATATCAGAGTACCCATAGGTTAAGAACCTCAATCCTACTTGCAGGATTGTGGGAGACAATTATGAACAGATGCCTTGATTAACAACCTAAGCTTGTTTTCTACTGATCCACCTCTAAAGGATTTGTAGTGATTGTGCAAGGTGAAAAGTAATCACCCCAAGACACTCATCATATTGAGCCCTCCTTGATGCTTGAACTCGACTAATATGGGCTTCAACATCCATTGCGTGTTGTTGGACAACCATATTCTAAGGAGTCTCTAAGTGTGTTCCTAAGTCAATGAGCAAGTAATACATCTCTTCTCCTAGTTAGGATATGCTAGGTGTGTTTGAATCATTGAGTCAGTTCCCAAGTGTTTGTTGTGATTGTAAGCCTATTTCTATGTTAAAAACCCTCAAACAATCCAAACACAAAATCTAAAAATCTGGATAGAAAATTTGGAAAACCAACATAGACTGAAAATAGAAAAAACCATGAAAAACTAATGCAAAAATCCTTTTCTGGTGTAAACTGTCATCTAGACCCTTCTATTATTGTACAAAAATTGCTTTGTTCCACCAAGTGTCATATCAGAACCCCCTAAGTTTCGTATGAGAACCTGTAAAATGTAGTACAAGAATCGTGAGCCATCTAAAAGAAAAAATATTCCTGGCATCAATTGTCGTATGAGTCTCTGGATTGTCTTGCTAGACCCTTTCAAGTGTCGTACGAGCTTGCACAATGTCATACGAGATTTTGCACAAATTGTCAGAAAATCCAAATTTTGTTAGAAAACTAGTCAATAGCAAATCCTGGTCAAATTTTGTCAAAAATACCATTATGTCAAGTATAGAGCAGAGAAATAGTGAATCCATCTTACTTTTCCCAAAGTGATCTATTTAACTCGATTTGTCATCTAATTGATCATTCTGAATCATGTTTCATCTTGTGTCAAAAACCTTGTCAAAACAACCTTGATTCATCATCTCAAAATGACTAAGTGTTGTAAATTCATGTCCACCATCTTTTGGGCATCTACGCATACATCTTGAGCACAATATCCTTCATTTATGTCCAATCAATCTTTTCATCAACAATTCAATCCAATCTTGACAAGGTTGTGTCACTTGATATTTCCTAAATTAGATTATCTGTCAGTTGTCTTATCTTGCTCTAAAGATTCACCTAAGGTTAATGGTGGAAACTAGAGCCTCTTCACATAGAAAACCAAGAGAAGATCCAAAGAAATCACGTTCATCTTCTCTCATAGTTCAGTCTTTTCATCAACCATACGATCCAAATCTTTATGAAGAAGATGAACTAGGCAATTTGTGTTTAAAAGGAGGTCACACAAACCATCCTGAATCAACTCAAGATCTCAATCAACACACTGCCATGTCTCAAAGAGAACCTACCCATGGCTCATAAGGTCACAACTCTGAGGAAGAAGGGAATCAAGAACCCATACCTTCTGAAATTGCACAATACCGAGATGACGATCTCTTTAAGAAAATGATGAAACACTTCTTATGAGAAGAAAAAGAGACATACTTCCTTGAATTGGCATGGAAAGGAGCCAAAATTCCTCACAACTTCAATGTCGACAATATCATCACATGCCAGAGGAAGAGACCCCTATCACAACTATGATGAAACAGATGCATACTATGCAAGTCAAACTTAACAAGCTAGAAAAAGAGAAGGAACCCAAATAATTCTCTATGGATGCCTTGTGTCCATTTCCATTTGATTGGAGCTTGTATATGCCACCATCCCCTAAGGGGGTGGAACTACCTAAATATGACAAATACGATGGAAATTCTGATCCTCAAGATCATGTCACAGAGTTTTGCACTCTATCCATGGAGTTCATGCATGAACCAACATTCTTAATGCACCTCTTCCCATGATCTTTGGGAGGGGGAGCCATCAATTGGTTCTCCAAAATACCTCCAACCATCAAATTTTTTGAAGATTTAATCAAACTGTTCTATCAACAATACTCCTACAATATCCAACATCCAGTCACCATGATTGACATCTATAATCTAAAGCAGAGGACAAGAGAACCATTCCTGACTTTCCTCAAATGTTGGAGGAAGAAGTTCACGTTGTATCACGTTGTATCCCCGTCAGATCTTAGAAAAAGAGATACTAGAAATATTCATCAACAATCTGATTCTGGAGATTAACTACCATCTTCAAATGAAAAATCATATCTCATTCGACAAAATGGTGGATAGTGCCTTGAAAATAGAGGAAGTACTTGTCTGAAAAGGGGATATCTCGCTTCATAAAGAGAACAAGTGTGTTAATAATTTCACATTGATATTCATGTTGTTTAAAATTAAAAATTAATTATTTTTCTAATTTGAAAATTGTTAATCATTTTTCCCACCTAAAAACACAAAATTTAGAGAGATTGCAAAAATAAATAGATATTGCCCATTAAAATTACTTCATCCATAGTACAACAAATAAATAATGATGCTTGGAAAAATTATTGTCCACTCTATTGTTAGTTTTATTTTTATTATAAATTATAATTCAGCTTAAGATATATATTTCTGATATTCTTTATTGTAAAATAAATTTTAAATCATTTAAAATTTCAATATTTTTAAAACTATTTAATAATTTTTAATTTTGTAATATTTTTAAAACAACATGATTTTTACAAAGAAAACGACTAATTTTTTTTTTTTGGCTGAATAGTTTACATCAAGTAAATTTGTTATGTGATTTATTTAAGAATTTGATCATCAACAATGATAGTTATAAGCCAAACCCAAAAATTTCAACTCTTAACATGGTATATTGTATGCCAGGGCTTTTTCAAACATGTGCAAATCATTGATCTCACACCTACCAATCAACAAATTTGTGTAGGGAAAATGAAGAGTGAGGCTCTACAATAATTATTCTCTTAGTATAGGTTGTTACACACATTTTGAGGTGATCATAGAAAATGTAAACCAATGATCTAACATTTGATTATAATGCATTGGTTACCAATATTACATGTGAATTGTAATAGAAGCATATAATTAATTAATGATTAACATCAAATATATTATCCCAACTATGGATGATGGTATGCAACAGTATGCTAATAGAATTAAGAATGATCCTTTGGTCATTGCATACTAGTAGTCTAGTTATAGATTTATGGATGTATAGAGAAGGTGATGTCTAAAATGTAGACAACTAGCAGTTGCACGCTTTTGTGCTTGCAACTATGAACTGATAGGCATTTGATTTTTGAAATAATCCAAAATTAAAATGTATATCTAAAGATGTCGAATCCCACTTATTTTCCCTATAACACTAAAATTTGTTAGCCAATTCTCTTGAAGATAAATAATTTATTTAATTTATTAAGTTAAAAAATATGCATCTTAGCTTTATAAAGTTCAAATGGTTTTTTAAAATAAAAATTGTTATTTGTGATTGATGGAAAATTAAATGATTTATAACTAATTAGTGCAAAAGTGAATGCAATAGTATTAATGAATTGATCCGTACAGCTGTGCTTAATCTGGACAATCAAATATTTAAGCTATGCTTTTAATTTATTATTATACTCTCAGCAAAAGATTGAAAACAAAGAAGTTTGAGAATAATTTATAATGAACAAAAATGCAATCTTTAATAATATAGGATTTTGGGGTTCTCAGCTCTACAGTGAAACAAAGCTCAAATTTGTCTATAATTAGATATAGATTGATTCTTATTTCAACCTATTAAACAATGGAATAATCAATCAATATTATTATATCTGTGCACAAATCCCAATAAAAAATAACATAATACATATTTATATTCAGAAAAAAAACAAAGATTATGCCTGAGCCATGAATGTAATTGCTTGCTTGCGAAAATCTGCACGATATTTGCAAAAGATAATACAATGGCAATCTAACACAACCTTTACCAGATTGTGAATCAACTCAAGCATTGGTAATGGCCATCACTCCACATCACATGCAAAAGCAAAAACCTGCATTATTTATTCAATAAGATCTTATCTGTGTGCAAATCCCACAAAATAATAACAAAATACATATTCATATTCAGAAAAAAAAAAAAAAAAAAAAAAGGGTTCCACCTAGGCCATGAATGTAATTGCCTGCTTGTGAAAACCTACACGATATTTACAAAAGATAATACAATGGTGATCTAACACAACCTTTTATGCTAGGAAAGAACAAATAACATTTTCAAAAGGCAAGATCACAATTTACTTGCAAGGTAAAAGAAATATTAGAGAATAAATCACATGCAAAACAAAGACAATAAAGTGAGGAATTCAAATTGGTAATAGCCAGGATGAATTCAACTTAATCCATTATAGTACTTTCTAAAATTTATTAATATTTTTAATAGAAATTTGTGTAAAAAGATTTGCACAATCGGAAAAAAATGCCAGTTAAGGGGCTAACAATTTTCTAGCAAAAAAATTAATTTTCATCACAAATAGCCTATCGGCTAATTAGTTGAAACAATTTCATTCACACACATCTTTCATTTATTGTTCAACCTTAGATTTTAAGCTTTAGGGCTTATAAGCACTTTCTATTACTAGTCAGGAACCATGTTACTTGTCCAAGCTATTGGATAATGATGCAAGCGTGCAACTGAAAAATAGAAATAGTAAGGTCAAATGCAATTGGAGTTTTTAGAAATAACTTCTAAATTAGTTTCTAGTGCTTTTAGTAAATTTTCATAAATGACAATTAGATGTTTTAGAAGTTTCTTTATTGGTCATGTAGTGAATTACTGTGTTTTTAGAGGCTACAACCTCTATAAAAGACTTCCTTTTTGTATTGTTTATGTAGATTAAAAATGTAACCTCTATAATGAGGTGAATCGTAATGTAATAGATATTGAATAAATAAAATAGTTTGGTGTGTTAAATTTAATTTTGTATTTTTGTGTTAATTTCAAATCTACACAAGCTATGGTGTGCTTTAATTCCCTGATTATGGTGTGTTCATTTGATTATCTTCACAAATAGAATTTTAAAGATCAAATAGCAATTTGACTTATGCAGCTTAACACTGGTGAAGATTTGGAAATCACATGCATAACACTGGCACAAATTAAATTCAAATGTTAAGTCTTATATATATATATATATATATCAGATTTGAGATTAGAATGGACCTAATTGTTGTATTAATTCACTCAAAAATTTAAATGTTTGGGCCTTGATAGTGGCACAATGCTTTTTTAGAAATGGAGTGCTTCATGTGTATTGGAAAGGTAAACTGAGACCTAATTAGCAACCTTTCAACTCAAATATAGGTGTAGAATGTCACTTTCCCTTAGTTTGTGCCAGGTACTATAGAAGATCACCTCGGTAAATAATAGAATGAGTTCAGTTGAGGCATGCTCTGTCTGGAAATCGGCCTCAAAGATGTTGTTCAAGTCAGATTTGGCACAATAGAGTTTACTAATGTATGGCGGTTTACTGGTTCTTGGAAATTCTTTAGGGATTTGTTTGTTATTAATCCAGATCTTACGTTATGCCTAGGAATATGGTTGTAGCTACAATATGATCTTACAAAAAACAAAAAAATGCATTAATGCAAGGCTGCCCTATAGGTACAAGATGCATGCGTTGGGTACCAAATTTACTATCAATTTCCACAAATAAATGCAGTAAATGCGCTAGAATGAAGTGGAAATCCCAACCTTACCTGTATTGAAATCATGAAGTTTTCTTCATTCTCAAAATAAATAAACAACAAAATTGACTTCTCTCGACAAGAAAACTTGGTGTCCTAGCAGGGCAAAAATTTCCTTTGAAAAACAATTGACAAATCCTTCATCGAGCCACTGCAATACAAATCCTAAGGCACACTTTGCATATACAAAATATGCCATTAGGACTTTGAATCCCTTCTCAGCTCTGAAAAGAAAAGATGGTATCACCCCCTTTGCTCATTCGAGTGAAGTACCCACTCACAAAATCCTTTAGGTTTACAAACCCAGAAACCCACTAAAAATGCTTTTGAACCATGGCACCCAATAGAGAAATGTATCATTGGAAAAAAATTTCTCAGGGCCGTGAAAAGATAGAAGCTTCTACAAATATCCTAAGAAGATAGCAAACAAGGCTCATAAAAATACTCACAAAACCCTAAAGGAAGAACAACACATAGATAGATGGTTTAGTAAGAAACTTTCAGAAGATACCCAACATGCCTCATTAAAAACACCTAACATATGTTCAAAGGGTTCCAAGCTATGAGCCCCATTGAGCAAAGCAAACGAAGATAGACTGGCAAATAAAACCCTCCCCAAATCATGGAGTAACAAGAACAAAGATCCTATAAAGGAAAATCCAAAGGTTGCTATAGGAGCGAAATGCAATCCCAGTAGGTACAAGGCACAACAACACCAAATCAACTCTCAGTGGTAAATCCACAAACGGAATGGACCCATCCACCATCATTATCAGCAATGATATCTCCAATGAAATTTGGGAGTGGTGTGAATCTCATGGCATATTTGCGGCATGGGAAGGTACATTCGTTCACATTTTGAATCTTGCAAAGTGGATCATATCAGCCCTCAATTCACAGGTAAGTATTACTATCATAAATCAGAGTATTTTATTCTTAGATTGTTCATCTAGAGACTTATTCGAAGCTCTTCTTGAATATGAAAATATTTTTTATAAAGGTTTTAATATAAATTTTTTAAAATAGAAACCTAATTTCAATAACAATAACATTAGCATTATAAATCTACCTAAATGGATTTGTCTCAAAAACTATCTAGTAGAATTAATGCACCACAATATCGAAGAAAGATAGGTTAACATATAGGAATGATGATTGGTTTTGAACATAACTACTTGGTTGATATTGATGTCAAAATACTTGTGGAAAACATCACAAATCTAAACCCAATCAAAATTATAATAAATCATAGTATATATGAATTACTTCTAGAGATAAATAAGGGCACTCTAGGAAGTTTTGATATCTTCATTTCAAACTCTAATGATGACTTTAAGGGCATCCACCATACCTCCAATCTCCACAAACTTTTGGAAGACTTCATAATCCCTATTACCCCACATTAGTCCCTACAACATTAGATAAACAATATGATCCCTCCCCGCCCATGGGTAACTCTCCATCCAACCAACTTGCCCAATCACAACCCCTCCCCCTAACATCCTTCTAGAAGAAGGTGAGATTCCATCATTGAAGCCACTTCCCCAACCACAACATTCAAATAGTGAAATCAACCCTTCCTTGGAAACCACTCCCCAAAATCGGATGGAAGTACCACCCTTGATCGAGCTCTATGAAAGTATCTCTCCCAAACTAGATCACCAAACCATCCCAACATCAACCCTACCATCGTCCATCATGGAACTAATTCCTTCCTTTGTTCCCCCTCAATCCCCAAGCCATGTTTCTTAGAAATCAATTCCAAAATCCAAAGATAAAACCTTCACCCAACCTAGAATTATTACCATTGCTAAAGAAATTATCAACGACAACATAGAGGAAATTATGGAAGACTTCATTGATACATATACCATCAACATTGAGAGAAATATTTTAATCCAAAAGATTCAAGAATTAGATAATGAAGAACTAGACCAAAAAGCCTTAGCAAATGAATTAGTAGAGCTAAAAATAATGAGAATTAATCCAAATTGGGGATTAGACTTTAATGAGGATGGCCCTATTGAAATAGATTGTTCAAATATCCAAAAAAAAGAGGCAGGAAATCCTTGGCTGAGCTAAGAAAAAAGATGCAAATCTAGTTAACCAAATAAAGATCACAGATTTACTTAATGTAGGAAGGCGGGAGATCCCTTCCAAGGACTAATGAAAGTCCTTTCTTGGAATGTTAGGCACTGTAATGCCCCTAACGAACAACATTTACTAAAACACTGCATTAACAAATATAAATCCGACCTTATGTTAATAGAAGAAACTAAACTAGATAATGAAGGCTTAACTAACTTTAATAAAAAACTAGGATTTATGGAGGTTTTTGGAGCTCCAAAAAAGGGAGCATCAGGGGGTCTAGCGATCATTGTGGACCCAAGGAAAATTATATATACCCCAATAACCATCAATAAACATTGGATTAGTGGGAGTATCAGAAGTTTAAAATCTAATTTGAAATACAATGTTATAAACATTTATGGCCCAACCAATCACTTGAATAGAAGGTTAATCTAGCATGAAATCAATACTTTCCTAAATCACTACCTAGATCAGACCTTCATCATTGGAGGACACTTTAATACTATTCTGCACCCATCTAATAAAATGGGAGGAAGAAGTGTTAACCCCAGATCAATAGAGGAATTTGATGAGTGGGTAAGACTCAACAAATTAATGGATCTAAACCCAGAGGAAAGTAATTTCACCTGGACCAATATGAGACAAGGTAAGGAAAACATAGCAGAAAAACTTGATAGGTTCTTCTTCAAAGGGAACTGGTCAAGCTTTCCATTCACCTTTAAAGCAGACATACTTCCCTTTCTAGGCTCATATCACTTTCTAATCTCACTTGACATCCTGGAAAATGTTAAACCACAAGGCTCCCCCTTTAAGTTCGAGCAGATGTGGTTCAAAGATGAGAGATTATTACCCCTCATCCAACAATGGTGGGGAAATCTACATTTTAAAGGATCTACTCTTTTTGTCATTGCCAATAAGCTCAAGAAAATAAAAAGTAACTTAATTTCATGGAACAAGGAATGGTTTGGTAATATCTTTGAAAATAAAGCCAAAATTGAACTAGAACTTGAGAATCTCAACAAGGAAATCATAACACAAGGAATGAATCAAGAATCCTACCAAAAAGAAAAAATTCTTAAAATAGAATTGGAGGATACCTTAGCTAAGGAAGAGCTCTTCTGGAGATAGAAATCCAGAGAGACATGGCTCAATGCAGGGGATAAATACAAAAAAAAAATTACAACAACACCAATGCAAGAAGGAACATCAATAAAATAACAAAAATCACCAAACAAGATAGAATGATAAGTAAGGAACCCAAAGTTATTGCTAAGGAGGCAATTGGCCATTTTAGAAACACCCTTAACAATGAGGAATCTTCTTATCTGGCTAATCAAAACCTACTCTTTGACAACATCCCAAAAATAATCAACCAAGACACCAATAAACTCCTAAAAGAAAAATTCACCATGGAAGAAATAGCTGGAAATGTGCTAAAACAAATGCATTTGGATAAAGCACTAGGTCTCGATGGCTTCCCAACTATGTTTTTTTCAAAAATGTTGGGATTTCATAAGCAAAGAGGTCACAAATGCCCTAGAAGGGGTAAGAAATTCAAGTAAGCTACTCAAAGAAATTATTAACACCTTCTTAGTTTGATTCTGAAAAAGGATAAAGTCAAAATTTTAATGACTGTAGACCTATAGCCATATGCAATACAATCTATACACTATTATCCAAGACCTTAACCAATAGAATTCAAATTTTTTTGCTTATAATTATCAGCGAAGAACAAACTAGATTTATACAAGACCATTCCATCTATGATGGAATTATTATTGCATAGGAAGCTATCCACTCCACCCAAATGAATAAAAAACCTAGTATGTTCATTAATCTTGACATCAGTAAAGCATATTATAAAGTAGACAGGAGATTTTTATGCAAAATCCTAGAGAAGTTTGGTTTTAACAAGCAATGGATTAATCTACTATTTGAATGTATTTCCACTCCCAAATTCTTAGTCATGCTGAATGGTTCTCCTAAAGGCTTATTTGATGTATCTAGAGGCATCCTCCAAGGAGATCCAATTTCCCCCTTCCTCTTCATCATAATGGTTGAAGCCCTTGGTCAATCAATAACTAGAGTTAGGATAGACAATTAGATTGAAGGCATTAGAGTCACCTCCAATGTCGAACCCATAACTCATCAACAATTTTTTTATAACACTATGTTATTTGGGAAAAGCATATTACAAGAGGCCCACAAATTTAAGGAAATTCTCTATGCATACACCAAAACCTCAGGACAAGAAATCAATCAGGAAAAGTATGAAATATTTTTCCTCAATAGAGGATATTCTCTAGAAACAGACATTTGTAACATCCTTAGCTTTAGAAAAGGAAAACTACCATGCAAATACCTTGGTTTATCCCTAGACAAAGGAACCACAAATGGGAACTCATGGGAGCCTATTATCTCAAAAACTAAGAAATGAACTGCAGCTTGGAATGGCAAATGGCTTTCCTCAGCAGGTAAAATGGTAATGCTCAAATCACTATTAGCCTCTATCCTCATCTACCAAATGTCTTGCTACCACCTCCCTTCAAAAAATGGCAAGGAAATCAATAAACACCCTAAAAATTTCTTCTGGCAAGGAACTAGTGAACAACACAAAATACCCCTAGTAGCTTGGGAAGCACTATATAAACCAAAAGAATATGGAGGTATGGGCTTTAAAAACATTAAAGAACAAAGTAAAGCTCTAGGAGCCAAACTCATTTAGAACCTCCTTAACAAACCTAATCTGAAGTGGGCTAAAATTCTACGTCATAAATACCTCAATGGAAGGGACCCCATTTTTGTTCTTAGAATTAGAAACCTTCCAAATGGCTCACAAATTTGGAACTTAATGAAGGACTACAGATAGGTAAAAGTCTTTCATGGAAAAACAATAATGAGGAGGAAGCTCTATTCTAGGAAGACTCATGGGAAGGTCTTCCTCCCATCTTTGGTATGGACAATTGGGGGATACCATCCAAACCCTTCAACAATGTTGGGGAAAATATGTTCACAACTACACCATACCCCAAGAAGATCTCTTCCTAGACAACCCACAATGGAAAAAAATTGATAACATCAACATACCAAACTAGCACAGAGAAATGCTCACCAACATCCTAGCAAGGAGGAAAATAACCCCTAGTTACAAAAGGATTCCCTCCTCTCGACAACCTCCAATGATGGTAGATATAACTCCAAAGATGGCTAAAAACTATTGATATTTGAGCACTGATATAATAAAATGGATCTTCATTTGCACCTCTGCCTAGACAAGGATATCCTACCCAAAACAAGACTCTTCTCATGGTTTTCCATTAAAAAATAAATACGCATAGCTGAATGTTTCATCAATATGGGCTATGAGGGCCCTAGCAGATGCAACCTATGTATGGCAGATTCTGAATCCACTGATCACATCCTTCTAAAGTGTCCATATGCTAGGAAATGTTGGGAATGGCTTAGCAACAAACTAGGATACATATTTGCATTTTTGTATAGTCTAAAAAAATGTTTAAAATATGGTCCAACTACCACAAAAATAGTATTTATAACATCTTATGGAAGGTATTCCTATCGATTCTAATATGGGAAATATAGAAAGAAAGAAACCAAAAACTTTTCAAAGACAAATATATGGAAGTGGACCAACTTCTAAATAAGATTAATGCAATTATCATCGAAATAACAAACAATAGAATTATGAACCAAAAATGCACAAATAAAATGACAGTGTGGGATGGAACAATAAGGAAACACTGGGCTCACCTTAAGACCCCTGCTTCATACAACAAGCACAACATCGACAAGGCAAAACTTAGAAGAGAATGTACCTGGCAACCCCCCCTCAAGATAGATTTAAACCCAACTTTGATGGAGCATCTAGAGGAAACCGGGGGTCGGCAGGTATTAGATGTGTGATCCATAACTCAAATGGCCTTGAAATAGCCTCACTTGCAAAACCATTAGGTATTACCACTAACAATATGGCAGAATTAAAAGTAGTAGTAGAGGGCCTCAAATTATGTATAAAAATGGGCATAACAGACCTTGATGTGGAAGGGGACTTTTCCATCATCATTAATGCTCTTAGAACCCAATCCATCCCTAATTGGCAATTAAAATGAATCTTAGATCTAGCATTAGCCATAGCTGAAAAATTTAGTTCTATCACCTTTAACCACATATACATAGAAGGGAACAAAAGGGTGGATGAACTTGCTATTCCCGGTATGGATGGAACCACAATTAACCCTTTGGAAATTTAAATCTTTATCCTAACAACCTTGAGTTACAACAATAATCCTCTATAACAATTACCTACCCTTATATCATCTATGAAGAATTAGAAAAATACAACAAAGTGTAGGGGTCAAAATATAAACCAGACGCAACCTCACCCCAAGCATGTTCTATTATCTTACTCCTATACTAGGGAGAGGCCTCATCCTTACTATAAAATCCTCCTTGCGCTCCTCTAGCTCACTATATACTTTTTGATAAATTGCATACTTGCTCCTTCCATATATTACATCTTTATTGACTAGATTAGCATAATAGACTATACTAGTATGTATATCACTCTCAATAATTTTGGGGTATATCCTAAAGATCAAACATTAAGTAATATGTCACCCTTAAACTTTCTTATTTATCCGCAACCTTAACTATATCCTTACATCAAAGAAAAATCAACTTTAATTATAAATATTTTAAGTCTCTCCCTTGATCTCACACAATCCAACACTTATATCTCCCAACACATGTCATCTTTATCATTCTACACATTCCCCAGACTCGATCTCCCTAGAAGGCTATCTAGACATGATAAATCAACATATAAGACACAATTAGACTAGTTACATTTCTTGAAAGTATTATTACTCATAATGATTTACACCCAAGATGCAAGCTTTCCTTGTCATAGGTTCCCTATCAATTTAGCTAAATCTAACCACAATATTAATATTAACTATACATGAGTTAGGAAGACAATTGCTTCTTTCCAAATTATCTTAGAACCTTTTGTTGACCATATAATTAGAGCATAGGATTTTCCATTGTCTTTGTATTTTTTGACCCAAAACAATATTGCATAGGTCTCTTCTATTCTAGCTTCCATGGAATCAAATAACCTAACCTTCCAAGCTGATAGCAACAGGACCACGACCTTCACTGGTCCCGTCACCCCTGAGAGATGGAAAAGGATCCTGAAACCCCTAGATGACATCCCTAGGAGGACCCTTATCAAGGCCCTAGGTGACCACCACTTTGATAATAGCTTTACCCCCTGCACCAATGGCTGCCTGGTTGGAACCCTAATAAGTTGTCTCTTAATGGCTGACATTTCTAAAGAGCGGATTGTGAAAATCTATAGGAAATTATTCCTAGATAAATATATTTGGGGTCTAGAATGGGCTGTCTTCAGCATTAATGACCATTTCCTCATCCCCTTACCTGAGGAATATATGAAGGCTGAATATGAGTCACTACTCATCCATGCTAGCTTTACCTGGTGGGAAATGATCTATATCAAGGACCAAGTGTCATTTAATTCCCACTGGCCATAAATGAAATGTAATTCCTAATTCTTAGTGAAATGGATGAATGTAGAACCCACAGACAAGAATCACTAGATTATTGAATACTTCAACGAGGAGGGTTTTGACCTCCCTCCATCCCTATCCTCACTCCCAAAGGAGAAAATCCACTGGCAGGTTAAAAGTATCCTTGTTGGGAATGCTTATGGAAGAAAATATCAAGAATGAACAAGCAGGAGGATGAAGAATCTGGCTCGGAGGAGGAGGTGATCATTTTTCTTCATAGTTAAGCATTTCCATAATGGCCAGTTACTATTATATTATAGTTTACTTCTAGCCCTCTTTTGAATTGGTTTCTAGGTTTCGGTGTTATACATCTAGATTAGCGTAAACTTTGATTAAAAAGATCTAGGATTATACCTACAAGATTCTATATCTCATGTTTAAGTTTAACACTCTTAGACTCTTAAGAGCTTATCTAATATATACTAATATTAGGGTAAAAGGGCTTCTTAACAATTTCCTTTAGATGATTATTCTAGTTTAATTATAGTAAAATGGATGGGTATATTCTCTCTCACTGTTAGCTAGCGAATGGTTATTCTTAAAAATTGAACTACTAACAGGTGGTCCTTTCTTTTTGTATATATGGAATTATAATTAGTCTATCATCATTAGTCTTCTTATTAATATTTGTGACATGCAATGGAAACAGTTAATCTCTTAATACACATTAATCTAGTTAAATTTCACAATTCTAAGTAAGCCCATGCTCGGTGCCCTGCACATAATCTGATACTGTATCCACTTCTGTGATTTAGGCATAGATAATACATGACAAAAGGATGAATCTATGAGTTTAAAAAATATCAAGGAACCTAAATTGAGGATACTGTTGAACGGTACCCTCCTGTTAACTTTTGTATTTCTTCTACCCAAGCTACCAAATATCAAATATAGGTTTTTGATTGAAGGAATGATTCTTGGGTTAATATAAACCTCAAGATATTAACTTTATAAGAAAATTAATTAGTTTGTAGCAACTACAATAGCTTATCTCCCAAAGCTTCCATGCCTAAGCTAACAAGCTCTTATTTGGCTCCCCAAAATGCCCTTGTTGACATTGATAAGAATAAGGCTGTTACCATGATTCAAAACAATGCAGTAGCCATCCAAGCACATAATAAATAGTCTCAAAAATCTAGTTCTGCACTTCCACAATTCTTTTAGAACAACTCCTTCTACTAAAATGCATGATGAACCATAGCAGAAAGTCTTTAGAATTAAAAGTAGCATAGCCTTATTCATCTGCAGATTGGAGTTCTACCAGGGTACCATAGAAATTTCTACTAAAAATCTAATAACAACGGGCGTATTAATTTTTGCATTCAACAATCTGTTAATTGTTGTATATTTAGCCACTAACCCCCATGTACAGGGCCTCCAAAAATGAATAATACAAGAGGTAACTTTTACAACTGGATACCTACTTTACTTGATCTCATTATATCATTATCTAATCACAACTAACAGAGATCTCATAATGGTATGAGAAAGTCTTTGTTATTCAGGAACTAGAAGGACATCAGGGACAACAAAACAAAGCTAATGGGCAGGATCATCTCCCAAATAAAATAAGATAGTAGGGGTACCTCCTATTATATTGTAAAAGAGGAAAACTAGAATGCAAAGTCGTATTTTAAATTCAATTATGTTGAGGGAAACCTATTAATTTCTGTAAATAGGGGAATGCCCCTATCCCTCAATAAATGTAATATGTAAATGTTAAGGATAGTGATCGCCAGGCTAGACTGAAGGTTTTCTTGACTCCATTCATTCCTACTAGTGCCCGTTTGAATGGAGAAATAAAATGTAAATTTTATTCATATTTTCTAATAAAATTTTAAGGATTATTGAGCAAAAAATAAAAATGCATGAAGTATCAAGAGTTTTTCTTTTCCAAGTGTGATGGGAAAAATCAAAAGCTTCTTTGGTGTGCTTTTTTCACAAAAGCATCTGGAATGTTAGATGTTCTAGTCAACCCAAACATAAAATTGGATGGAAGCACAATAATTTTAAACAACAAAAAATATTTTAATAAAAACTGCACAATAGTAGAAACTTCTATAATGAAGACTATCAAGAACATGAAAATGTTAGGATTGTAGTGGGGCTTCTTTCAGTATTAATGTCATTATCAAGTAGTGCACTATATCAGCCAAAAGAGAAAGTTGAGACATTGAATATATGTCCTAGTGATGAAACAAAGTATTCTTATATGTCAATGAAAGACAAATATTCAAATGTAGAGTTTACATATGGCAAAAATGTTTAATCTACAACTCAAATGCAAATGAGAGAAGAGGTGTCTACCGAAAATGGAAATGATAAGAAATTATTATTTTTCTTGTAACTATGTTACTAATTCTAGTAGCAATTATTAGTAGTAGCAAGTCTAAAATAGATGGATGTGAATAAAATGTCTCTTCATGTTTTGAAGGGAAATGGTCATTTAGATAATTGCTCCAAGGCTAATAATGACAATTGTCCCAAAATACTTGGTGTTTCCAAGAAAAATCCTAATAACCTAGCAAGTGGATAAGATCTTTTTAGGATTTCTTAGAAGCCAACATTATGTTACTATGTCCATAATTAGAGATTTGTATGTTTTACTATTGCAATTTTCTAGGTTGCAAGAATTGGTTAGCTTGTTTCTAAGATAATTAATACATTAACCTCATAACCTATTGGTGTGCCCATTGACTCAATAGATGCAATTTATAGTCTCTATACAATTGGGATCTTCTCTTTAGCATATAACTCCTAAATAATTAGTTGTAATTCACTAAAATTTTGTTTCAAGCCTTGATTTCATTTCAACAATGATTTAAAAATGTGAAAAATATAAAATCAAAGGTTATTGGGAACTAAAGGCTAGGTTGATGTCAATGGTCTAAGAATTTCATGTACCATTGTATGAAACCCTCGAGTTAATTTCAGTCAAGAATGTGCAAAATGTGTTAATTCTAGTTTCAGAGAGTTTGAATATTGCTTTCAATCAAATTCTTTGTTCCTCCAAAAGAAAGAGAGCTTCATACATTTGGTCATCTCAGTGACATCAATTAAAACTTCATTTATGATCTAACCATATAGACACATTTTGTTGGATGTTGTAGGAATTGGTTACTAATGTTGTTGTCATTCATTTTTTTCATTGATGTCAACATATGGTTCTATGAAGAGAACAAACTGGTCATACAATACAGATATTGTATGGTTGATTCAGAATGAGCAAACACAAGTTTGTGTATAGGAAGGTGTTGTGATCTTATATCTAAGATCACATTCTATAATATTTCATATTGGTTGAGTAACATAAGATTTGGTGAAGACCGGTCTCTGGACTGTGACATTGGAATTTGACAGAGTTAGTCTTTGTGATTTGAGTGTATCTTACAAGTGATGTAGATTCAGTGTATGAGAGCTTAAGGGATGTCAGATAATGTATTGAGGAATTTTTTTGACCTTAGCAAGTCATGGGAAGCATGATGATGTCAATTGTAGCGTGTGTTCTGGAGGAGACCTATTTGGGGCCAACTTCAGAGTTGTACCATGTATTATGGATAGCGAACATGGATTATGGATGTTGGACCTTAATTGTTGAAGTATAATTGTTGTATAATTGGCCGACCTAATCATTTATTGTAACAAGATATATATGAAAGATATTTTCTTTTGAAAATATAGGTAGATTGTAAGAAATACAAAAGAGGATTGTGAAACTTGTGAGCTTGTATCTACTGGATGTACTAGAGTAGAGGATAGTTTATACTTCATTGGAACTGATCAAGCAAAGATAGTTGCTATTAGACAGTTCAAAAAGATTGTTTATTTCCTCTATACACACTCGTGTTGCGAATAGTGAGTTCTGGAGGTGGACATAACCTTCTTTGAGAAGTGAGCCTAGTCAGTGAGCCTACATTTTCTTTGATTCCTAACAAGGTTTGTCCTTTAATAGGGATTGCGTACTCTAATGCTTTAATAAGCTCCTAACTGTTAATATTATTTAGACCAATAGAGAGGGGGGTGAATCAGTTGTTCTCAGGTCTAGATGTATAAAACAAACATTAAAACTCTTCAACTAATCAAATCCAATAACCAATAGCTACTCGATCATTACTGATTGCATAACATAAACATATAATAGTGCAGTCCACTTATCCAATAGTATCTAACTTGTAAAACATAGATATGTTCAAACTAAAACATTCACACAAGTATTAACACTAGGATTTATAGTGGAAACCCAATTTGGGAAAAACCACTTTGTAACATGTTACTATTATTTTCACTCTTCTGAAGTGAGCTCTGTGAAAAGCCAACCCTGTCAAAGGTTACAAACACACTGTCAGGTGTGACCTGGTTAAAGGATTTAAACCACTCTATTAAAAGTGTGCCTTGTTATAGGACTGACATACATCCCATTAGAATGCAACCTTGTTCAAAGGATTTATACAAATGACTATTAGGTGAACCTTTGGTAAAATGATTTTGACTTATACAATGGTTATAAAGTAATATTAGTATTGATCTGAAAAACATACAACTCACTTTGCAAATATCAGATCCAATTCCATACACATATGTTGGCTTACTGATTGTGAACCTTTACTATCTCCACCACTGATCTGCTCGAAAATATCTTCAAGCAATGACAACACTTCTCCTTCAGCCTTCTCTTCTTGTACGATCAATAACATCAACAACACTTCCAGCATCCTCTCTTCTATTAACCTCATGCTTAGGTTTCCTTAATACTTCCTCAATTAGGTCAATACATCTTTTGCTTCTTAATCTCCTTCATAGAGCTTAGGGTTAGGTCAGATTCATTGAATCCTTCCAACTTTATGTTCTTTGAGTATCCCTTTTAGAAATATCTCAAATCTCTTAATAGATCTACAATAAAATGTTTTCAAGTGAATTAAATACTTTTGTACAATCAATAAATAAAGTCAAAACATTTTACATAATCTAATAATTCAACTATGTCAGCTGGAAATCTGAATTCTTCCTCAAATGTAAATTACTGACGCTCGGTCAATACAGTGTTCAACTCCTCAATTTTCATTAGAAAGCTCAGTCACCTCAAAAAATGTTTCCTCGGCTAATACTGTCTTCCTCGGCAAATAACTGATGTTCAATCAACACTGAATTTACTTGGCATATACTAGCTCAGTCGACACTAACACCACTCAGCTTAAAATAGATTTCTTCACTTTTGCTTAGTTAAGCCTACCAGTTTAGTCTTCATTCTTACTTAGATAAACAATACATTATCTTATCATTGTGCCACATAATCAAGTACTCATTGAAGTATCAAGATAACTCAACCTTTCCTTAGGTGCTATTGTTACCAACCTTGCCTATCCCCTTCACAACAATCAAATAGATATAGTACTTTATTAAATAGAAATAGTCTTACCAGTTAAGGTTTGACATCAATGACAATACAAAAATTGCTTCAATTGTAGTTTCCAACAATCTCCCTCTTTGGCATTGATGGCAACACCATATGAATATCACATGAATCACCAACCAATCCAAAACTTATCTGTCCATCAAAAATAATTATAATATCCTTAGCTTCATTTTGATACAGAATCAATTAGCCATGCTTGTATGACCATCCATTGAATTTCTCCCTCTTACTTGATCTTCCATGAAATATCATGTGTATTCATCTGTGATCATCTCCCTCTTTGACAAAAATGCCAAAGCAACAAGTAAAACATACATCCTGCAGATGTAGATATCATATTTTCAGTAGTAACAATATTTCTTCCTTTTTCATTTTTGATTATGAATGATTCTTGGCTTTGCTATACTTTTCACAACTCTAGGCTGCTCCTAAAGTGTGACCTATTTCTGCATCAACTTGTTAGATACTCATTGCAGCACATTTGATGCAGTGCTCCTAGCTTGACTAGGCAACCTTAGTTAGGGGAAGAACCCCTAATTGACCTCTCAAATATTCATGAGCTTCTTTAGGTAAAGATTTAGTGAATATGTCTACTAGTTGTTCCTTTGTATTCACATATTCCATTCGGGCCTCTTTATCTTGTACCAATTCCCTCAAGTAATGATACTTGATTGCAATGTGTTTGGTCTTTGTGTGCATTACTGGATTTTTAGAGATGTTGATAGCACTTGTGTTGTCACAGAAAATGACAAATGGTTCAATGATCTCTTCTTTCATGCCTACCAACAATTTCTTTATCCATACCAAATTTGAACAGTTCACTGTTGCAGCCACATACTCGACTTCAGCAGTAGATTGGAAAATGCAATTTTGTTTCTTGCTTGTCCAGGAACCTAATCTTTGTCCAAGAAAGAAAGCTCCGCCACTAGTACTCTTTCTATCATCCACATTTCCTACCCAATCAACATCATTATACACTCTCAGTTCAAACTTTTCATGCTTCTTGTAGTACAATCCATAGTTAGTAGCCCCTTTCAAATATCTCATTATCCTTTTGACAACCATCATGTGAGTTTCCTTAGGATTGGAAGAGAATCTTGCCACAATCCAAAAAACTAAAGTAATATCTGGTCTGATGTGTACAACATACTGCAACTTTCCAATCATAGATCTGTAAAAAGTCTGGTTTACTTCTGCAGCATCATCATTTTTAGACAACTTTTGTCCAGTAGCCATGGGAGTACTTACTGGCCTTGAATCTTCCATACCAAAAGTTTTCAGTATCTCATGAATATATTTAGATTGGGTGATGAAAATTCCTTTCTCCATCTGATATACTTGTAAACCAACAAAAAATTTGTTCTCCCCAAACATACTCATTTCAAATTCAGTTTGCATTTCATTTGAAAATTTCTTACACAAGGCATCTTTTCCACCAAATATAATATCATCTACAAAAATCTTAGCCAACAAGATTCCTTTACCTTCTTCATCTTTCATGAACAAATTGCTTGTGTCATTTGTCCTTGAGAATCCAATCTGTATCTGGTAGTTGTGCAGTCTCTCACACCATGCTCTGGGAGCTTGCTTCAATCCATATAGTGCTTTATTCAGTTTGCAAACCATGTGTCTTTCATTTGGATCAACAAATCCTTTTGGTTGTTCAATGTACACTTCTTCTAATATACCATTTAAAAATGTAGACTTAACATCCATTTGGTATACTTTGAAATCTTTGTAGGTAGCATATGCAAGTAAGGTTCTTACTCCTTCCAATCTAGCTACAGGGGAAAATTTCTCCCCATAATCTATTCCTTCTTCTTGTGCGTAGCCTTTGCATACCAGCCTAGCTTTGTTTCTTGTGATTTGACCATGCTCATTCAGCTTGTTTTGGAACACCCACTTTGTTCCAATGATATTTTTATTTTCTGGTCTCGGCACTAGAGTCCAGGTATCATTCTTCTCTATTTGGTCTATCTCCTCATTCATTGCTTGTATCCAGTCTTCATTTTCTAATGCCTCCCTTGTTGTTTTAGGCTCGAATTCACATAGTAAACATGTTGGATCTCTTGTCTTGCTTCTAGTCAGAACTCTAGTATCTTTGTCTCCAATAATTTGTTCAGGCTTGTGATGTCTCCTTACATATTTTGCTAGAACAAGTTCTTCTCTCCTTTCATCTTGCTCTTTAGGTTCACCAACAAGGTTGTTGGATTCAGCTTCTGAATTCTCGACAACCTCTTCCTGATACTTGGAAGCTTCCTCCTATCGCTTGGCACGTTCTTCTTCTCTCTCGACATTCTTTTCTTAATGCTCGACATTGCTTACCTGAGACTCGACATCAGGTGCAAGTCTATCTCTTGCCTCTCCTTCCTCTATATACACAAAAGATCTGTAATCTTCTGGTTCTCTTTTGCTGTCAGCTTCATTTTTCTTTGCATACTCATCAACTTTGACATTCACACTTTCCACAATTTTGTTAGTGTTAGAGTTCAAACACTTATAAGCTTTAATTTTTGTGGAATAGCCTAGGAATATGCCCTCATCAATTTTAGCATGAAATTTTCCATTCCTATTGTCCTTTAGTATGTAGCATTTACTTCCAAAATTCTAAAATACTTTTCATTAGGTGCATACCCATGCCATAACTCATAAGGTGTCAGATTTGTACCTTTTTTGATCTGTACTTGGTTAAGAGTATAAATAGCTATACTTACAGCTTCTTTCTAGTACTTTTGTGCAACATTCTTTTCAATCATTAATGTCCTTGCACAATATAAGATAGATCTATTCCTTCTTTCTGCTATACCATTCTGTGGAGGAGTTCTTGGTGTAGATATCTTTCTTTTGATCCCTCTATCATTAAAAAATAGATTAAATTCATTGGATATAAATTCTCCACCTCGGTCAAATCTCAAACACTTCAGGTTCCTACCTGTCTCCTTTTCAACCTTAGCCAAATACCACTTAAAATATTGAAAAGCATCTGATTTTTCCTTTAAGAACATTACATGCATCATTCTGGTATAATTATCAACAAATAGGATAAAATATCTAGTACCACAATAGCTTTGTACACCCATAGGTCCACAAAGGTTAGTATTGTGTGCACCCTAAAATGGTTGCCTATACTTTGGGCCCCCATTTAGCAATTTATCAAATCCCTGAATCAATATTTTAAAAAATCAGCATTTTATCAATTATATCAATTTCCTTGATCAAATCCTATTTCATCATTTTTGATTATTTTCTATGGGCTAACCATTTTATCCCAAAGTCTTTATTTAATTAAAAGGAATATTTCCTTCCCTTTTAATAAATAAAAAGCCCCCACTTTTCCTCTTATCCTAAGTTGCACAAATAAAGTACTATTCCTATTTTATAAAAAAAGGAAAAGCACTATATGGACATAAAAGTCAACTCTTATTTTCTCATTAGAGGATATTTGTGCACATGGATTGCTCCTCTTTGATGCTCCACCATTGATTAAATCTTTTGCCTCTTAATCTCGATGGTCCATTCCTTTTCATTTCCTATAAAAGAAGAGCTCTCTTCCTCATTCTAGGTCATTCACTTTTATGCTAACTTTATGCTGCAAGAATTCTTGAAGACTTTGAAGCTTTTTGGAGATCATTGTTGCATCACATCTTGACTTTCTTCATTGCTTCATAGTTTAGTTTTCATTCTTGCATAGTAGCTTCATATTTCATGCTTTCATAGTTTAGATTTCCTTTCATGCTTTAGAATAACTCATCTAGTTTAATAGGAAGGATTGTAACACTTGTTATTTCCATTTCATAGTTTAGATTGTGCTTTCATCTTCATAGCATAGCTTGCATATTTGCATCTTCATTCTTAGCTTACTTGCATTGCATTTCATTTGATTCTTGGAGATATTGGCATTCTTTCCCTTGTCTTCACTTGAATCTCTCATTGTGTGGTTGACTAGCAAGGTCATTAAGTTTATTAGCTCTAGCTGAGAGCAATTTTTCAATCTTGCAACTCCATACATAGAGAGCTATAGGTTGCTATTGAACATTTCCCTTTCATGGATTTCCTTTGATGTAATGACTTAGAGAAGTGCACTACTTTTGTGTGTACATTTTTGGCGCCCACCATGGGGCGGAGTAGACTAGCTTTGTCCCTTCTTTTCCTACATTTTCATCAATTTCTATTAATTTTTCGGTAAGTTTTGAGCTTAATTTTCGGTCTCTATTTTTCTGTCTCAGAATATCATGTGATACTTCCAGAAGTATCACGTGATAGTTCTCTGTATGCGCGCGTGATACTTCGCCTGTCAGAAGTATCGCCTGGCTATTGCAGAGAATATCACCTGGTCTTGGGTGAAGTATCACCTGGTATAGGGAGAAGTATCACCCAAAAGTAAACTATCACCCCGGTATACTAAAAAGTATCGCGCAATACTTCTGTTGTTTGTACTGTTGACTGTACCCAGCAGTGACTTATCTTTCTGAATCTTTTGGGCCGAGTTTAGATTTAATTAGTTTGCTGGTTTAGTTCACTATGGTTAAGTAGAGTTTAGTTGCAGATTTCATTTGGATTTTGGGATTTTTCTAACCTTGTGGGCCTAAAAAGTTGTGCTTGTAGGTGCTCTCATTGCTTGAAATATTTTGCCAAAAGAACACATGTCAAAGCTTCAAATGCACAAGGGCTACTAACGGTTTTTGTAGGGCTGCCCAAAGCATAAAAACTCAATCAAGTGTGCTTGTTTTTATTTTCATTTCAAGTGTGGAAATCTACTAGTTGTTTCCTTTCGTAGGCACATAATATCTTGTGGAAGAAATTTTGAGGTGGTAGGAGAAGTATGCTCTTCACCCTTGTGATGAACCAGAAAATCTTGACCCAGCTTAGGATTTTGGAAGCAAGAGAGTAATTGAACTTTGTTTGGTGTGTTTGGGAGAAAGGTTTGAGATAAAGGAGTATGTTCTTCACCGTTGTGGTGGAAAAAAATCCTTAAACCTCATAAGTTGATCCACTTTTTGTTTAGGTCTTTAGAATCCTTTAGCGGGCCTGCTCTTGAGCAATCAAGAGGAATGAACCAAGTGGGGACAAGCTTATTTCTAGCTATTCTGACCCACTATAAACTCAAGGCTATCAAGGACACAAAACCTTGGTAGACGTAGTGCTTGTCTTCGCTTGATGTGAGTACTTGTGGGATTGTGACCATGAGGAAAATATTGAGCAAGAATGCTTAAGGTACTCTTGAGGCCACGAGGTTTGTTACTTGCCGCAAGGTAAGGAGTCCCTTTGGGGAGCAAGAGGGGTACTACGAATGGAAGCCCTTATTAAGAACCATAGTTAGAAGCCACCTTATTTTTCCGCTTAGCTTCTTGGTGCAAGGATTGATCCAAGTGGAATAACCTGGATCACCCCGAGACTACTCACCATATGTGTTCCTTTGGTTGTGTCATTGACACTTCCATGACAAAGCCAACATCTATTGTGTGTAACCACTTTGTGTGAGGTGAGGGGACATCAAGTTGTGGGCCAAGTTGATAAGTAATGAGCCTTGAATTTCTAGGATAGATATTGCTTGAAGTGTCTTCGATTGTGTAATACCAGTGTTAACGTTCTTGAACATTCAAACAATCTATAGTATTCAATAGGGTGTTTTTCTATTTTGATATCACAAGTGTTTGTCTTGGAAAGGTTGCTTTTGCCCTTGTTTCAAGTGTTTTGAGACATGTTTGATCCCTTACTGTTTGCAAACCTATCAAATTTCTGCTGATATTGTGATTGAGATAAAAAACATCAACCCTCAAACTGAAAATTTTGATCAAACAGACCTGAAAACACACATTTCACACAATTTTGGTCAAGTGTCGTACAAACTAGCAATAGTATCGCCTGCTTTGAGTAGAAATATCGCGTGATAGTTCATTCCTGCTGGACTATCACCCAACCTGCCTAGAATCTATCGCCTGGCTATTGTGAGTTCTATCGCCTGGTGAAAGGTGAAGTATCACCTAAGTAAGAAGTATCACCTGGTTAGCCTAGAAAGTGTCACCTAAGAATTTTCTGTTGTATACTTGGTTTCAGTTGTTTTGCAGTTGCTTTTAGTTAGCTAGGTCTTTAAGTAGGTAACTTATCTTGTCATTGGAAGCCTGTCTTTACTCTAAATTTCTATTTTTAGCCCTCTAGGGGTAGTGTCATTTGATTTACGAAGTCACCTCAGGAAGAATTGTCAGGTTAGAAGATTATTCCTGTTGAGAAAGTACATCTCTAGAGTTGTTAGTAATATTCTTGGAGAATTTTAGTACTCTTTTTGCCCAAATCATTTCCATTCAAATTCAATTTTAATTATAAAATTTGGCTAAGTCCATCCTCCTAGTTCAAACATGCAAGGATATTGATCCTTTGATTTAAGCACCTCTTTGACAGTGTTGGTAACGCCTTTTGCAATTTCTATCTTACCATCTTTTTTTTGGACATTAGAGAACTTTGATTATCCTAGTTTGGTATTGACACTTTGAGAGGTCAACTTATCATCAAGAATCTTTTTCTTTCATGTTAGTTACAACAAGGTACCAAGTGAATCAAAGGAAATGAACCTCAGTTGCCTTTAATCAGTTACCCTTAGTTAAGACTCGTCAACAACGAAAGGGAAAAGAGCCCATTTTCAATCAATCTCCTAAGAGTGAGTCTGAGGTTTGTTTTGACCCAAAGAGTAATCCTAGCGAATTGAGTACTTCTTTAGCACCTTTTTGATCGAATATGGATATGAGTTATACCTTGACCAAACAACAAAGAGAAATAATAGATCAATCACTTGGTGATATTTTTCAGAGACATGGGAGAAACATGTCATTCGAAGATGGCAATCAACCTGACTCACCTCCTATTAATTCAAGATATCTAGATGCTCATCAATGAGCCGAAAGACATTATCCACAAGCTCATCAAGATGCACGGTCACAACATGAGGACCAAAACAACCAATCTTATGATGCTCATGTGAATGCAACTAACTTGTTCAACCATTCAAGACCAAATTCCCCGCTAAAAACAACTTCAAGGTATACAAGTGAGAGGCTAAAAAGAATTGAGTGGGAAAAAGAGGCTGCAGAAAACAAACGAGCTGCAAAAGAAGAAAAACTTAGGCTTCTAGAAGAGGAACAATGAGCCTTGTTGGACATAGAGAGAAAAACATTCCAAGAGGAACAAGATAGGATATTGGCCCAACAACTCAACAATCAATCCAACAACAGGGGTACCAATAGTGGAACCAACTCTCCACCATCAACTCCCTCAGCAACTCCAAGAAGTAGAAGGAGGTCAAGGACCCCTTCAAGATCACCTAGTCCTAGAGGAAGAAGGACTTCTTGACATGCACATTATAGGAGACTCACACCTCCTAGACTATCAAGAGATCCCTCCCAATGAGCACATCACGACTCTCAACATGGAGGAAGTAGTGCCAACTTTGATACTCATGATTTTATGAGAATGCAACAAGAAACACTATTTCAACAATATGTGGAAAAATATGTTGAGCAAAATAAGGATCAATTCTTGGAAAGCTTGATCAACAAGGGTGCAAGGGTCCCATACAACTTTGATGTGGATAGAAAAATTAAGAAGCAAAACCCTTCAACTAATGAGGTGATTAAGCAGATGCAAAAGACTATGGAGAAAATGATGGCTCCAAAGAATACCTTCAACTTGGACTCCATATGTCCTAATCCCATTGACAAGAGTGTGGTTATGGTAGATTTTCCTAGAAAGGTTGAAATCCCCTCATATGACAAATATGATGGTAGTGGTGACCCCCATGACCATGTATGATAGTTCTATATCATGAGCTTTGAATTTCATCATGAGGACTCCTACCTTATGAGATTATTCCCGAGGATCCTTAAAGGCCAAGCTATGGAGTGGTTTACTAACCTTACCCCTCCTATTAAAACATTCAAAGAACTTGTCCAAAGGTTTTTGTAGCACTTTGCATATAATCTATCAAGGTCGGTCACCATGCTTGATTTGTGCAAGCTAAAACAAAATCAGGGGGAACCCTTTGTGACATTTTTACAAAGGTGGAGATGCTTATGCTCCAAATATTCTAGGACCATCCTTGAGGAAGAAAGGATTGATATAATTGTGAGAAATCTAGTGCCAGAATTAAGATATGAAGTTAGAAAAATGGTCTTTAATTCTTTTGACACTATGGTAGAAACTGCATGTCGCATCGAGGATGTTCTAAAAGAACAAGGTATTTTGGCCAAACAAAGTAACAACAACAATGGCCCAAACAATAACAACAACAATAAGGATAAAAAGAACTCATATTGGAACAAAAATAAGCAAGTAGTCAATGACGGAGTTGTTGACTCTCCACAACCTAAGGAACAAGGAGTTCTTAATCTATCTAATGCAGTTCAAGCTATGAAGTTGCAGACATCCTTAGATCATCAAGAGCACAAGCCCAAGTATCAAAATAAACCTAATTCGGGAAAGAGGCAATTCACTAAGCTTGGAGACTCTTATGTAGATATTTTTAAGACCTTGATTGCTCATAATTTGGCACAACCTCAGGATCCTACAAAGTTTCACATACCAGATCCTAAACCTTATTGGTGGAATAAGAAAGCTTACTGTGTATACCACAATGGGATTGGACATGACATTGAAATTTTTTTTAAACTTAAACATCTTGTTCAAGACCTTATTGAGACTTGGAAATTATAGGTTGATGGGTTGACCACAAATGCAGCCCACAAGGCCTTTAAGGAGCCCTTGCCTAAGTATGAGAAGGGGGAGACTTCTAAAAACAAGAATGGCAAGGCCGTAATCAATTATACCTATACAACTATAGAAAATGTCATCAATATGCTTGAAGTTGTGGACAATGATGTCAACATGATGAGGGGGAAAGATCCCTATGGTTATGATGTAAAATCACCTCCCATATTTGACGAAGGACCCATTGTTGTGCTTAGGGGTCCTCAATCTTGAAGGTCATCTCAGCATCTCAATGTTGTTACTAGGAGTCAGTCCCAAGGTCCTATTATCATTAGAGGTCCTAATTCTAGCAAATCCAAGCAACCAGTGTCCAAAAGTGTTCCTCCTAAGTTTGCAGTTGGTCCTGATATGAGTTACAACCTTGTTGATCAGTTACAGTGAACGCCAGCGTAGATCTCCATTTTTGAGCTCTTAGAATTGTCTCCTAGACATAGGAGTGTCCTTGAGGATGCCTTGCGAGCCATGAATGTTCCTAATGACATAGATGTCAATCAATTCTAGAACATGGTCAATCACCTTGCTAGCCCTCATTACCTCACCTTTTCAGAAGAGGACAATAAAGCATTAAGTCATCCGCACAATTTGGCCCTTCATATCGAGGTCATGATCCATAAAACCCATGTTAGGCGCATGTTAATAGATGGGGGTGCTAGGCTTAATATTTTCTCTTTGAGTCTATTGAAAGCTTTGTGATATTATGAGAAAATAATTGACACTAGGAAGAAGATCATGATTAAAGCCTATGATGAAGCAGAGTGAAGCTCTAAGGGATTGGTTGTTCTTCTTGTTAGGATCGGTCCTGTGGAAAAATACATTTTGTTCTAGATTGTTGATGCTGGACCTTTGGCATATAATATCTTGTTGGGAAGGCCATGGATTCATGACATGCAAGAAGTGTCATCTACCTACCACCAATGTGTTAAGTTCCCTTACAATGGAGTTGAAGTATGCATACAAGGGGATAGCACATTATCTGTTAATGTGATTTCAGCTGGCTCTCATGTCCCTTTGAATAGAGAGGCTGATAATTTTGATGTTGCTCTTGAGCAGTGTAAGAGTAAGTTTAAGTCCATAGACCTTGGCATGGGAGACTACCAAATGGATTCCTTCACAAAAATGCCAATCTTGCCTAGGTCTTATGGAAAACCTTCACTTGAGAGGAAACCTTCATCCTCAGCTATGACCTTGTTTGGAAATTTTGTAGAGTCCTTAGTACCTATTCATGAGGAGAAAGAGGAGGTAGCCATTAGAGATTGGATTTATAGAGAAGAAAAGTATCAACACAATGAGAATTTTGTGCCATCTCCTAAAACCTACGGGAGAGGGTATACTTTGGTTAAAAACATGGGCTACCTAGGTCATGGCCCTCTCAGTCACAGGTTAGATGCCAAGGCTGAACCACTCAACCATGCTCTTTTTGGTCTTAGGACTAAGTCAACAGTTGGCCTAGGCTTTGATCATGAAAAGAAGACAAGTATCCCTATCCTAGCTGCGGCGGATAGTGACAGTGACTCAGATTATACACCCAATCTTCAAAACCAGCAAGACATGATTGATGATTGGGTGCCTTCCACCAATCTCCTTTGGGGAGATTCAGATGATTTAGCAATTGAAAATACAGACACCAGAGAAGGTGATACCCTTCACAATCTTGAAGCTTCTACATCAAGGCATCCCAAGCCTTCTTGGTGTAAACATCCCAACAGAGATTCAGAAATAGATTCACATGAGTTTGAGTGGGACTCTCTTTCAGATGAAACAATTGATTTGGACATGGATGTTATCCATACCTATAGTACTCAACTCAATGTGACCAATGAGCCTAGTGTAGGACTAGAGAGTTGGACTCCTCGAATTGCCTTAGTGGACGACACTTCATTTGGTAGGACGAGTCCTAATTCTGGTATCTTAGAAGGAGACTTGACAGATCCTAACTGTGCAATCACTAGAGATAATGCCTTTCATATCAATAATGTTGAACCAGTCATTGACCTACCCCTTGTTCACTTTGACCTCATTGACTGGTCTCAGTGCTATCAAGAGCCTCAGCTCCCAACCTTCCAGAATGACTACGAGATAGCCTGCTACTTGAATGCTCTTGAACCTGTAGTCTCTTCCACCAGTGAACCTACAACGAGTATGATGGAGCTGGATATTAAGTCCCTCAATCAAAAAATAAAAGAAATGAAACAAAAGAAAAATGGTTCTGATGGCAAAAACCACTTTGTGGCAGTGTCAGAACCCAAAATAGTAAAAATAAAAGATGTATCCGAAGGTGAAAACCTCTTTGAGGTGCCTAAGGATGGGGTACTTAATAACCTCGTGAGTTATTTCCAGGACAAGTCATCAATTCTTATTGAGCCTACACAACCAGTAAATTTGAATATGGAAGAGGCTCCACAAGTGATACATCTAGATCAGTCTTTGTCAGTGCAAGAAAAAGAGGCATACACAAAGTTCTTACAAAAGAAGAAAATCAATTTTGCTTGACATATTCAGACATGCCAGGGCTTGACACTAATCTCATTATGCATCACTTATCTATAGCTCCAGGAATTAAACTAGTAAAATAGAAGTTGAGGAAAATGCATCCTCACATAGCTCTCCTTGTTAAGGCTGAATTAGAAAAGCTCTTAGGAGCAGAATTTATTAGAGCTATCGACTATGCCGAGTGGATCTCAAATATTGTTCCAGTTTCAAAACATGATGGGTCCATTCGTGTATGCACAGACTTCAGAGATCTTAACAAAGCTTGCCCAAAGGATGACTTTCCACTTCCTAACATAGACATGATAGTGGATATGACTGCGGGCTATGAGATATACTCTCTAATGGATGGTTTTTCCAGTTATAACCAAATAAAAATAGCTCCTGAGAATCAAGAAAAGATAGCCTTCACATGTGCATGGGGAACCTATTGTTGGAACGTCATGCCATTTGGATTAAAAAATGTAGGAGCCACATACCAAAGAGATATGACCATAATATTTTATGATATGATGTATAAAAATATGGAGGATTATGTGGATGATACCTTGGCCAAGTCTAAGCAAAGGGATACACACCTAGAAGATTTGGAAGTAATTCTAGATCGAATGGAGCAGTTTCAGTTAAGATTGAATCCGTAAAAGTGTGCATTTGGGGTTACCTCAGGTAAGCTTCTAGGATTCATAATTTCAGCCAAAGGAATAGAGGTGGATCCCAAAAAGGTTCAAGCTATATTAGATATGCCACCTCCTAAGAACATTAGTCAGATGAGAAGTCTTCAAGGACGACTCCAATCCATACGGAGGTTTATTTCACAACTTGTAGATAGAACACAACCATTCAACAAGACATTGCATAAGGGAGCCACATGTGCTTGGAATGAGGATTGTCAAAAGAGCCTAGATCAAATAAAGAAATAATTGGCTAATCCTCCAATTTTAATGCCTCATATCCCAGGAAAACCATTAATTTTGTACATCTTAGCGACAGAATCTTCCTTGGGGGCATTGTTGGCTCAACTTGATGATACTAGGAAGGAAAGAGCCATCTACTACATTAGTCATACTCTAGTATCTTATGAGATCAATTATAATAGTATTGAAAAGTCTTGTCTTGCGGTAGTGTTTGCTTCCCAAAAGTTGCGACACTACATGCTTGCCCATACTATACATCTTGTTGCAAAAATTGATCCTCTTAAGTATTTGCTTAATAAGGCTGCTCTCACGGGTAGACTTGCTAAGTGGATGATGGTTTTGTCAGAATTTGATATAGAGTACATTGAGCATAAGGCTATAAAAGGATAATAGTGCACTTCTATGTAAGGCTATAAAAGGATAATAGTTTACCGAATAAAATGTACACACAAAATAGTGCACTTCTATGGATCATTACAATCAAGAACACTCAAGAAAGAGGTCTCAAAAATTGATCCATAGCTCTCTATGTATGGAGTTGCAAGATTTAAAATTGCTCTCAGCTAGAGCTAATAAGCTTAATGACCTTGCTAGTCAACCACACAATGAGAAATTCAAGTGAAGACAAGGGCAAGAATGCCAATATCCCCAAGAATCACTATGAAATGCAAATGCAAGCTAGATTAAGATGAATATGCAAGCTAGAAATGAAAGATGCAAGCTAAGCTATGGAAATGAAAGTGCAAGCTATGCTATGAAAGGAAAAATGCAAGTGTTACAATCCTTCCTATTAAACTAGATGAGTTATTCTAAAGCATGAAAGGAAATCTAAACTATGAAAGCATGAAATATGAAGCTACTATGCAAGAATGGAAACTAAACTATGAAGCAATGAAGAAAGCCAAGATGTGATGCAACAATGATCTCTAAAAAGCTTCAAAGTCTTCAAGAATTCCTGTAGCATAAAGTTAGCATAAAAGTGAATGACCTAGAATGAGGAAGAGAGCTCTTCTTTTAGAGGAAATGAGGAGAAATGGACCATGGAGATTAAGAGGCAAAAGACTTAATCAATGGTGGAGCATCAAAGAGGAGCAATCCATGTGCACAAATATCCTCCAATGAGAAAATAAGTGTTGACTTTTGTGTCCATATAAGACAAAAAGTGATTTTCTTCTTTTTATAAAATAAGAATAATGCTTTATTTGTGCAACTTAGGATAAGAGGAAAAGTGGGGGGCTTTTTATTTATTAAAAGGGGAGGAAATATTCTTTTTAAATAAATAAAGACTTTAGGATAAAATGGTTAGCCCAAGGAATAATAATAAAAAATGATAAAATTAGGATTTGATCAAAGAAATTGATATATTTGAAAAATGTCAATTTTGAAAATATTGATTCATGGATTTGGTAAATTGCTGAATGGGGGCCCAAAGTCTAGGCGACCATTTTAGGGTGCATACATTTGCCCCTCTTTGACTAATGTGTGATCATTTTGGGAACACATGCAGTCAAAGAAGAATTGAAATGTGAGTTCATTTTGGGATCACAAAACAACTCAGATGTGTGTTCATTTTGGGAACACGCCTGAACAAAAATAAACAAAAGATTCTGGACATGAGTTCATTTTGGGATCACATCCAAAATAAGAGATAAAAATCTCAAGCTGAGCGAAAACTCATAAAAAGATAGCTGAATCAAGAAAATCAGGGATTAAATCCAATAGGTACCGCCCCCTCGAAATCGAAATTGAAATCAGGTAGAGGAGAACAATAGATTGATAAAATATGATCAAATCATAATGAAATTATAATCGAAGAGAAAGGATAACAGGATAACCATTAGGCAGTGAAAACACACCCCAGTTTGACTAAGTCAAACCTCAGAAAGATGAAGCGAGTGAAAATGAATGAAAGACTAGAAGTTTGGAAGAGATGGGGGTGAAGAAATGAAGATGCCCCAGTGAAGATCGAAGGATCAGGCCTCAAATGGTCAACCAACTGCGCAGAAGAAGGAGAAAATTTTGAAATGTGATTTTGACTATCAAGATTAACTCAAATTTTGATTTTGAGTCCAAAAATGGATCCAGGATGTCAAAATTAGCTAGGGGTGCAATTTTCGTGCAATTTCAAGGTGTTTTAAAAATTAGGTCAAAAAGTCAAAGCACTATAGACAAGAAGTGAAAGACATGATCGAGAAGAAGCGAAAGATGAACACAATTGACTGACTAGTCCGTGAAAGATAAAAGGAGAGCTCTCTCCATATGCAAGATGCAAAACTAAACTAACATGAACCTAAAAATGCAAGCTACTATGAAAAGTGGTTGACTTGCAAGGTCACAACGCTTATAGACATCTAATTATCATCATCGAGCTTTATTGGTAGTGTTGTAAGATCATACAATATACACTAGTATGACTATGGGTATATGAATATGATCTATATCAGATAGAGTGTGGAAATCCCACCTAGGCACCAAAGACATGAAGGTCAAGGTGACTAGTGCAGTGAGATTACCTAAGTTTGCTATAGCGAGATTATGCTTGCATTAGGACACAAGAAGATCAAGATGGCTATAAGCATGTTCTCGCAAATAGTCAAGGATAATACTTGTAGATCCTAGGTGTCAAGTGGATCAAGCATAAATGCTAATGACAATTAGGACCAACAAAATATACCCACAAGCAGAAAAAGCAATAAAACATGCCCTCATGCCCTCAGTCTTCTAGATATGCATCATTGAAAAATATCATAGGGAGAGAACACTCATCAAAGAAATCAGCATAGACAACACACAAAGTAAAATAAAGTCAACATATCTCAATCAAGTTGATTGTTTAAGTGCGTGTGTGTTGGTCATAGAGTCAAACTTTGAGTATCATATCTGTGAATGAGAAATACCATATCATGCGAGACTGTGGGCAGGACATCTGATAAGTGTTGAGAAACACTTGACGCTAGGGTAGTGTTGAAAAACACTGTTTGGGGTGGTGTTAAAAAACACCTATTTGTGAAATGCCCCAAGAGACAAATGCACCTAAAGGACCTATGCTAACAGGTATGCCCCCTAGACAAAAATAAAGACCAATTCCAGACCAAGTCAAATAAGGTCAAAGCATGATGGAGAATGGCTAAGTGTTGAGGATGCATGCTAAGAGACAAGGGTGCAAAGGCCTCAAGTAGCGCCTATTTCTAGGTTTTCACCAAGGCACTTTTTTTATTTTTTTGAATTTTTCTATTTTTTTCAGGACTTTTTAATGCTTTTTAGGATTTTTTCAGCATCATATATGAATTTTTTTTTTGGGAATTTTTTCAGGATCAATAAGTATGTACAAAGGGTGCCCCCAGACAAAATGGGCATCAAACTCCCAAGCAAGATCACATCGTGTAGTCCCAAAATGTTGCAAGGTGGAGGACAAGAAGGATGAGCAAGCTGGCAGAAGAGATGGAGGAGAAGAGAATGAAGGCGAATGGAGGGGTGAATTCCTCAAAGGCAAACTCCTCAAGAGTACCCAAACTAGGGAAAAATTGTCATGTAAAGCACATTTGGACAAGCAATGAAAGACTAGCATAGGATAAGTCACAAATGCATAATGAAAAAGAAGGAAAGGATGCAGTCCAAAGGAGTAGACATGTCAAGAGGCTTCATAGCATCGTGTTTTACTCTTTTTTTATTAGATCAAGACCAAAGGGGAAAACGACAACGAAAGGCTAGAATGAATGAAGGAAAATAAATGTGAAGACTAAACATGAATGGAATGAAATCAAGATCATCGTAAGATAGCTCACAAGATAGCCAAATGTTTGTGTATAGGTCAACATTGTCAAGATCAAAGAGAGAAGATGGAATAGATGAAATATGTAGAAGAACTATGCATGATGCCTAATTGCCAGGTTTTCATCATGGTACTTATCCAAGGCACCACAAGGGAGTGGTTTTCACCATAGGATGAATTTATTTCTCTCTACTTTTGCTACCAAGGCACTTGTTTCTAGGTTTCCACCAAGGCACTTGTTTCTAGGTTTCCACCAAGGCACATTTTCAGTATTTTTTCATTTTTCATTTTTCATTTATTTTTTTTCTATTTATTTATTTTATTTTTTTTTGGAAGAAGGCAAGATTTTTAGATAATGCTCCTTGAAAGGATAAACCATGATATGCCAAGGATTCAAAATGATACGCTCAAAGAAACTGATAGGGAAAGGAAGATGAAAGAGAAAAATGGAGGTTAAGGTTTTATGTAAAATGAGTGAGGTTGGAAGATAGGAGGAATAGGCAAATGAGGAAAAAAGAAAGAAGGTAGAAGGATAATGAATGGAAGGATTGTAAAAGGGTAGATGGAAAGAAAGGCAAGATCAACATCAACACACACCTTGAAGGGTGGCGAGAGGATGGAGGAAACGTGAATGAAGGAATACATGAAGGAATATGGTGAATGTTTAGTAGAGGTTGTGGTTTAGGTGCATGGAATGGAAGAATATTTTTGGAAAAAGATGAGGCGGAAGCCTTTGGAAGCTTGAATGTCAACTTAACTTTTTGTTCAATATTAGACTCTTTCAAGAGAGACTTTGGAATCCATATAGCCTTAGGCTTTTCACTTCTTTTTGATGATTTAGAGAGAATATCTTCAATAATAGATTTTGGAACCCATACTTGTCTTGTAGTTTTCTTCTTAGATATCTCTTTTGACTTTATACCTCCATGTCGATTAGACAAGACATGGTGATCTTCTTTTTTTGATGGATTCTTGTATTGCTTCTTTTTCTTGTATTGAACATTCAAGTTACTTCCAAAAGACTTGGGACTTGTGGAAAAAGGAGGATATGACTGGTTTAGATGGGTGGGTGAATGAAAAGGATTCAAGGGTATGCATATATGTTGATCTTGAGGAAAGATAGGAGATGGAGGGACGTAAGGACCCAAGATGGATGATGAATTAGGAGAGTTAGGAGGGGAAAGTGAAGGGACATAAGGGACCAAGATGGAAGGAAGACATGAAGCCTTTGGTATTGGTGGAGGAAGTCCAAGGATGGATGTGGAAGATACAAAAGGATAATCAATAATTTCATCAACATCTATATGACAACCAAGGACATCAGCATCTTTAGAGTGAGCATTAGGATTTGCAATAAGTTCATGAACATCTTGAATAGGAGTAACTTCTTTGATAGGATTGTTCAAAGCTTGCAAAGACTTAGGAAGAGTAGAAAGTGGAAGAGAACATGGAGTGGTAAAACAAGAAGATGGAATTTGATCTTGACAAGTTGCTTTGGATAGCATAAGCGTATCATTTTTCTCTTGATTTTCAATAGGCTTAACATTGGAAGTAACAACACTATTTTTAATAACCTCAATGGAAGTAAGGTCATCTTGATTGTCAATAAGATCAATGGTGTGAGTAGTAGCTTGATCTTGCTTAGGAGATGGTGGAATGAATGCGGAAGAGTGTAGAGGATCAAAAGAACCATGAAGTGGATCAGAGATGTCATGAAAAGGATTGGATGACATGGAGGGTTCTTGATCTTGATCTTTTTTTATATTCTTTTCTTTATCATTTTTAAAGTCCTCTTGGCATGGAGCCACTTCTAAGGACAAGGAAGCATGTTGGAATTGCATGGAAGATTTTGGAATAGATGGTGAAGGACTGGCTGAAGTAGGCATTATAGCACATAAAGGCTTAGGCTCGCTAGGTGTAGCATTATTGAAAGTATTTGCAGCCAAGTGAAGGTTAGCTTGAGTTTCTTTAAGAGATAGCCCTTGAGGATAACTGGGGAACTGCATGAAAAGCATTAGGATCTTTGTTGGATGAAGGATTTGTGAAAGATTTGAAAGACTCAGAACCTTTAGGAAGTGTATGGGTATTGGAGGAAGTAGGGGATTAAAGGGAACCATCACAAGACAAAGGTCCATCATTAACATAATCTTTCTTGAGAGTGTCATCTTTATTTTCAGCATGAGAATTCTTAGAGGAGAGATGCTCATAGTATCTACATTTATAATCAATGCGGAAAAACTTCTCTTCCTCAATAGTAGCAAATGTATCATATTGGTCGCAACAAATATCATAATCCCTTTCAAAATTAGAATCATATGGATCACCATCATAATCTATCCAATAGGATGACCCTTTAGTAAGCTTGAGAACACAATGAGGAGGACTCTTAGGAATAGAGGTTTCATAGGTATGACTGTATGGTTCTTCATCATAGCCATCATAATAGTCATCATAGTCATCAAAGGTGGGTGTGTCACTCTTCGTGGGAGAGGTATCACAAGGATTACTATATTGTTCATATTGAGGAGTAAGACTCTTGGGAGAAGTAGAAGAGGAATGAGATTGTGAAGAAGAGGAAAGTGAAGACCTAGTGGAGGAAGAAGACTTGGATAATGAAGAATGCGAATAATATCTAGAAGAGTCATGATGAGACTTGGAAGATGAAGAATTTGAATGATGTTTAGAAGGTTCATGATGAGACTTGGAAGGTGAAGAATTCAAATGAGAAGACTTAGATGATGAAGAATGTTTGGAAGAAGAAGATCGCGAGAGGATCATGAGCATGATTCTACCAAAGGCGGGTGATTCACTTGCTTTCTTTCATATTTTTGTCATAAATTTATCATCAATGAAACTGTTGGAAGAATGATATTTTTCAAATTGAGCAAGGAGATCAAGATCATCCATTTTCAAGAGAGGTTCTATAGAAAGATAGTTGAAACTCATGATTCTAAAAGAGGAGGAATCAAGCATGAAAGAAATGAATAGAAGAGATGAAATAGAAGAAAGTAGACTAGATAATAAGAGGAAAAGAATCAAGAAGACATGAAGAATTTAGGAAGAATCATGAAGAAAGAAGACAAAAGATGAAAATGAGAGACTAGAAAGACATGGGAGAAGTGGAAGAAAGAAGGCTTGAGACTAAGAGTCATCTTGTGTAATTGATACCAACATGACAACACCTAGGATCTAACTCAGACCAAGGAAGGCTTGAAAATGACTGAAAATAGTGGACAACAGAAAAATTCCAGGCGATACTTTCTAGGCAAACAGGGTGATACTTTAAGACCAGGCAATATTTCACTGTAAGCAGGGCGATAGACTTCAATATACCTGGGTGATAGTTTCTAGGCAAGCAGGGTGATAGTCAAGCAGGGGCGATCTATCATGCGATATTTCTCAGCAAAGCACATGATACTGTTGCAGAATTATGTGATTTTTTGACCAGTGAACATAAAAAACTTAGTTTTGAAGCATTTTGACCAAATTTTCAGGTTGGATAGTGTAATTTCTTAGTTTGACAAGTAGTAACAATAGATAAAAGACAAGTTTACAAACAGTATGGGATCAAACATGCCATAGAACACTTGAAACAAGGGCATAAGCAACCTTGCCAAGACAAGCACTTGTGATATCAAAATAGAAAATCTTATGAATGTTACCGCTTGTTTGAATGTCAAGAACGTTTACACTGGTATAGCACAATCGAAGACACTTCAAACAATTACTACCTAGAAGGACAAGACTCATTACTTCTCAACTTGGCCCACAACTTGATGTCCCCTTGCCTCACACAAAATGGTTACCCACAATAGATGTTGGCTTTGTCATGGAAGTGCCAAAGACACAACCAAAGGGACACATATGGTGAGTAGTCTCGGGGTGATCCGGGTTATTCCACTTGGATCAATCCTTGCACCAAGAAGCTAAGCAGAAAAATAAGGTGGCTTCTAACTAAGCGAAGACAAGCACTACATCTACCAAGGTTTTGTGTCCTTGATAGCCTTGAGTTTATAGTGGGTCAGAATAGCCGGAAATAAGCTTGTCCCCACTTGGGTCGTTCCTCT
Organism: Chamaecyparis obtusa; assembly: GCA_027943335.1. Lineage (NCBI taxonomy): Eukaryota > Viridiplantae > Streptophyta > Pinopsida > Cupressales > Cupressaceae > Chamaecyparis > Chamaecyparis obtusa. The sequence continues at coordinate 90,026 of BSBK01009514.1, forward strand.
TGATTGCTCAAGAGCAGGCCCGCTAAAGGATTCTAAAGATCTAAACAAAAGGTGGATCAACTTATGAGGTTCAAAGATTTTGTTTTACCACAAGGGTGAAGAACATACTCCTTTATCTCAAAGCTTTCTCCCAAACACACCAAGCAAAGTTCAATTACTCTCTTGCTTCCAAAATCTTAAGATGGGTCAAGATTTTATGGTTCACCACAAGGGTGAAGAGCATACTTCTCCTACCACCTCAAAATTTCTTCCACAAGATATTATGTGCTTATTAAAGGAAACAACTAGTAGATTGCCACACTCAAAATGAAAAAAAAAACAAGCACACTTGATTGGGTTTTTATGCTTTGGGCAGCCATACAAAAACTGTTAGTAGCCCTTGTGCATTTGAAGTTTTGACATGCATTCTTTTGGAAAAATATTTCAAGAAATGAGAGCACCTACAAGCACAACTTGTTAGATCCACAATGGTTAGCACATCAAAAATTAGATAATCTACAAGGAAAATAGCTAATCAAATGGTAAAATCTGAGAATGAAACTAGCATGGTTGGATTAGGTTCAGAAAGACCTTTCCAATGATATATCACACTTCAATTTTCGATACCATTTGCAAAAATTTCTCAAAAATGGGTGCTGGCACGGCTTTGAAAATGCTAAAATTTTCAAAAAGATAGCAGAGAACCCGAAACTTGCAAGATAAACAAAATAGCTCAAAAAAGGCTCATTGCCAGGTATAGGTGATAGTTACAGACACCAGAATTATCGCGCGATACTTCTCAGTATACTGGGCCGATAATATTAGTCTGTGCAATACTTCGCTCCATACCGGGCGATACTTCACCCGAGACCAGGGGATATTCTCTGCAATAGCCAGGCGATACTTCTGATAAGTGAAGTATCACGCGTGCATATAGAGAACTATCGCGCGATACTTCTGGAAGTATCGCACGATATTCTAAGATAGAAAAATAGAGACCAAAAATTAAGCTCAAAACTTGTCAAAAAATTGATGAAATTTGATGAAAATGTAGAAAAAAAAGGGACAAAGCTAGTCTACTCTGCCCCACGGTGGGCGCCAAAAATGTACACACAAAATAGTGCACTTCTATGGATCATTACAATCAAGAACACTCAAGAAAGAGGTCTCAAAAATTGATCCATAGCTCTTTATGTATGGAGTTGCAAGATTTAAAATTGCTCTCAGCTAGAGCTAATAGGCTTAATGACCTTGCTAGTCAACCACACAATGAGAGATTCAAGTGAAGACAAGGGCAAGAATGCCAATATCCCCAAGAATCACTATGAAATGCAAATGCAAGCTAGATTAAGATGAATATGCAAGCTAGAAATGAAAGATGCAAGCTAAGCTATGGAAATGAATGCAAGCTATGCTATGAAAGGAAAAATGCAAGTGTTACAATCCTTCCTATTAAACTAGATGAGTTATTCTAAAGCATGAAAGGAAATCTAAACTATGAAAGCATGAAATATGAAGCTACTATGCAAGAATGGAAACTAAACTATGAAGCAATGAAGAAAGCCAAGATGTGATGCAACAATGATCTCCAAAAAGCTTCAAAGTCTTCAAGAATTCCTGCAGCATAGAGTTAGCATAAAAGTGAATGACCTAGAATGAGGAAGAGAGCTCTTCTTTTATAGGAAATGAGGAGAAATGGACCATGGAGATTAAGAGGCAAAAGACTTAATCAACGGTGGAGCATCAAAGAGGAGCAATCCATGTGCACAAATATCCTCCAATGAGAAAATAAGAGTTGACTTTTGTGTCCATATAAGACAAAAAGTGATTTTCTTCTTTTTATAAAATAAGAATAATGTTTTATTTGTGCAACTTAGGATAAGAGGAAAAGTGGGGGGCTTTTTATTTATTAAAAGGGGAGGAAATATTCCTTTTAAATAAATAAAGACTTTAGGATAAAATCGTTACCCAAAGAATAATAATAAAAAATGATAAAATTAGGATTTGATCAAGGAAATTGATATATTTGAAAAATGTCAATTTTGAAAATATTGATTCAGGGATTTGATAAATTGCTGAATGGGGTCCCAAAGTCTAGGTGACCATTTTAGGGTGCATACAGATGATACTAGGAAGGAGAGAGCCATCTACTACATTATTCGTACTCTAGTATCTTATGAGATCAATTATAATAGTATTGAAAAGTCTTGTCTTGTAGTAGTGTTTGCTTCCCAAAAGTTGTGACACTACATGCTTGCCCATACTATACATCTTGTTGCAAAAATTGATCCTCTTAAGTATTTTCTTAATAAGGCTGCTCTCATGGGTAGACTTGCTAAGTGGATGATGGTTTTGTCAGAATTTAATATACAGTACATTGAGCATAAGGCTATAAAAGGGCAAGCTATTGTAGATCAACTTGCTGATTTCCCAGTCAAGGATAACATGCCTATTCAAGTGGAATTCCCAGATGAGCATATCATGTACATGACCATGAGTACTTGGAAAATGTTTTTTGATGGTTCAAATATGCAAAATGGATTAGGAGCTGGAGTATTGTTTATTTCTCCTCATGGGTACAACATACCTAAGTCTTAAAAACTTTTGTTTCGATGCACGAATAATATTGTAGAATATGAGACTCTAACCAATGGACTTAAGATGGCTATAGAGTGGAATATAACAGAGTTACATGTCTTTGGGGATTCATAATTAATTATCAACCAAGTAAATGAAGAGTACCAAAATAAGGATGATAAGCTGATACCTTACAAAAAGATGGTTGATTCATTGCGACGTTACTTCACATTTGTGACATTTCAATAGATCCCTAGAGCAGAAAATAAGGCTGGAGATGCTATGGCTACACTAGCTTCACTCCTTCGATTGGAACAACATGAATCAAGATTTGAATTCCTGGTGGAAGAGCTATGTCACCCCATTCTTGACTCCTCAGATAGCTATGTCATTTGTACCTTGGTTAGCCATGACTCATCCCGCTATGGTGCTATTTACTCATACCTCTGTGATGGCATCATCCCTAATACATTTAACCATTCTGAAAGAAGAAACCTTATCGGCAATGCCTCTTGACACACCCTGATCTCTGGTGATTTGTATAGGAGGGGTTTAGATGGGACACTTCTTAGGTGCTTGGAAAAGGATGAGTCCGACCGAGCATTAGTTGACATTCATGAGGGCATTTGTGGAGGACATTCCAATGGTCTTGCCATGGCCCGAAGGTTGCTTAGGGCAGGGTACTATTGGCCCACAATGCAGATGGATGCTATAGCTTTTGCCAAATCATGTGAAAAGTGTCAAAAACATGGAAACCTGATTCATGCTCCAAGTAGAGAGCTTATTCCTTCTATTTCTCATTGGCCATTTTAGCGATGGGCCTTTGACCTTGTTGGACAGATTCATCCCAACTCATTAGGTGGACATAAATTCATTATTACTGCTACTGACTACTTTACCAAATGGGTAGAAGCCATTCCATTGTCTGTTGCTTCAGGGAAGACAATTTCTTTATTCATCTTGAATCACATCATCTGTCGATTTGGGATACCTTCTGAGATAATCACTGACAATGGAGGTCAGTTCAAAAACAAGGACCTTACACACCTCTGCAAGAAATTCAAGATAAAACAACATTGGTCCTCCATTTACTTCCCACAAGGAAATGGACAAGCAGAGGCTTCTAATAAGACCATTCTCAAGATTCTCCACTAAACAGTTCACAAGAATGGTCGAGACTGGCACTTACAGATCAATCCAGCCTTATGGGCTTATAGAATGAGTATACATACTCCCACAGGGGCTACTCCTTTTGCCCTCACTTATGGCATTGAAGCAGTATTACCATTAGAGGTAGAGGTCCCTTCACTTAGAGTCTCTCTCAAAGGTTTGATAAATGATGACGATTATCATGCCATGAGGTTACAAGACTTAGAACTTCTAGATGAGAAGTGCAAGGCCTCATTTGATCATATGAGAGTGTATCAGAAGTGTATGTCAAAGGCATTCAACAAGAAGGTTCACCCTAGAGAGTTTCGAGTAGGTGATCTTGTTTTGTGAGAGAATCCTAAGAACCAACAAAATAGAGAGCAAAAGGGTAAGTTTGAACCTAATTAGCTTGGGCCATATGTCATCACGACTACTTTTGGGATAGGTGCTTACTTGTTATTTGATGAGGATGGAGAACAAATCCCTGATCCCATCAATATTTTTCACCTCAAGAAGTTCTATCCATGATGCCTATTCAGCCTGGGGGCATCCTTTGTACATATCTTATTGATCTTGAAAAAATTCCAAAAAAATTCATATATGATGCTGAAAAAAATTCTAAAAAGCATATAAAGTCTTGAAAAAATACAAAAAAAAAAAAAAATGCAAAAAAAATTCAAAAAAATAGAAAAAGTGCCTTGGTGAAAACCTGGAAACAGGCGCCTTGGTAGCAAAAATATAAAAAAATCAAAAAATCAAAAAAATCTCCAAGTGGTGAAAACTTGGAAACAGGGGCTACTTGAGGCCTTTGGACCCTTGTCTTTTAGCATGCATCCTCGACACTTAGCCATTCTCCATCATGCCTTGACCTTATTTGACTTGGTCTGGAATTGGTCTTTATTTTTGTCTAGGGGGCATACCTATTAGCATAGATCCTTTAGGTGCATTTGTCTCTTGGGGCATTTCACAAATAGATGTTTTTCAACACCACCCCAAATTGTGTTTTTCAACACTACCCTAGCATCGAGTGTTTCTCAACACTTATCAGATGTCTTACCTACCAATCTAAGTATGATGCAATATCACTCATTAGTAAATTTGATACTCAAAGTTTGACTCTATGACCAAACACACACGCACTTAAACAATCAACTCAATTGAGATATGTTGAATTTATTTTTCTTTGTGTGTTGTCTATGAGGATTTCTTTGATGAGTGGTCTCTCCTTGAGAAGTTTTCGATGATGCATAGCTAGAAGACTGAGGGTATGAGAACAAGTTTTATTTCTTTATCTACTTGTGGGTATCTTTCATTGATCCTAACTATCATGAGCATTTATGCTGGTCTTACTTGACACTAGGGATTGACAAGGTATTATCCTTGACTATTTTTTTATGCAAGTGCATGCTTATAGCTACCCTAACTTTCATGTGTCTTGATACAAGTATAATCTCGCCATAAAAAACTTAGGTAATCTCACTGCACTAGCCATCTTGACCTACATGTCTTTGGTGCCTAGGTAGGATTTCCACATTCTATCTAATATAGATCATATTCATATACCCATAGTCATACTAGTGTGTATTGTATGATCTTACAATGCTACCAATAACACTCAATGATGATAATTAGATGTCTATAAGCATTGTGACCTTGCAAGTCAACCACTTTTCATAGTAGCTTGCATTTTTTAGGTTCATGATTAGATTAGTTTTGCATCTTGCATATGGAGAGAGCTCTCATTTTTCATCATTGGCGAACTAGTTGGTCAAATGCGCTCACCTTCTATTTCTTCATGTCTTTCGCTCCTTGTCTTTCATCTCAAACTTGTTCCAGTTCATCCCAAGGGGTTAATCATATCATCATATCTATATCTCAAAAATGTCATTTTCAGAAACATGAGTCTCCATCATACACATGAGAATCAAACATACATCTATGAGAGAGAATCTACATGAGCATTTAAAACATACATTTTGAGCAAAATGATAAGACAATATACAAACTGATGCATCCATCACAAGTGAGACATAAACACATGATATATTGAACATCCAGTTATCTCATATATCTATAACAATGTCATGATATACAATACAATATGAGATCCCAAAATCTGGATCAAAAGTCTCATGATATGTCCAAACATCTAACCCTAAGCCCTAAACCTAGGACTCACTACCACCATCCCGAGGACCTAGTGGTGGAGGAGGTGGTGCCGCATCTAGTACTACATCTGATCTGCCCACTACTGCTGAGTAGGAAGGAGCCCTCTAACCCGCTAGTACTGCCTGTATGTAGAGACCATGGTAATATGCAGCTCGCACTACCTCTCTCTGTCTCTCTGCAAGGGCAACTTGTAGGGCTCTCTCTCACCGCTCTGTCTCTACTCACTGATCAGTGAGTTGCTGCTCTCTAACTGCTATGGTGATCCTGAGCTGCTATATCTCAGCCTCCAGAGCCTGTATCTTGGCTCTCAGGTCCTCTCCTCCCGTAGGCTGATCTTGCTGCACCTCTGCCTGTTAGCGAGCGGGTCTCGCCTCATCCTCAGGAGTCACTGATCTTCGACCCCGTGACCATTTCTGGCCACTTGATCCAGATCCCTCACCTCTCTCCATCACCCTCCCTCTCCCTCTCCCTCTCCCTCCATCCCCTCCGTCTCCTCCGTCTCCTCCATCGTCCCCATCATCCCCACCCTAAGCTATCGGCTGTACATCAGGAATAGTAAATCGAGGGAATGGGACCCTCTGCCGCTCAACCCTATATGCTGTATCAGATCCTACATCAGCCTTATTAGGAAGGTACTCCCAGGGCTCTCTCCTGATGCCATCTATCTCCTTAATGGCCAGTTGATGATCTAACATGGGTAGCCACCCATGTCCCTCCTTGTCCCTAGACCTCGCATAAGTGGTGGTCTCTGTGGAGACCCGCTGCTACCACCCAAACTGTCACCATACCCGAGTGATGCAGAATCTCTAGACTATCTTTGCATGTCATCCTACTAATGGCTGACTACATAGCATGTAGCTCAGCTCATCCTCTGCATCACTCCAAGACTCAACTGCCCTGTATGGCCTCCATATGAAGGAGGTCATCTCATCCAAGATCCGTCTATAGTGTGTCACATCCCCAGTATGGGAATGTGATATAAACCCTCCGTACCTGTATATGAATAGATATCTCTGCTCTCTCGGCTGAAACCTGGGGTGCACCACAGCGATGTGCTCTCAAGCCCACACTTGTGCCAGGATGGCACCGTAAGCCCATGTTCGACTGTCCCTCTAGATGATCTCGTGTAACTTGTGATACATCTTCGCGAGTATGGCAGGTCCCCATGCCATGCACTGAGGTCTGCCTACCAAGTCAACCAGTAGTCTGCCCCATCCGAGAGGGAATCCCTTCTGACTATGATCAGTCATTAGGGCCTATGAGATGATGGAGGCAACAATGCATGACACTGGGAAGTCTCTGCCAAAATCATCCATCAGTCGCTCCCAGATGACATGTCTATCAATGATAGTGACATCCTAAAACATGCCCTGGATGGCATGTCGGCCCTCAGTGGCATCCTGATCATAGTATACCTGTGCCAGAAAACAATCATGTTAGTTTTCATCATATGGAAACATTACACTTAAACAATTATATCTTCAAGCATGATTATACTTACAGGCTCGCCATGGCATGGTACTCTGAGAATCCTGTAGACATCCTCTAATGTGATGGATGCCTCTCTAGTGGGAAAGTGAAATGTGTTATGCTCACTGTGCCATCGCTCGGCCAAGGCTGTTAGTAGACCATGATCAGCCCAGATATATGGGAACCGCACCAAATATCCAAATCCCATAGCCCTCAAGTCAGCCTTGCCCAGATCATCAAGATCTCAGACACATTTCAGTCCCACCACCTTTTGCACTCTGATGAGTAACGTCAGAAAGTGCTCCTGCAAACCATTAATCCAAGCCAGATGTCAGTACATATCATGATGACTATCTAAAAATTAGTACAAGACATATACAACATAAAATTGTCTGGACCCATGTCATTTTTGCTCAAAAATACTTAAAAATATCAAATTTTTAACTTGGGCGATACTACTTTTGGAACAAGTATCATGCGATACTTCTTCCTATAGTAGTGCGATATACCTTTGATTGTGTGATACTTCACTAGGTATCACGTGACAGTTCACCAGTTATCGTGCGATATTGGTGTCTACGCGTGTGCGATACATCTGGGACCTGCGAAGTATCATGCAATATTTCTCTCTAAAGGGCGCGATACTTCTAAAGTATTGCACGATACATCACCCATTTTTTAAAATTGAAAATTGAAAATTTGAAAATTCTTGAAAAAATGTGCTAAATGCAATAAAAGACTCAAAAGTGGCTAGTTTTTGGGAAACGTACCGGGGCACTATATTGAGGAGGCCGGTTATGCAACCGACCGCGCTCAAATCTATGTCTGTGGACTGGAGCTACTGCTTACTGGTTCATTTCCTCTCTCTGAGCTCCTAAAATTCTCAAATAGCTAAATGACAAATGATTTTAAAAATGACACTTTTGGCCCCTTATATAGCATTTTGACTTTTTGACCTATTTTCAAAACACCTTGGAATTGCGTGAAAATTGCACCCCTAGCTAATTTCGACGTCCTAGATCCATTTTCGAACTCAAAATCAAAATTTGAGGTCATCTTGATAGTCAAAATCTCATTTCAGAATTTCTCTTTCTTCTGTGCAGTTGACTAACCTCTTGAGGCATAATTCTTCAATCTTTGATGGAATTTCTTCTTTTTCATGTCTTTCACACTTCTAGTCTTCCATTCACCTCATTTCTTTTCTTCTCATTCATCACTGGGGCATGGTTTCACTGCCTAATGGTTATCCTGTTACCCTTTATCTTCGTTTATGATTTCTAGTGATTTGATCATCTTTTATCAATCTGTTGTTCTCCTCTACCTGATTTCGATCTCGATTCCAAGGGGGCAGTACCTACTAGATTTAATCCCTGATTTTCTTGATTCAGCTATCTTTTTATGAGCTTTTGCTCAGCTTGAGATTTTTATCTCTTATTTTTGATGTGATCCCAAAATGAACTCATGTCCAAAATCTTTTGTTTATTTTTGTCTGGGCGTGTTCCCAAAATGAACACACGTCTAAGTTATTTTGTGATCCCAAAATGAACTCACATTTCAATTCTTCTTTGACCACATGTGTTCCTGAAATGATCACACATTAGTCAAAGAGGGGAAAATGTATGCACCCTAAAATGGTCGCCTAGACTTTGGGCCCCCATTTAGCAATTTATCAAATCCCTGAATCAATATTTTAAAAAATCAGCATTTTATCAATTATATCAATTTCCTTGATCAAATCCTATTTCATCATTTTCAATTATTTTCTATGGGCTAACCATTTTATCCCAAAGTCTTTATTTAATTAAAAGGAATATTTCCTTCCCTTTTAATAAATAAAAAGCCCCCACTTTTCCTCTTATCCTAAGTTGCACAAATAAAGTACTATTCCTATTTTATAAAAAGAAGAAAAAACACTTTTTGTCTCATATGGACATAAAAGTCAACTCTTATTTTCTCATTGGAGGATATTTGTGCACACGGATTGCTCCTCTTTGATGCTCCACCGTTGATTAAATATTTTGCCTCTTAATCTCAATGGTCCATTCCTTTTCATTTTCTATAAAAGAAGAGCTCTCTTCCTCATTCTAGGTCATTCACTTTTATGCTAACTTTATGCTGCAGGAATTTTTGAAGACTTTGAAGCTTTTTGGAGATAATTGTTTCATCACATCTTGGCTTTCTTCATTGCTTCATAGTTTAGTTTTCATTCTTGCATAGTAGCTTCATATTTCATGCTTTCATAGTTTAGATTTCTTTTCATGCTTTATAATAACTCATCTAGTTTAATAGGAAGGATTGTAACACTTGTTATTTCCATTTCATAGTTTAGATTGTGCTTTCATCTTCATAGCATAGCTTGCATATTTGCATCTTCATTCTTAGCTTACTTGTATTGCATTTCATTTGATTTTTGGAGATATTGGCATTCTTGCCCTTGTCTTCACTTGAATCTCTCATTGTGTGGTTGACTAGCAAGGTCATTAAGTTTATTAGCTCTAGCTGAGAGCAATTTTTCAATCTTGCAACTCCATACATAGAGAGCTCTAGGTCACTATTGAACGTTTCCTTTTCATGTATTTCCTTTGATATAATGACTTAGAGAAGTGCACTACTTTTGTGTGTACAAGTATGAACCAAATCTAAAGTATTCTTAGAAGTAAAAGTCTTTCTCTTAAAACTAGACTTTGTCATCTTACCCAACTGACATTCTTTGCACATTACATTCTCAGGTTTCTTCAATCTAGGTAGACCTTTCACTTTCTTCTTCTTACTAATTTCTACCAGATTATCAAAGTTAACATGACATAGCCACTTATGCCATAACCAAATATCATTAAGTTGTGTAATCATACATGTTTCTTCAGATAGGTCTAGATAGAACAAATTACCTCTTGTCTATTCTCCACTTCGAATCAGTTCACCAATGGCATCAAATATTTTGGCCTTCCTATGATAGAATTCCACTCGGTATCTAGTGCTATTAAGTTGTGCAACACTCAGCAGATTATAGTTAAGACCCTCAACCCAATAAGCATTTTCACAAGTGATCTTATCAGTCAGCTTAATCAATCCTTTACCTCTAATAGGACATGGTGCATCATTACCAAATTTCACACTCCTACCTTTATAATGATCTAAGGTATCAAACTTACTCTTGTCACCAGTCATGTGATGTGAACAACCACTGTCAATAATCCATTTATCATTTTTGTTCACATAAGATATCAATGCAGTTTTCTCATCCTCATCAGACCCATCTTTCATGGCAACGTATACAACCTCAATTTCAAAATCATCACTATCAATGTCAGTCTCTTCTTCGACAATATAGTAGGATTTCTTACCTTTTCCTTTGTAGTCCTTGTACCTTCGGTAACCTCTATCTTCTCTTTTGTCTTTATGTTTGTTGTCTCTTTCTTCATCCTTATCATCCTTGTCAGGATATCTAACAGCTATATGACCAACTTTATTACATGAAAAACATATAATAGGGAGTTTACCTTTATACTTTTCTTTTCCCCTTTTTAGACTTCTAGCCATAAGAGCTTCTAGATCCTCAAGTTCTTCATCAAATGTGTCACTTTCACTTTCACTTTCACTCTCACTGATGCATCTTTATTTTTCCTTCTTTGACTTACTCAAAACCATTTGTGACTTAAAAGAAGATTCAACATTAGCAACAGTGAAGTTATCATAGTTAGAAAGTTCAAAAGCAGTAAGATTACCAACCAAACTTTCTAAAGTAAGAGCATTGTTAGGGTTACATCTAGATTCCTAAATTGCTAAAATTTTGATAGCATAAATAGGATGTAGAGTTCTCAATACTTTTCCAATTACAGTTCCATCATCAATAGTTCCATTTTCTCCTCTAATAGCATTTACAACTTCTTTTATTCTACCCCAATATTGTGTAATATTCTCCCCATTTTGCATTCTCATTTCATCAAATTTATGTCTTAGGCTCTTAGCTTTTGCTCTTAGTACATTTATGTCACCACCATAGATGTTTGCAAGAGTGTCCCACATTTTCTTTTCATTAGCATAGCGTCATGCCCGGCAAGGGAAGTGGGGAAGAGAATGAAGATTCTATTTGTAAAAGAAAACCTAAGTAATGATTTATGAAAAATTTTGAATTTTTTTAAAAGAATTATATAAACAAAACATAGATTAACTTAGATTCCTCCAAGGTTCCCTTTTCATTTAATGTACAAATCATTACAAATTGATTTCTTCTTAAGCAAACTACATCCCCACATTTGTAGATTCTTGTTGGTGAACAGATTGGTCTTCAAAGAAAATGATTACAAAATGACCCCAAATGCCTAAACAAGAAGACTTAATCTGCATTAACAGTTGGGTCACTTCGCTATTGAAAAGCGTAAGCACCCTCTGAATTATTCGAGTACAGCTCCTTGTGTAATATTTATAATGAATCAACTAAACTATAAATGATAATGCTTTTAACCTGAAAGCAATAAAGGCTTACAAACATCTATTCGTAAACACGAGATAGATGTGAAGGGACTAATTAACTAAAAAGAAATGAACAGTAAATGCTACAAATTTCATTTGCCTAAACCCTGCATTACAGAAAGAAACTAAGAGAGAAAGATGAATGGTTCTTTCCAAATACATGAAAAACTATAGCACAAAGTCCACAAATGATCACGCTGATGATCAGACGTAATAGATACGCATTCAAAAGGAAACCAATATCACTTAGAGATGAATATTAATCAGAAAATGAGCATCTAAACTCAAAGTTTTAGTATGCTAATATTTTCCTTCTTTGAACACAACAAAATAACAAAGATTATGTTGTTCCTGTACATTAATCATTATCTAAAAATGAAATCCCTCTTTCCCTACATTACAATAAAAATCCTAAGCTATCCCTCCCCTAGCACAAAGTCTCTAGGGTTAGGTGGAATCCAGAACCCCATTTCCTCCCAAAATTCTATCATAAATAGAAGCTCTTTCTAGTCTTCGGTTCTGATAACTGTTTCTCTAACTGAATCTTGAAAATCCTTATCAATTCTCTTTTACCCTTTAATCCTTTCAATCTCTCGATAAGGTTGATCAATTATAATAACTTTTCTTTTTCCTTCGTGCCATAGTGTGGGCGCTACCACTTGGCTCTACACTTGTGGCTATCCCATGATCTCTAATAGACCGTTATCTATTATGAAAGATCATTGGCATATACTTGATATCATTCTCCACAAAATTGATAGTCATGGCATAGACATAACTTTTCCCTTTTATTAATATACTTTTCGGCTTGTGAGGAAATAATATAACATTGTGTTTAAACTGTTCGAGCTCTAAGAAGATATTTTGTAGACACCTTTTGCTGCCGGTGATGATTTCCATCTTAGCTTGCGCCAAGTGTCCCAATTTTGTGGCCAACCCATCTCTTAACCATGAAGAGGTGCCTATATAATTTAGAATAGATTCTGCGTACTAGATCAGACGGTTTGATTTGGAATATTCACAATGACCCCGTGCTTCAATTCAAGACCAAATTTGTAGTTGTCCATTAAAATCTTGACCCAAGATGTATGTATCATCGAAGCCAGAATCATTCTCTATGAATTTTACTCATCATGATGAAACAAACTCCTCAATCTTAAAAGTATGCACATGTTCTCTAGCTGGGAGGTACGCAAAAATAGATGGGTTCAAACTCTAGACTGGCTGCATTCTTGAAGTCAAAATCTACATATCGTGGCTTGAATTGTGGAAGTGAGAGAGTGCAGATATCTAGCATGATCAATCATTAAGTTTAAATAGGAATTTGATGCATTATATCAAACAAATGATGAATGCTTTCACTCTCTGCAATCAATAAATGGTGCAAAAAATATGAGCTCCTCCTCTACTTGGAATTATGGTTGATATCCTCCATATGTGGTCAGAAGAACATCTATGCATCAATAGACATGTCCAACAACTCCATCAATTGACCAAGCCTCCGTAAAATTTCATCCATCACCTAAAGATTTGTGACCATCACAAATTCAGTGGTGCTATTTCCATGGGCTGCACTAACTGCTACTGTTGTGTTGCCTTTATTAGGATTTAGTAGTGAGATACAAATCGACAAAAAATGCACTAATGTAGATTTTGATCCTGGGTTCTCTAAGGCATTATGCAACCCGGTTATCAAAGGGTTCCCCAAGCTCATCTCCACCTCGCAAACATCAAGAAGAAGAGATATAATCACTTCGTGAGCTCATTTTGTGCCAAGGTGAAAATTTATAGGAAAAGCATATCCATCTGTACTGAACATTACTTTGTTCACTGGGGCCAGTTCTAGTAATCCCTTAACTACAGAGTACATCCCAGAGACACATAAGTGAAATTTCAACAAAATAATTTACTTGGGACTATTATACTTACCCATGTATCTGCCTTCGTGACCTCATTAACAATCCATCACCAATTGTGGTATTGTTCACAAATGTCCATTAATAATATCATTCACTAATTCACTTTCATATGCAAGCCACAAAAAAAGATCTTCAAAATTTTCAAGTATTCTTTGGTTGGTCTAAACAAAGCCATTTTTAAGTTCTTGAAACTTGAGCCATTCAAACTGCTAAATTTGGAAATGAACCAAAAGTGAACCTGATGATGATTTATATGAATTATCTGTATCACTTGAGTCAGATGGAACTGATGATATCAGAGAGAACCTCTGCACTTATGAACTTGTTTGACTGAATGAACCAGTTGGACCGTGTTGAACCTACGTTTGAAGCGAAAACACCAAAACTTTGCAAAAAAATGAACTTGTTGAACCGTGCACCGAGATGGCTCAAAGTAAACCATTTAAACCCGCTTCAACAAATTGAACCACTTCAAACTGCTTTGAATTTAGTGCAAAGAGGTTTGAGACCCTTCACTAAAAGTTTAAATACCAGGGTCTATATGAGTACTAACATGGGCTCTAACTGTGGGAATACTTTTCTTGCAAAAGTAGAGAACTCTAGAAATCTTTGGGAAAAGATGAGTGGCTTATCCATTGGGCGAATAGAGTCACTAAGAAGAGGAAAACTGGGAGTTGCTTGCAAAGCGGGTGGAGGGGGAGCAGGGCAAATGACAAGCCAAAACTGAAATTGAGCAAAGCATGACAAAACTAACAGAAGTGAGGAAACTAACCTAAAACACACAAAAGCATCTAAACATGTACATGGTCAAAAGACCCTACCAGAATATGTACAAAACCAACTATGCAAATCCATTTACCAGTTGTGAGAAAAATATACCTTTCCGAAACAATGGATTATGACCATGTGATATGACCTGTAATTCTTGCCATTTGACAACTCTTTTGATGTTAGACATCAAACTAACTTTGTGCAAAAGTAGCATATGCAAATGTGCATCTCCAAACAACCATCTTTCATCATAACTTTCTGAATTTTCTTGGGTATCCTGTGCAAGATTATTCAATAAATCTTTTGCCTTTGATTGTACATAATAACACTAAAAGACTTTTAAAATAATGGCTGCATCATTCTTACAATCCTCACTATGAAAATTAGTATACCCAAAAGAACTTTCAACACCTATATTACCTTTGATATAAAAGGTAGTTTCATCTAACATAGAATCAACATTAGCTAGAATGATTTCATCTTTTTTAACCATGATCAAATCTGAAAATTCTCTATCCATAGCTGAAGTATATGAAGAATTAATACTTGCACTTTTTGCACCGAGGTCTTCTTGTTCAAGGGATGACAAAAATTGACTTATAACTTCTTCTTCATAAAGAGAAATATCATCCAAATTGTTGAGCAATCTCTGAGGCTGCAAAACTTCAACATATTGATTCCTCCCTTTCCCAACATTTATTCTAGCATCATTTTTTCTAAGAAGAGGAGGTAGGTCATCATCAATTGGTTGGGAATCATAAATCTAAAAAAGAGCATTGTTTTTAACCTCATAATCTTTATCATATTGAGCTGGCAAGTATAGTGCATTGACTTCACCCCAAGTGATCCCATCTACTGGCTTTGTGAATTGTTCCTCCATTTTGGTCACTGTTGCATTGTTCTTTTCAGCTTTGCTCAAATCATGACAAAATGTGTTTGGATTTATTTCAGCAGTGTGACTTTTCTTATCTGTCACAACACTAAGGAAATCACTATCTTCTTCTTGTTCATCTTTATCGATGGGATCTTGGATGCTGTTTTGATCATCAAAGACTGAATAGATGTGAGAAATGAAGTGATAGGATATCACTGGGGGCTCTTCATCATCAACTGTCAGTTCTTCTTTCAGTCTTTCCACTCTTCTTTCATACTCCTTCAGATCCTTGAGTTTTTGGAATCGTGCACAGAGATTTCTCCACAAAAGAGTGCTTGCATGATCATCTTCCAAACTGATATTTTCTCTGACAGCCCGAGAGATACTTTCTTTGAAACTATGCAAGAACTTGCTCAACACTTTGTCATGCATTGGATAAATCTCCATGAGAGTAGGATCAAGCCTTTTCTTGATCACGATCTTTCTGATCTACATGATGAATTAGTAGAGTCACCAAGCCTGCATATACATATATAATATACAAACTGAGGAAATAAATTTAGCATTGATTCTTCGATTCCAATCCCCAGTAGTGTCGCCAAAAATTTGTTGGTGAATAGATTGGTCTTCAAAGAAAATGATTACAAAATGACCCCAAATGCCCAAACAAGAAGACTTAATCTGCACTAACAGTTGGGTCACTTTGCTATTGAAAAGTGTAAGCGCCCTCTAAATTATTCAGGTACAACTCCCCATGTAAGATTTACAATGAATCAAATAAACTATAAATGATAATGCTTTTAACCTGAAAGCAATAAAGGCTTACAAACATCTATTCGTAAACATGAGATAGATGTGAAGGGACTAATTAACTAAAAATAAATGAATAGTAAATGCTACCAATTTCATTTGCCTAAACCTTGCATTATAGAAAGAAACTAAGAGAGAAAGACGAATGGTTCTTTCCAAATACATGAAAAACTATTGTTATACACTGAATTTGTGCCTCTGATCTAAAGCTCTCATAGTCTTGATAATCCAGTATAACATGGCAATCATCTCAAGGTTGCGGGACCTTTTGCTAACCGAGATGAGACCTTCAGATTCTAGGCTGGTTCCTCTTGGATAATCACCCTGATTTTCTCTTAACATGAAAGTAAACTTTGAGGGGAAAGGGTTAGAAGGAATGCATGAAAGGGAAATGACATGAAGCAAATCTACCTACTAGGTGATGCACTGAAACTAGGGTTTGGATCTCAGTATAGAGGAATGAGACCAGTGATAGACTTAGGTCTAGGAGATCACAGCTTACTGAATAGGCTTGCATCAGTATTTCATAAGAGGGCCTAAAAATTAGACACAACCTATAACCTGCAAGTAGACATTCTCTTCAGCAAAAGACATAGGAATGAGACAGAATGACAGGGGCTGAAGAATATCCACAACTCACTCAGATCAGATCAGACACAATAGTGCACATATAGGTTGAAAGTAAAAGGGATCAGGAAAACTAAGTATCACTAAAAAGAATTCATAAACTTCAATCCAATAAGAGATAAGCCAAACAGGAAAGCATAAGGACAAGAAAACATGTCACAAAATACTTTACAACATTTGTATTATCAAGGAGAACTTACAAGATGTGAAAAACCAGAGAGCAAAAATGCTACAGATAGTTCTCCAAGAAAAGACTTTCTCTTTTTACAAAATGTGAATTCTGAGCTCAAAAGCTCCAAAAAAATAATAGATACAACCCTGCACGTAGGCAGGAATCAAAACAAAATATCTCAATTAGGGATACCGAGGTTTACAATAAAATATCCAACCCTAATTCAATCCAATCTGGCCATAAATGTACATGAAAATATCCCAGCAGATCAGATATATTTTGTTCACGTGTTCACTTCATGTTTATTCCTACAAAAAATCTGGCCACCATGATCCATCTACCTTCCTGCAACTCGGGCTCGCCATAACTGCAAAAATCTGATACTACGAGATATTTGAATTTAAAAATTGATATAACGGTCAGAGGTGGTGCATAAATTTCTCATCGATGGTCAGTATTCAAAAATTGACCTTACTTTAAAGCATGACCGTCAGATCCTTCCTCTTTACCCGAGCTCGGCACTTGACTGCAAAACTAACTCGGTATTTACCCCAGGTTTCAATTTTCCTCTTGTCATTGAATCGATTAGCTTTTTAACTAACCCCAACTCTTCTTGGTGATTACATGACTGAAGCCAAAAAATTGGGTCCACCTTGCCACCTATCATTCTCTTATTCATTCCTGACTACTCTGTAAGCATACACCTCGGCGGGCTCTGACACGGTCCCACTGCAACTTAGATTCTGATCCAATGGCGGTCGCATGATCGCAAAGGCAAGGAATATTCCTTGCGATCATGCGACAACTGTTAGATCTCTTTTTGGGAAGTCTATTGGGCCCACTCTGATAGATTGGAACAAGTCATTACCTCTGGCCAATGAGAAACTTTCACATCAAAATACGTGGCACTGGACCCACCAAAGCTTTGAAGTGCTGGAAAGAAGGAAAGATCAACGGTTGTCGCGATTTCGCAAGGCTCTGACAGATCTTTTGCAAAATCATGGCAGTCATTGATCATCTCAAATAGGACCCCACAAACTGCCTGTCACATGATGTTAACTGATGACTGCAAACCGCCACCATCGAAACTGTTGACAGTTTGTCACATGATCACATGCAGCCAGGAAGGCCCATGCAATCATGCGACCAACCGTAAGGTGTTAGTCACTGACCGCTGGTGGCACTATTCACCTAATTGCTTACCATTTGTTGCATGATCACATGCAGCCAGGAAGGCCTATGTGATCATGCGACCAACTGCGTGATGCTAACTGATGACCGCTTACCGCTTGTCTTGACTGCCGAAAAAGGATGACAGAGAATTTTTAGGCAACATTTTGGTGACATCTGTGGGATGTCAGCCTGCTAGACATTTATACCAGTTGCCTTGACAAAAATCAATTGAGCATGGGGTCATTACTGAACACAAAAATTTGACAAAGGGATGAAACTAGACCAGAAGGACAACTGTGCCCGAGCACTTCTTGAAAAACAGGGAAAAACTAACTAGAAAGCTGGAAGAAAGCAGGAAAAATATTTATAAGGATTTAGAAGAAGGACCTACAGAGAGGGATTAACCTCAAAGCAAGGCTTCAAGTGGAAACCATTTACTGAGATTGGTAGGGAAGCTCCTTCAAGGGTTGAAAGTTGAAAAGTGTTAGATCCTCTGCACTCTGTTATAACAAAGGGTCCACCCCAAAAGGAATCAAACTTTGTGTGCTTGCCAGGTTTTGACCTGAACTCATCCCATTTGAGAACTACATCTCCAACCTTGAATTCTCTGACCCTGGCTCTTTTATCAAAGCTTCTCTTTGTTTGACTCTGATGGAATGCCATATCTTGCATTAATTTATCTCTGATCTCTTCTAGCTCCATCAGTTGGACATATCTGATTTGCATAGGATCACTTTCCTCAAACAAGGCATATTGAGTGGCCAAGTCCAAGGCTGGTAATTCAGTTGAAATAGATAACTTGGCCTCTCTACCATACACCAACATGTATGGGGAATTACCAATGATTTTCTTTGGAGTAATTCTATCTAGCCATAAGGCTGATCTCAATTTAGTATGCCAGTCCCTCTGACTATCTTGCAGGGTCTTTTTTATTATTCTAACCAGATTCTTATTTGTTGATTCTGCCAAACCATTCCCTTGAGGATAGTAATTGAAACTTGTATTTAGATAAATGCCCCTCTTGACTGCCCACTCTAAGACTTTGAGGCCTATAAATACTAATGCATTGTCTGAAACTATAGAATCTGGAATGCCAAATCTATGAATGATGTCATCATAAAAACCTAAAACAACACTCTCATTAGCTTCTTTTAAAGAGACTGCTTCTGTCCACCTAGTGAAATAATCGGTTGCAGTGATTATCCACTTGTGTCCTGTACTAGATGGAGGGTTAATCATGCCAATGAAATCTATACCCCACTTCATGAAGGGCTGCTCTGTTTTTACTGGCTGTAGGGGCAAAGTTGCAAATCTCTCTTTCCTTGCAAAAATAGCACATTTGATGCATCTTCTAACATAATCATGACTATCTTTGAAGATAGATGGCCAATAGTATCCAGCCCTCATGATCTTAAAAGCTGTAGTCCTAGGAGAGAAATGGCCACCAAAAGCTCCATCATTAAACTCAAATAAGACATCTGCAATCCTTTCTGAATCTATGCATCTTAGAAGGACACCATTGTGATCCTTTCTGAAAAGAATTTCATCTATCAGCACAAAAGGAACAGATTGTAACCTGTAATACCTCATTTTTGCTGAATCTAGGCCTACAGGACATTGTCCTATCTTCAAGTAATTGACCATATCAAGCAACCAGCTAGCTTCCCTCTCCTGTAGAATGCACCACCAGAGATGCATCTATATATTCCAATTTCTTTGAACTTCCATCTTCTGCCAGATGCTCACAAAGACCTCTTCCTCTAACCAACTTGGTAATCTGAATATCTATGTCATATTCCATCACCTTAGTGATCCAACTAGCTCTTTTTTCATTTAGGTCCTTAGAAAGCAAAAATTCCTTGACACTTGGGTGAGTAACCATCAAATGCACCTTGTTATGGGTCAAAAAATGTCTAAATTTTTTGAGGCTCCTTACCACAGCAAGAACATGCATTTCTACAAAAGAGTATCTTTGTTCATACTCTTCTAAACCTTTGCTAAAGAAAGTAATAGGCTGCTCCAATCCTTCAACATTTTCTTGAGTCAACATTGTAGATATGGCATCATGACCCCCATAAGCATAAAGGATAAAATCCTTACTAAAATTTGGGTTTAGGAGAGTAGGAGCTTCTGTTAAGGCTTCTTTAATAGCCTGGAAGTTAACCTTTCCTTCTTTGGTCCAACTGAAGACTGAACCCTTCCTCAACATGGCTGTCAAAGGCATGAGTAACTCTGCAATGTTAGGCAAGAATCTCCTAACAAAGTTAATCTTTCCTATGAAAGATTGGGGACCTTTCTTGTGATGTGGTAATGGTAGTTCTAAGATGGCTGCAATTCTCTTAGGGTCCACTGTAATTCCTTCTTTGGATACTACATATCCCAATAGTTTTCCTTCATGAACCGCAAACACACATTTCTTGGGATTAAGGGATATCCCAAATTCTCTGCATCTTTAAAAAATTCACCTCAAATGTTTGATGTGGTCTACTGCATGCTTTGAGTAGACAGTTATGTCATCTAGGTAGACCAGCACAAACTTGTACATGAGGCCCTTAAAGGCCATATCCATTGCCTTTTGAAATGTAGGACCTGCATTTGACAAACTGAAGGGCATCTTCTGATATGCCATGGTTCCCCACTTGGTTGTAAATGTCATCTTATATTGATCTGCTTATTTCATGAAGATTTGATTATATCCTGAATAGCCATCCAACAATGAGAATCTCTCGGATCCAAAGACACATTGTAGAATTTGTTCCATAGAGGGTAGTGGATGGCGGTCTTTTAATGAGGCTCTATTCAAATCCCTGAAATCAACACATAACCTCAGCTCCCCATTCTTCTTCCTGACAGGAACAAGGTTGGAAACCCAACTAGTATGTTTGATGGGGTAGATGATGCCACTTTCTATTAGTTTGAGTACTTCCTTATGCATAAGTGGTTCAAGCTTGGGATTAACAGGCCTTTGCTTTTGCCTCACCGGTTTAGTATTAGGCTCCAATTCAATAGTGTGCTGAGCAAGGGTAGGATCAAAACCCTTAAGGCCTCCATACCTCCATGCAAAAACATCACTGAATTCTTTGAATAACTTAGTGTAAGCTTGCTTTTCTGAATTAGTGTTTACTGTTCCAAATTGTAGGCTCTTACCTGGCTCCAACTCTAATTCAGCACAATGTTCCTGTTGGACTACCAGGCCAGCTTTATTTTTCTTGACCTCATCATCCTTGTTGAAGATAGTCTCTAAGGTGACAAGACCTTTATGCATCTTATTAGATCTAAGTTGTATCACTTGATCACCATAGCTCTGTGATAATTTCTTTTGATTGTGCCTTGAAAAGACATCTTCTTCAAAAAAGAACTACAAAATTTGTTCATCATTGTCAAACACTTGCCATTTAATATTATTATCTGGAATTGAAGGTCTGACAATAATCTTGATGTGTTGCTGATCTGCCTCTTTTGAAATGCTATTGGGGATGTCAAACTGAGATCCAATAGCAGCTAACCTATCAGCATTTTGATTTAATTTTCTAGGGATAACAACGATATTGAAAGCATGGAAATCTTCAATTGCATCCCAAACTCTATGTTTGTATGCTTTTGTGACATCATTTTTGGTTGCACTCATCCCTCTTACTTGGCTGACAACAAGTTCACTGTCACCATATACTTTTAACGCTTTAAGCCCTCTTTTCCTAGCCCATTCTAGTCCATTAACTAGACTTTCATACTCTGTAGTGTTGTTGGTGCAGGAAAAATTGAATCTAAAGGCAGTATAATACCTTTCTCCTTTTGGGGACACTAGCATAGCACCTCCACTAGAACCATGTCTACTTCTAGCTCCATCAAAAAATAGCTCCTAGACTTGACTATCCCGATTATCTGAATCAGTGTATTCTTTGAGAAGGCTTGGTTCTATAGCTCCACTTTCTTGAATCAGATAAATCTCCAAACCAAAATCCCAAACAAGACTCTCTTGGATCTCTGAGGTTCTTTCATCTAGGAGAATATTAGGGATATTCTCAATTTTGGTGCTTGCTTCACTAGTGGTTGGGAAATCATTGTCATCAAATATAGGACAATTACTATTGATGGAATTGGACACATATGGCTCTATATGATGTATTGCCAAGGCTTCTAATTTAATGGTGACTTTGGTACCATACCTTGTATGAAAGAGCATGTCAGACCAGTCGGAAGAAAGATAACCTCCTATCTTGGTTGTGAACTCCCTTGAGAGACATATGGAAAACAATGCAGGGAGATCTATGATATATATGTCAAGGAGAATGGAAAAATTAGGACTAGCATGGAGAATTAGACTGGTATCCTTGGCCACACCTATAGTATTGACTGAGGATCCATCAAGTTGTGTAACCTTCTTTTGGAAGGGTTCATATTTAAGTCCTAATTGATCAGCCACTTTCTTGGGCATTATAGTGCTAGTAGCTCCACTATCTACTATACAATTATGCACTAAAAATTTCCCAATAATTAAAGATACGTAAAAGGGAGGTGGTTTTAAATTCCTACCTTGCATGGTATTGGCCTTGGAGTTGCTGGTTGGAGTCTCCTTTTCTTGATCAGTGTTGACCAACACTGGTTTTGCAGTCTCTTTTGCAGGTTGAGGATTTGTTGCCTCTCTCATGGCCTTCTCCAAAACTTCAGGCTATCCTGGAATAGACAAAGAGTCCCACATAGACATGGTGACATTCACCTTCTTCATATTGTCTACAATATTGTAAGGTGCCACAGTGTGTACCCTTTGTTGTGCTTTTTCTATGATGGGTTCTGCCTCTTTTGGAACTTGGCCCTCTTTGCTTGTGCCGACAGGGACCTCCTTGGATGTGATAGGGGCAGCTTGCTGTAGTGGCTCTATAGATGTAGTGGCCTTAGTACCAGAATCTGCTCTCTCCATGTCTTGGGCTCTTCTCTTTGCTCTTGTGTAGGCAACAAAAGAAGCTTCATCATTGACTCCATTGAAATCTGGTTGCTCCCAATTGAAAAGAGCAGTCTCTTTCTCTTGTGTTTCTTATTGAGGAGCTGTCCCACCAGAAGGAGCTTTTGTTTGAGCTTGTGAAGCATTTTGAACCATTAGTGCTTGGTTCATCCATCCATTAGAACACGTAGCCTGATTGTGGGGCTGATTGCAAGGGAAACACCATTCATTATCCATGGCCATATTGTTTTTACTAGGAACCATATCCCTCACTGGATTTACAGAATTAAGAGGTGCAGGGTTATACGGTTGGAATGGTCTTTGATTAAAACTTTGTCTTTGCCCTTGATAGCCTCCTTGGTATGGTGGCCTATTTTGTTGATAAGGTTGTCCTTGATTTTGGTATTACTGATTAGGACCTTGGCCTTGTGATTGGAAGGGTGGCCTGATGCCTTGGTTTTGTTTCTTCAAGTTTGTGACCTCTTTGGTTAGAGTCTGCAGCAAGTTTGTCATTTCTTGTATACTAGTTTGTTGACTACTCTTCACCTCTTGCAACTCTTGGGAGAAATTTGTTGCAGCATGCTCCTGACCACTGGTACTAGCTTGAGGTGCTGAAATTGTGGGAATAGGGGTAAATGGGGGTACTTGTGCTGGTGCAATGGGCTGAAGACTAGGAAAGATAGGCATGGGAGGCCTTCTTTGTATCATGCCTACTTGGATCAAACAATTTTCAGCCCTGACAACAGTGTCAAAATCTTGGGGTAAAGTGGTACCGCCCATAGACTGGATCATGACAAAAATTTGGCTATTTAGACTTTGCAAGTAATACAGGAAGGCATGGTCAGCTGATGGCCTTACAGAGACTGGGATTCTATTCCATGTTTTAAGGAATCTACTATTATAGTCTGTCATTTGTTCTTGAGGGTCTCTCTTTATAGTTGTTAATTGCTCAACTAGAGACAAATTATCTGATTTATCCTCAAAATGCTTGCTTAATGCATCCCCTAATTCATCCCATGAAGTAATAGAACCAATAGTTAAAGTTCTAAACCACTCTAGAGCCTTACCTTTCAGAGATGCTGCTAATAATTTGGTGGCCACATCCTCTTGAGTAATGTTGTGTATGCTGCAAATGGTGGTCACATCTCTTATGTGCTCAAAGGCTGTTGTCTATCCCTCCCTTGTGAAATCAGGTATACTTTTTAATGCCACCAAGGGCACATCATGATGCACTGCAAAATTTAATGGGCTCCCTTGATTGAAAGGTGCAAAGGAAAAATTTCTAGCCATTGTAGGAGGTGTAACCTGAAGATTAACAACTATATGAGCTGTATTTGCTAGATTTGGATCTTCTTGTTCTTCTAGATCTCTGGTTAGAGATCTGCCTCTTCTTCTTAAATGAAAGAGGAAAGGTCTCCTCTCTGAAGTATCAGGAGGTGTAGATTGGACTCTTCTTGCAAGAGATTCTCTCTGAGTTGACCTGCCTTTGTAGCTTCTTTTCAAGGGCAACTCTAAAAATTCAATAGGCTTTGAGCTTCCAGTCTCGATCTCTCTCATAAACCTTAAACAAGGTTAGCCTGAATCTTTGAAACCAGTGGAGTCACCAAATATACTTGATAGAACAACCTCTAAAGGTCTGTATTATGCAATCTGCATATCAGAGATGATAAAATCTTCAACAACTAAATTTCTTTGCTATCCCACCGGGTGTGCCAGAAATTGTTATACAATGGCACCAAGGTGGGGAATCCTTGAGCTTGAGCCTATACTGATAGGCCTTGTGTACTAAAATTCTCTGATCCTTTTGTAGATTTACCAACAGGAACACCTTTGAACTCTACTTTGATCTTCACTGTGGTCCCACCGGGCATGCCAAAAATTGTTATACACTGAATTTGTGCCTCTGATCTCAAGCTCTCGTAGTCTTGATAATCCAATATAACATGGGAATCATCTCAAAGTTGTGGGACCTTTTGCTAACCGAGATGAGACCTCTAGATTCCAGGCTAGTTCCTCTTGGATAATCAGCCTGATTTTCTCTTAACATGAAAGTAAACTTTGAGGGGAAAGGGTTAGAAGGAATGCATGAAAGGGAAATGACATGAAGCAAATCTACCTACTAGGTGATGCACCGAAACTAGGGTTTAGATCTCAGTATAGAGGAATGAGACCAATGACAGACTTAGGTCTAGGAGATCACAACTTACTGAATAGGCTTGCATCAGTATTTCATAAGAGGGCCTAAAAATTAGACACAACCTATGACCTGCAAGCAGACATAATACAGAATGACAGGGGCTAAAGAATATCCACAACAAACTCAGATCAGATCAAACACAGTAGCGCACATATAGGCTGAAAGTAAAAGGGATCAGGAAAAATAAGTATCACTGAAAAGCATTCATAAACTTCAATCCAATAAGAGATAAGCCAAACGGGAAAGCATAAGGATAGGAAAACATGTCACAGAATACTTTACAACATTTGTATTATCAATGAGAACTTACAAGATGTGAAAAACCAGAGAGCAAAAATGCTACAGATAGTTCTCCAAGAAAAGACTTTCTCTTTTTACAAAATGTGAATTTTGAGCTCAAAAGCTCCAAAAAAACAATATATACAACCCTACACGCAGGCAGGAATTAAAAAAAATATATCTCAATTAGGGCTACCGAGGTTTACAATAAAATATCCAACCCTAATTCAATCCAATCTAGCCATAAATGTACATGAAAATATCCCAGCAGATTAGATATATTTTGTTCGCGTGTTCACTTCATGTTTATTCCTGCAAAAAATCTGGCCGCTATGATCCATCTACCTTCCTACAACTTGGGCTTGCCATAACTGCAAAAATCTGATACTGCGAGATATTTGAATTTAAAAATTGATATAACGGTCAGAGGTGGCACATAAATTTCCCATCGATGGTCAGTATTCAAAAATTGACCTTACTTTAAAGCATGACCGTCAGATCCTTCCTCTTTACCCGGGCTCGGCACTTGACTGCAAAACTAACTCAGTATTTACCCTAGGTTTCAATTTTCCTTCTTGTCGTCGAATTGCTTAGCTTTTCAACTAACCCCGGCTCTTCCTGGTGATTACATGATTGAAGCCACAAAATTGGGTCCACCTTGCCACCTGTCATTCTCTTATTCGTTCCTAACTTATCTATAAGCATACACCTCGGCGGGCTCTGACACAGTCCCACTGCAACTTAGATTCCGATCCAACGGTGGTCGCATGATCGCAAAGGCAAGGAATATTCCTTGCGATCATGTGACAACCATTAGATCTCTTTTTGGGAAGTCTGCTGGGACCGCTCTGACAGATTGGAACAAGTCATTCCCTCTGGCCAATGAGAAACTTCCACATCAGAATACATGGCACTGGACCCACCAAAGCTTTGAAGCGCTACAGAGAAGGAAAGATCAACGGTTGTCATGATTTCGCAAGGCTCTGACATATCCTTTACGAAATCACGGCAGTCGTTGATCATCTCAAACGGGACCCCAAAAACTACCTGTCGCATGATGTTAACCGATGACTGCAAACCACCACCACCAAAACCGTTGACGGTTTGTCGCATGATCACATGGGGCCAAGAAGGCCCATGTGATCATGCGACCAACTGTAAGGTGTTAGTCACCGACCGCTGGTGGCACTGTTCGCCTGATTGCTTACTATTTGTCGCATGATCGCATGCGGCCAGGAAGGCCTATGCGATCATGAGATCAACTGCGTGATGCTAACTGATGACCGCTTACCGCTTGTCTTGACTGCTAAGAAAGGATGACAGGGAATTTTTAGGCAACAACTATAGCACAAACTCCACAGATGATCAGACATAATAGATATGCATTCAAAATGAAACCAATATCACTTAGAGATGAATATTAATCAGAAAATGAGCATCTAAACTCAAAGTTTTAGTATGCTAATATTTTCCTTCTTTGAACACAACAAAATAACAAAGATTTTGTTGTTCCTGTACATTAATCATTATCTAAAAATAAAATCCCTCTTTCCCTACATTACAATAAAAATCTTAAGCTATCCCTCCCCTAGCACAAAGTCTCTACGGTCAGGCGGAATCCGAAACCCCATTTCCTCCCAAAATTTTATCATAAATAGAAGCTCTTTCTGGTCTTCAGTTCTGATAACTGTTTCTCTAACTGAATCTTGAAAATCCTTATCAATTCTCTTTTACCCTTTAATCCTTTCAATCTCCCGATAAGGTTGATCAATTATCATAATTGTTTCTTTTTCCTTCGTGCCATAGTGTGGGCGCTGCCACCTGGCTTTACACCTGTGGCTATCCCATGATCTCTAATAGACCATTATCTATTATGAAAGGTCATTGGCATATACCCGATATCATTCTCCTTCACAAAATTGATAGTCATGGCATAGACATAACTTTTCCCTTTTATTAATATAATTTTCAGCTTGTGAGGAAATAATATAACATTGTGTTTAAACTGTTTGAGCTCTAAGAAGATATTTTGTAGACACCTTTTGCTGCCGGTGATGATTTCCATCTCAACTTGCACCAAGTGTCCCAATTTTGTGGCCAACCCATCTCTTAACCATGAAGAGGTGCCTATATAATTTAGAATAGATTCCGCATACTAGATCGGGTGGTTTGATTTGGAATATTCACAATGACCCCGTGCTTCAATTCAAGACCAAATTTATAGTTGTCCATTAAAACCTTGACCCAAGACGTATGTATCATCGAAGCCAAAATCATTCTCTATGAATTTTACTCATCATGATGAAACAAACTCCTTAATCTTAAAAGTATGCACATGTTCTCCAGCTGGGAGGTACATGGAAATAGATGGGTTCAAACTCTAGACTAGCTGCATTCTTGAAGTCAAAATCTACATATCGCGGCTTGAATTGTGGAAGTGAGAGAGTGCAGATATCTAGCATGATCGATCATTGAGTTTAAATAGGAATTTGATGCATTATATCAAACAGATGATGAATGCTTTCACTCTCCGCGATCAATAAATGGTGCAGAAAATACGAGCTCCTCCTCTACTTGGAATTACAGTTGATATCCTCCATATGTGGTGAGAAGAACATCTATGCATCAACAGACATGTCCAACAACTCCAGGAATTGACCGAGCCTCTGTAACATGTCATCCATCACCTAAAGATTTGTGATCATCACAAATTCAGTGGTGCTATTTCCACGGGCTGCACTAACTACTACTGTTGTGTTGCCTTTATTAGGATTCGACAGTGAGATATAGATCAACAACAAATACACTAATGTAGATTTTGATCTTGGGTTCTCTAAGGCATTATGCAGCCCGATTATCAAAGGGGTTCCCCTAGCTCATCTCCACCTCGCAAACATCAAGAAGAAGAGATATAATCACTTCGTGAGCTCATTTTGTGCCAAGGTGAAAAGTTATAGGAAAAGCATATCTGTACTAAACATTACTTTATTCACTGGGGCTAGTTCTAGTAACCCCTTAACTACAGAGTACATCCCAAAGACACATAAGTGAAAGTTCAACAAAATAATTTACTTGGGACTATTATACTTACCCACGTATCTGCCTTTGTGACCTCATTAACAATCCATCACCAATTGTGGTATTGTTCACAAATCTCCATTAATAATATCATTCACTGATTCACTTTCATATGCAGGCCACAAAAAAAGATCTCTGAAATTTTCAAGTATTCTTTGGCTGGTCTGAACAAAGCCATTTTTAAGTTCCTGAAACTTGAGCCATTCAAACTGCTAAATTTGGAAATGAACCAAAAGTGAACCTGATGATGATTTATATGAATTATCTGTATCACTTGAGTCAGATGGAACCGATGATATCAGAGAGAACCTCTACACTTGTTGGACCATGTTGAACCTGTGTTTGAAGTGAAAGCACCAAAACTTTGCAAAAAAATGAACTTGCTGAACCGTGCACCGAGATGGCTCAAAGTAAACCATTTAAACCCACTTCAACAAATTGAACCACTTCGAACTGCTTTGAATTTAGTTCAAAAAGGTTTGAGACCCTTCACCAAAAGTTTAAATATCGAGGTCTATATGAGTACTAACAATTCTTTATAAGAAATACAAAGTACTTTTATATCAATTTTCCATTTTAATCCATCTATATTCCTAAGTATCCTTTATGAACAACATAACATTTAAAGCATTAATACCATATAATAGAACCATCTAAACATTTTATACATTACAAATATTACATTTATTTTACTAGCTTTTCCTTTATTCATCAATAATGAGAAACATACTACTTTACTTGAAATCTTACAAAATCCTTTTCTTTTCTAACATACATCACATAAAGTTTATGCTTTCCCCCTTCCTTTTCCGTAAGTCTACCCATTCCAAATACATAATTTTGAAATACATTAATGATTACATTACATTCATCTCCTCTTGGGAGGTAACAATAATTTTACATCATGAAAGATAAATACAAGTCTTCATTCTTCAAAAGTTGGAACATAAGCAAGCATGAATCCATAAGCACTTCATCTGCAAAAGATACCTCGATAAAAATATTTACCACCCAACCACGTGGATACCAAAAGGCTCACTCACCCATGCTAGGAGATAAACACCAAGGTCCACAAAGAAGGGATAGCTAGGCCATACCTAGGGTTGGGTAACCTTTCCCAAATAGCAAATGAAAAGAAGATCAAAGTATAAATCTTTTCCCAAAGGTTCTAAGGCTTGGTAGAAACTCTAAGCAAAAACCTAAGTGAATGTCATCACATAGCCCTCACCCCTTGGGTTTTCCTAGTACTAGCCACTCTGAGCCCCGGCCCCCAAGTAGGCACATGCGGAACTGAACGCCTTTCATACAGAAAAGTGTCATTCGATCGTACCTACACATAGGCACCTTCTCCCACTCCCATCCATAGCCTTTACTAGCACTAATGGCATGGGCAAGGCATATATTAATATTTTTAGTGTTTGAACCCATTCCCATAAGTTTTAATTAAATTATCACTTGTTAAAATAACTCTTCAGTCAGTTATCCTAGTACTAGACACTTAGGGCCCCGGCCCCGCACCAAGAGCCACTCACTTAGTGTTCTTAGGTTTTCTAACCTTAACCCAAACATCACATACACATCATACATGAAGTAAAACATGTCATAAACACTTTTGAGAACTTACATCAAAGAACAAAAAATAATAGGAGAGTTTAGGGATGTTTAGGAAAATCAGGAGTGTTTAGGGAGGCCTAGGATAGTCTTGTTCCTCCAAACAATCCCAAATCATAATCCTACTAACTACACACATCCTAACCCTATTAAAGCATCTAAATGCACCATATAACCTCCATCAAACAAGAAATGAACATATATAAAGTTTACACAAAATTCCATATGCCAAAACACAATGCTCCATAAAACCTCTGGTGCTTGAAATTTAACTAAGTCTGATTTTTTTTTAAAATTCTAAAATCTAGAAGTTGCATCTTAACTCCTATGAAGCTAAAAACTATCTCAAACATCCTGATAAGTACCTAATTTCTTTATACAAGTATAACTTAAAGTATAAGAAATTAAAGTATCAAACTTATACTTGTATAAATCCTGCCTTGTCAACATATGCTTGCTTGGTTCACATTAACATCACTCGGCATATACTTCCTCGGTTCACACTAACTACACTCAGCATAAACTTTCTCAATTGACACTAACTGTACTCGACATAAACTTGCTCGGTTGAAACTAACATTGCTCGATTGACACTAACAACTCAGTTGTACCGATTGCCAGAAACTACAAAAAAATGATTGTCAGCTCCAAGTTGTAGTTAAAACTAGGCATTATGGGGACTATGGTTGCCTAATCTGGGCACGAACCATTTGAGATTTCCCATTTTCCCTTCAAAAATGGCCATCAACCCATCCTATCTATCCAACAAATTTGTCCGAGATTTGGATGAAAAAAGGTGGTGCAAAAATAGATATGGAATAGTAGGGTTGAAACATAAGTTCTAAAGCCTGGAAGCACTCATGGACATTCTGGATAAGAAAGGAGATACAAGGAGAATATTAAGGAGTCTACAGACTCTTACAAATGCAGAAATATTCATATACATACAACATAGGAAATAATTCCATTTAAACATGATCCTACTCTCCAAATCACTAATACAGGCACAATGATATATAACATAAACATTCTGCAATCTATATCAACAACAAATATATAGAGAAACATTCAACCAGACTTTCATCATTTCAAATCACAAAGGAGAGTTAACTCTCAAGATGGATTCCAACCTGGAGTCCTGCGGAGATTCGGTTTGATGAAGAATGATCCAATCCTCTCAATCTCTTCCAGCACTCCTTCAAGTCCTTCTGGGTGCAATCTCCAGCCTCTACCCGAAACAACCAAATGCCAATCTCAGAGAATAATGAATCCTCTCCTCACAAATATAATTTTTCCTACAAACATAATACTCATCTTATTATTGTTTCTTCTCAAATCAACTCCTATCCAACACCCTCTCACACAGGAGATCCTTCCTATATATATATTAGAGGAGGTGGTTGCATGGGTAATCCAACTGATGCAACCATCCTAACTATATTAGTTATTTGTTAATAATATGGTTTGTAAAACCATTCCCGTGAAGAGATAAACAAATATTATTTAATAAGATTATAGTCTTTCTCTCCTAAATTTAAGGGTGGCAAAATAGATAATATTATTTTTAGGAATAATTTACTAATAACCATGGTAAAAGAGTTTACCAAACACATTTCCATAGATTTATTATTATCTAATAATAATTTCTTTCACACAATCAATTAACAATAATAAATGTTTATATATATGTATTCATAGGCATATGTGTGCACCCATATGCTTTATGTGTACATATACCATAAGTAAGGCACAATATTATTAATATTACAATTATTTAAATATTATATATATATATATATATATAATATTTAAATAATTGTAATATTAATAATATTGTGCCTTACTTATTATTTAAATATTATATATATATATATATATATATATATATATATATATATATATATATATATATATATATATATATATATATATATATATATATATATATATATATATATATATATATATATATATATCAGGGAACTACTAACATAAGTTATAATTTACCACTATTATTAAAACATCTATTATTAATATTGCCATAGACATCTTATTATTATGGATATTATAAAACATTATTAATACCATATTGATATTAAAATCACATCAATAATCTACTAAAAAAATTGAACATACCCTGAAGACAATTAGAGCTACCGAATGCAAAAGACAAGAACCATCTTCAGGGTCCATAAAACCAACAAACTAAGAGAACACATAAATACATCATCCACACAAGGGACTGACTCAGGAACTCCCCACCTAAAGGTAAAAAGGATCAAAAGTAGAGTTCCTTCCTATGGGACCTGGTGATATCTCCGTAACAACATCAATGATCAAGGATTTTGAGGGATCGCTCAGACCTGTGAAGCCAGGTGGAGACAATACCTAGTACCTGCAATCCTGCATCACCAAGAAGAGATACATGTATACATATGGATATACATACAAATCAAATATATGTAAATAGATGACCAGGATCGATACATCGTGTGGACCTCAACTAAGTGAGTAACTATGACTTCATCCTGAGTCATGAAAACACATCATACACATATCCATGAAACATAAAACATCATGATAATGGTTAGATTCAAATCCTTGGGTTAGCTCCATAAAACATATAAATATAAATGGCTTTCTAATTTCATAAACATATAAATGATAACCATAAATGAGCATATCAATCATCTGATAAACATATCATCATCCACTAAACATAAATGTAAACATATAGTTCTAACCATCATAATAGAATGTCCAAATCAGAAAGTCCAAGTATCACCATACGAGAGGGTATTACATCCTCCCCCCTAGAGTTAGGCTTACTCCTGGAAGCCTACAAATAGATATGGATAAGCATCTCTAAGTCTAGCAGCATCCTCCCATGTAGCAGAGGAATCATCATTGGGGTCACATTGGACCCTTGCCTGGTCTATGGTGCGACCCCTGAGGGTCAGTGTCTACTACTGTAAAATGCGTACTGGCTCTAAAGTCAGCTGCCTGTTCACTTCCTGGGGTTTCAATGAATGCTCCCTGATGTTCAACCTACCTGAGGTCTAAAGTGGCAAATTCCTGATGAGATCTACCTACATCACCTACGGTGGGTTCTGAAGCAGCATGTCTATAGCTAGCTGCTGGGGTAGTCTTCTGAGGACAGTTAACTGCAATGTGACCATGTTGACCCCAAGAATAATATCTTGTATTCTTAGCAAAATTCCTCCCAGCTGTGGGGGCACTGGATTGATGATAACTTCCCTGACTAGAATTATGAGGCATACTCTAAGCTGGTTGAGGGTTTAAAAATTGCTTAGCATGCTTCTAGTTGCATGAATATTCTGGTTGAGAACCCCCATCTATATTGTAGTTGTTGTTGTTGTCTTGTTTTGAAATTTCCTTTTCTGATGAT
This sequence comes from Chamaecyparis obtusa, assembly GCA_027943335.1. Lineage (NCBI taxonomy): Eukaryota > Viridiplantae > Streptophyta > Pinopsida > Cupressales > Cupressaceae > Chamaecyparis > Chamaecyparis obtusa. Next base: position 123,702 of record BSBK01009514.1, read on the forward strand.
TCTGACTTCCTTTTGATGAAGAAGGGTAGTTCTTAGGACCAAGTATTCCTTGAGATTGATTTCCTTTGAAACCTAACCCAGCCTGAAAGGCATGTCCCCCTTGGCCACCTATCTGACCTCCTAAACCCAAGGCTATATTTTGTTCCACAAGATGAGCCTTGATGACTGCATCATTAATTGTTTTAGGTTCAAACATTCGTACCCTATCAGCCAAGCGACTATTGAGTCCTCTAAGGAAGTGTTGAGTTAGCATGGTTTCATGGGCCCGAGTGTAGCAACTTAGTGCTCTGATACCAAAGATGTCATGCCCCGCAAGGGAACCGGGGAAGAGAATGAAGATTCTCTTTGTAAAAGAAAACCTAAGTAATGATTTATGAAAATTTTTGAATTTTTTAAAAAGAATTATATAAACAAAAAATAGATTAACTTAGATTCCTCCAAGGTTCACTTTTCATTTAATGTACAAATCATTACAACTTGATTTCTTCTTAAGCAAACTACATCCCCACATTTGTAGATTCTTGATAAGAAATACAAAGTACTTTTATATCAATTTACCATTTAAATCCATCTATATTCCTAAGTATCCTTTATGAACAACATAACATTTAAAGCATTAATACCATATAATAGAACCATCTAAACATTTGATACATTACAAATATTACATTTGTTTTACTAGCTTTTCCTTTATTCATCAATAATGAGAAACATACTACTTTACTTGAAATCTTACAAAATCCTTTTCTTTTCTAACATACATCACATAAAGTTCATGCTTTCCCCCTTCCTTTTCCCTAAGTCTACCCATTCCAAATACATAATTTTGAAATACATTAATGATTACATTACATTCATCTCCTCTTGGGAGGTAACAATAATTTTACATCATGAAAGATAAATACAAGTCTTCATTCTTCAAAAGTTGGAACATAAGCAAGCATGAATCTATAAGCACTGCATCCACAAAAGATACCTCAATAAAAATATTTACCACCCAACCATGTGGATACCAAAAGGCCCACTCCCCCGTGCTAGGAGATAAACACCAAGGTCCACAAAGAAGGGATAGCTAGGCCATACCTAGGATTGGGTAACCTTTCCCAAAAAGCAAATGAAATCTCCTCGGGCATGTCTTCAAATTCTGGATAACTTAGGGCAGAAGAAATCTCCAACATTGCTTGGTTGTGCTCTTGTTTAGCTTTCATCTCCTTGGCAGTCAGAGGTGGAACATGTGTGACATAATCATGCTCAACATAATATTTTGCAGAATCAACATTAATACTAGCCAGATGTAGCTTCATCAAACTTTTCCATGTAGGGAAGTTCTCCTGATTTAGCTTCGGTACCTCCTTCTTATACATCCTGATCATTTTTTCAAAGTACCTTTAAACTTGTTCTCTGTAAGCACCAACAGATCTAATACCAATTGTTAATATGATTTAGAACAACAGAGGGGGGGTGAATAAGTTGTTCTCAGGTCTAGATGTATAAAACAAACTTTAAAACTCTTCAACTAATTAGATCCAATAACCAACAGCTACTCGGTCATTACTGATTGCATAACAAAAACATATAACAGTGCAGTCCAATTATCCAATAGTATCTAACTTGTAAAACATAAAAATGTTCAAACCAAAACATTCACCCAAGTATTAACACCGGGATTTATAGTGGAAACCCAATTTGGGAAAAATCACTTTGTAACATGTTACTATTATTTTCACTCTTGTAAATTGAGCTATGTGAAAAGCCAACCTTGTCAAAGGTTACAAACTGATGTAGGAGCATCTTGGGTCCTTGGAAATCCTGTGTCACCAAAAATAATTTAAAGTTTGTTTGTGTTGCTCGGTTCTTGATTTGACCGAGTTGGTCGGTAGTTGGTCGGTTTCCTTTGGTTACTGAATGTGGTCGATTATCTCCTGGGAAGTCAGTTGTTTCACTGGCGCTCAGCATTGCTTGTCTGCTGCTCCATTTTCCTTTCTCACTAATGGGTTTAGTTTTAGTTTATGTTGAGGCTGACTTGTGCATTTATATTGGATCATAAATTTAATGTTGGAATCAATAATTGGGAAGCGTGTGGTCCTAGATCTAGCTATTTCTTTTGTTGATTATGGATCTAAAGGTCGACTCAATTCGGTAGCCTCTTGTATAAATGTAGTTTTTTGGTTGTAGTTTAGGAGTCAGTTTTGGATAGAAGATAGTTGACATTAGAATTGAGATTTGCGACAAATCCTCGCATGTTTGAGGACTTCTAAGATTCATTATAATATCAGGTTGTAACTAGGAAGGCCTTATAACCCGACATGTATGATTCTATTTGATGAAAACTAATGAAAGATCCGGCATTCTTGATAAGCCCAATTTATAGCTTTTTGTTTATACTTTTCTGGTCTAAACTTTAAGTATTCTCATGGGTTTCATAAATAGCTTCAGACTTTTTATGTTCATATGATATGACTATGGATGTATTTAGTACTTTTAAGCTTAAAGATATGTACTGAATATATATATATATATATATATATATATATATATATATATATATAAAGTGGATATTATGATGAAATTTGGTATTTCTTTCCTCTTTGCATTAATGGGCAGTGTTCTTGTATCCATGTGATAAGGTTGCACTAAAATAGGAAAGCTCATTATGGATATTTATCTTGGTTTATGTCGCGGGTTTTGGTGCACTAATCTTTTACAGGGAAAGACAAAGTCAGCAGGTAGAGGAAACTCGACATTGAAGTGGCTTCATTAAGACAAGTAACTATTTTCAAGCTTCATTATGACTCCACTACTTCCAACCAATTACAGTTACTGTTACAAGAATGAGTCAGCCTAATGACCGAGTGCTTTGGAGAAAATTCAGTGTTCGTGCATTCCTATGTTCCTGAGAAATTGAATACGGATTACTTCTATGTTTAATGTCATGTTGCTGAAAGGTTGCTAACAGTTGTTGTACCCATGATGGGAAGATCCTAGTTCTTAGGTGTTCTATTTTTCTAGTTGCTTAAATAATCTAGAGTTTGTGATTCCAAGTTAGTTAGATGTTGAAGGAATCCATTTTGTAATCCGGAAGAGAAGTGAATACACTCTATTATTCTATTTTGTACTTATGTTGATGTTTCATGAATAAATATATGACATCTTTAGATTTCAATCTTTGAGTTCTAAATCTGTTCATTCTTCCATGGGGGCCCATGCAGGAGGTGAGCTTAGTTTCTGTTTAAGTAGGAATTAGACTTTAACTTCTTTGCAATAGTTATGCACTATTGCTCCTGCAGCCACTGGTAACAAAACCACTGACTGTTTCCTGTAGTGGCTCATAGATTTACTATTGAAGCATTTCCTTGAAGTTCTAGATTAGCTATTTTTCAATTCTAAGCATAGATTTCTTGTAGCAGTTCCCTTGTTTTAGTAAATATGGCTTTGTAGATGAACTAAAGCATAAACCTTGCAGTCACCATCTCAAGTTCCACGTTCCCAAATTGAGAAATCTAAATGAAGTTCAGCATGATATTCTAAGTAAATACTTGATGCTATTACAATAGAATCATTGTGAAAGGATGCCTAGTCCTTGATGTTACTAAGGTATTATTTTGACAAACCAATTCTCTCTCTCATTGTTATTGTTATTTGCTTCTACGTGTGTTGATAAGGCTTTGATTATTAGGGTGTGCCATCCCTTGGCCCCTCTTGACCCCTACCTTGCGTCAGGTGGTATTAGAGCGAGGTGAGATCTTGATCTAGGTCTGCGAATCTAGGTTTGTAGGTTCCTCTTGAAGCCCTAGTTGATTGTTGTAGGGTAGCAAATTGTGATCTGACCTACAATTGTGGAGGGTTGTCAAGATGGTTTGTGGGAGGCGAGATGCAGATCTAGGATTGGCAGATATGTTAAGGCAGATTGCTGCTAGGTTAGAAGCTATTGAAATAGCCTAGAGAAGAGGCAGACATCTTGAAGATGTCAGTGATGATGAAGTTGAAGAAGAAAAGGTGAATGTAGAACCTGCACCTATTATGGACCAAGGTGAAGAAATATTTTTGAAGGCTTTGACAAGTCTGAAGTCTACACCACATTTCAATCCTCCTGAGTATGGTAGAAAGCTAGATTCTAATGAATTGGTGGACTGGATCACCGAGATGGAAAAGTATTTTGAATATGAAAATATTCCTGAAGACAAGAAAGTAAAGATTTCAAACACAAATTTGAAAAGCCATGCATCCTTATTGTGGGAACATCTGCAGCTGGATAGGAAAAGGAAGGGCAAAGACAAAATCAAGGTATGGAGTAAAATGGTCAATAAGTTGAAAGGAAAGTTTTTACCTTGTGATTATTAGATTAACCTAGTTCGGCAAATGCAAAGTCTAAGGTAGAAAGATAGCTCGGTAAAGGAATATATTGAGGAATTATATAGATTGGATATAAGATCTGGACATGATGAAGATGATGTGGAAAGGATTGGTAGATAACTGAATGATTTGAGAGTTTCCATCCAAGAGGAAATTAGTATGGTCAAGTTGGAGAACATTGAAGAGGCTTATCAATTTGCATTGAAAGTTGAGGAGAAATTGAAGAAAAGACATAAGCAGAGACAGAGAGGAAGAGGTGGTAGATTCTTTAGAGAAAGAGGTAGATCTAATAGTGAAAATGGTAGATCTGAACCTGAAAAGACAAATCTGGACAAAGGCAAGACCAAGTAGAAAGGTGAAAGTTCATCTAGAGGTAGATGCGGTAACTACTGAGGTGGTTATAGTAGAGAAAGTTTCCGAGAAACTTGTTACAATTGTAGAGAAGAAGGACATAGATCATTTGAATGTACACAAGTGAGTAAGAAGGCTGGTAGCAGTAGAAATGCTTTGGTGCAAGAAGATTCACCGAATGAACCTGAGAAGGGAAATAACGTGATGGTAAGGAGAGCACTGTGGAATGAAAGAAAAAAGGAAGATCTGGTAAGGAAAAGTTTGTTCAAGACCAGATGTAGAGTTTCTGATAAAGTTTGGAAGGTAATCATTGATAGTGGTAGCTCAGAGAATCTGGCATCTGAGGAAATGGTCACAAAATTGCAGTTGAAAAGGCTGGAACATCCAAAGCCCTATCAGATTTCATGGATCAAAGATGAGCATACACTCTTGGTAAGTGAACAATGTTATGTGAATTTGAAGATTGGGAAGTACTATGATAAGGTGTTGTGTGATATCATGCCTATGGATTGTTGTCATATTTTGTTGGGTAGACCTTGGCAATATGATAGACATGCTATATATGATGGGAGATTGCATAAGTATACTATTGTGGCTGATGGAAAGAAAAAAATCTTGTTACCATTGATGGAAGAACCTGTTAGTAATGTTTGCACATCTGTGAAAGTTTTCCTGATGGAAGGAAGGAAGTTTGTTAAAGATTTGAAAAGGAATGGCGTATGTTTTGTTGTGATTCCTAACAAACCGAGTAAGAAAATAGAAGATAATGTTCCTGAGGAGATTGATAAGTTACTTATTGAGTATATATAGTGAAATCATTTCTAATAATGTACCTGATGGTTTGCCACCAAAAAGAAGCATTGATCATTGTATGGATCTAATCTTTGGAGCTAGTTTACCGAATAAGGCACCTCATCGGTTAACACCTACTGAGAATCAGGAATTGAACCGACAGATCCAAGAGTTGCTGGAGAAAGGTTTGATCAAAGAAAGTTTGAGTCCTTGTGTAGTACCTATTGTATTTGCACTGAAAAATAATGGAGAATGGAGAATGTGTACTGATTCCAGAGCAATCAATAAGATAATAGTGAAGTATAGGTTTCCTATAATGAGAATTGGTGATATAATGGATAGTTTGATTGGAGCAAAGTATTTCATCAAAATTGATTTGAAAAGTGGGTATCATTAGATCAGAATCAGAGAAGGTGATGAATGGAAGACTGCTTTCAAGACAAAAGAAGGTTTGTATGAGTGGTTGGTTATGCCTTTTGGTTTAACTAATGCACTAAGTACTTTTATGAGGCTAATGAATGAAGTTTTGAAGAAATTCTTGGGTAAGTTTTTGATTGTATATCTTGATGATATTCTGATATTCAGTAAGACCAGAGAAGAACATTTGTTGCATGTTAGACAAGTTTTGCAGAGACTGAAAGAAGAAAAGTTGCTGATAAATGTGAAAAAGTGTTCATTCATGAAAGAGGAGTTGTTTATTTGGGATTTGTGATCTCAGCTGATGGTTTGAAGATGGATCCTGAAAAGGTTGAATCTATTTTGAGTTGGCCTACACCTTTGAATGCTAGTGAGGTAAGATCATTTCATGGTTTGGCAAGTTTTTACCGAAAGTTCATAAGGAATTTCAGTTCAATTTGTAATGCTATGACTGAGACCATGAGAGGAGACAAAAGGGAATTCAAGTGGACACATGGAGCTAATAAAAGTTTTGAGAATCTGAAGCAGAAGGTTGATGAATTACCTATTTTGGCATTACCAAATTTTAGTAAAGTATTTCAAGTGGAATGTGATGCAAGTGGAAGTGCAATTGGAGCTGTGTTGAGTCAAGAAGGTAAACTTGTTGCTTTCTTTAGTGAAAAGTTGAATGATGCTAGAAGGAAATATTCTGTGTATGATCAAGAATTCTATGCTATTGTTCAAGTACTGAAGAAATGGAGACATTATTTGATACCGAGTGAATTTGTGTTGTATACCGATCATAAGGCTTTACAGTATTTGAGTAGCCAGAATAAGTTGAATCAGAGACATATGAAATGGGTTGAGTATTTCTAGAGTTACACATTTGTGATAAAACATAAGAGTGGAGTCACTAACCGAGTTGCTAATGGATTGAGTAGAAGAAGATCTTTGATGACCGAGATGAAAATTGAAGTTCTTGGTTTTGATGAGATGAGAGATTCTTATGAGTTTGACCCTGATTTTTCTGAGCCATGGAGAAAGTGCAGAGCACCTATTCAAGATCAACAAGATACTAAGTGGGATGAATATTTTATTCAGGAAGGTATGTTGTTTAAAGGTATTCAATTGTGTATATCAAGAGGATTAATGAGAACTAATTTGATAAAAGAGAAGCATAGTAGTGGTTTGGCTGGACATTTTGGTATTGATAGAACATGGAACTTGCTTAAGGAGAAATACTATTGGCTGAAGTTCTATAAAGATGTTCATAAATTTTTGAAAAGTTGTGGAGTTTGTCAAGTTGCAAAAGGAGTAAGTCAGAATACTGGACTGTATGTACCAATTGTTGTTCCTGAGAATTGGATTGACATCAGTATGGACTTTGTTCTTGGCTTACCAAAGATAGTAAGAGGTAATGATTCTATATTTGTTGTTGTGGATGGATTTTCAAAGATGACACAGTTTATACCTTGTAGAAAGACATCAGATGCAGTACATGTAGCAATTTTTTTCTTTAAGGAAATTATCAGATTGCATGGGTTACCGAGGAGTATTATCTTTGACCGAGACAGTAAATTTTTTGTATACTTTTGGAAGACCCTTTGGAAGAAATTTGGCTCTGAGTTGAAATATAGTTCTACATTTCACCCACAAAATGATGGACAGACTGAAGTTGTGAATAGAAGTTTGGGAAATCTTTTGAGATGTTTAGTTGGAGATACACCGAGTAATTGGGATTCTGTGTTAGCACAAGCAGAGTTTTCATATAATAATTCAATGAATAGGAGTACTGGGAAAACACCATTTGAGATTGTGAATGATATACAACTGAGAGGTATATCTGATTTGAGAGACATTGAAAATGTGAAGCTGAAGCTGGAAGATAGTAATCAGAAATACAAAGACAAAGCATATAGATCAAGAAGACATAAGACTTTTGATGCTGGTGATGAAGTGATGGTTCATTTGAAGAAAGGCCAATTTCCTATTGGAACATATGGGAAGGTGAAGATGAAGAAGTTTGGACCTTGCAAGATCTTGAGGAAATTTGACAGTGGAAATGCATATGAGATTGAGTTACCTGATGACATGGACATATCATTGATTTTCAACATTGCTGATTTGTATGAGTATCATGAACCTGATGAAGAAATGATAGTACTGACATAATATCCTAAGAAGCATAATGAAGAGATTGAACAGACCCTGAAGCAAAGAGTTGGCAAGAGCACAAGAGGAAAACAATATATGGAATATCTGGTAAAGTGGAAGAATAGAACAATGGAGGACAGTTCAAGGATTTCACAATCTGAGTTGGATGCAGCTTAGATCATACCTACCAAAAGATTCAGAGAATCATTTCAAATTAACCCCAGGTGTCTTATGCAGGAGCATCTTGGGTCCTTGGCAATCCCATGTCACCAAAAAGAATTTGAAGTTTGTCTGTGTTGCTCGATTCCTTCTTTGACCGAGTTGGTCGATAGTTGGTCGATTTCCTTTGGTTACCGAGTGTGATCAGTTATCTCCTGGGTAGTCAGTTGTTTCACTGGCGCTTGACGTTGCTTATCTACTGCTCGATTTTCCTTGCTCACCAGTGGGTTTAGTTTTAATTTCTGTTGAGGCCGACTTGTGCATTTATATTGGATCATGGATTTAATGTTGGAATCAATCATTGGGAAGTGTGTGGTCCCAGATTTGACTATTTCTTCCATTGATTATGGATCTGAAGGCTGACTCAGTTCGGTAGCCTCTTGTATAAATGTAGTTGTTTGGTTGTAGTTTAGGAGTCAGTTTTGGATAGAAGATAGTTGACATTAGAATTGAGATTTGCGACAGATCCTCACATGTTTGAGGACTTCTAAGATTCATTGTTATATCAGGCCATAACCGGGAAGGCCTTGACATGTATGATTCTATTTGATGAAAACTAATGAAAGATCTGGAATTCTCTCTCACATTGTTGTTGTTATTTGCTTTTGCATGTGTTGAGCAGGCTTGGATGATTAGGGTGTGCTATCCCTTGGCCCCTCTTGACCCCTGCCTTGCATTGCAAACACACTATTAGGTGTGACCCGGTTAAAGGATTTAAACCACTCTATTAAAAGTGCACCTTGTTATAGGACTTACATCATCCCATTAGAATGCAACCTTGTTCAAAGGATTTATACAAATGACTTTTAGGTCAACCTCTGTTAAAAGGATTTTGACTGATACAATGGTTAGAAAGTAATAGTAGTATTGATCTAAAAAACATAAAACTCATTTTGAAAATATCAGATCCAATTATGTACACATATGTTGGCTTACTGACTGTGAACCTTTTCCATCTCCACCACTAATATGCTCGGAAATCTCTTCAAGCAATCACAACACTTCTCCTTCAGCCTTCTCTTCTTGTATAGTCAATAACATCAACAACACTTCCAGCATCCTCTCTTATGTTAACCTCATGCTTAGGTTTCCTTAATACTTCCTCAATTAGGTCAATACATCTTTTTTCGCTTAATCTCCTTCATAGATCTTAGGGTTAGGTCAGATTCATCGAATCCTTCCAACTTTATGTTCTTCAACTATCCCTTTTAGAAATATCTCAAATCTCTTAATAGATTTACAATAAAATATTTTATAGTGCATTAAATGCTTTTGTACAATCAATAAATAAAGTCAACACGTTTTACATAATCCAAGAATTCAACTATGTCAGCTAGAAATCTGAATTCTTCCTCAAATGTAAATTACTAATGCTCGGTCAATACAGTGTTCAACTCCTCGATTTTCATTAGAAAGCTTGGTCATCTCAAAAATGGTTTCCTCAACTAATATTGTCTTCCTTAGAAATTAATTGATGTTTGGTCAACACTAAATTTACTCAGCATATACTAGCTTGGTCGACACTAACATCACTCGGCTTAAACTAGATTTCTTCACTTTTGCTCGGTTAAGCCTACCAGTTTAGTCTTCATTCATACTTAGATAAATAATACATTATCTTATCATTGTGCCACATAATCAAGTACTCATTGAAGTATCAAGATAACTCAACCTTTCCTAAGGTGCTATTGTTACCAACCTTGCCTATCCCCTTCATAACAATCAAATAGATATAGTACTTTCTTAAATAGCAATAGTCTTACCAGTTAAGGTTTGACATCAATGAAAATACAACAATTGCTTCAATTGTAGTTTCCAACACTAACAGGGTTAGATCTTTTAACAAGGATACTATACTCTTAGTCATCATTTGTGGGTGCTAATTCCCACTAGATTTTTACCTTTAACAGGATTTCCTCGACAACAAAATATTATGTTATTATGTTGGCATTTACTGTGTTATCATTTGATTTGTTGTAGCTGCTATTTAAAGTTTAAATTTTAATAATCTGTCTCACAACTGATTCGCCCCCCCCTCTCAGTTGTGTTGGTGGACTGTTATTCATAACAATTGGTATCAGGGCTACTAGTCCTTAGAGAGAAAGCTTAACAACTTGAGGTGATCTTGGAGATGGAATTATATGGGAAGGATAGTCTAAAATTTGATCCTAAAACTTTGACAGTTGGAAGAACAAGATGCGAACACATTTGCTATGCTTGGGTATCGACTACTAGATGATCATGAAGAATGAGGCAAACATAAAGGCTGAGGATGATTTAGAAAAACTAATGACGAAGAAAAGAAGATATTTTCATATAACATGGTCGCAACGGAAGCACTAATCATCCCACTTTTTGAAGGAGAATTTACTGAGGTGAAAGATATGGATTCAATACATAAAATTTGGGAAAGATTAAAAGCATTATATGAAGGAGACAAGTTTACTAAGAAAGCAAAGTTACAAAACTCAAAAACAAAGATGGAGAATTTGAAAATGAAAGATGATGAAAATATTAGGGATATTTACAAAGAGTTACTAAGGTTGTGATTGGAATCATAAATTCTGGAGGCACTTATGAAGAGGAAGAAGTCATTGTGAAGATTCTTAGATCGTTGACACCTGTTTACAAGACCAAAGTTTAGGATATAGAATATATTATACCCTTGACTACAAACTTTATCAGAGAGATGTTGATTGCAAAGCTAACTAGCTTTGAGACTGCAGAGTTGGTAGATTCTTTACCTAGAGTTGAAACAACATTTAAGGCATCTGCACACAAAAAGACATTATCTAAAATTGTGGGCACCAACAATGGTAATATAAAATAAGAGCTTGGTGAGTATGCTGGTGAATGGGAACAGATGCAGGAAGAAGAAAGAAAGCTAGATGAAATTGTTTCCCTGATTGTAAGAAGAGAAAAGAGAGGTAAGGGTAAGTTTGAAGGAAAGTTACCTTTGAAATTTTCTTCATGTAATAAGATAGGTTAATTTGCACCTATATGTCCTACAAGAGTTCCTAAACATAAACCTAAGTTTTACAAACCTAAGTATTCAAAAGAAAAAGAATGTTATTACGTTAGTGAAGGTATTTCTGATGATGAGAAAATTGGATTTATTGCTATCAAAGATGAAAAACCATTACATGAGGAAAAAGATTTAGTGTCACATGTTGATAAGAAATCTGAATGGATTATAGACAGTGGTTTCTCACATTACATGACTGGAGATAAAAATAAGTTTGTTAAACTAAATAAGTATGATGGTGGAGTTGTGAGATTTAGAGACAATTTTCCTAAGCTTATCATTGGAGTAGGATCTATTTATTTGGCTAGAAAGACCAATACTGACAATGTACTACTTGTTGATGGACTTAAGCATAACTTGTTGAGTGTTGGATAGCTAATGGATAAGGGTTATCAATTGAAATTCATTGATGGAAAATGTTTTATCAAAAGTAAGACAAGAAATTTGATTGCAACTGGTACTAAATCTAGAGGTAATGTATTTGAGTTAAATACATCTGAAGCTTCTTGTTTTGTTGCAAAGGTAGATGACAGTTGGTTATGGCATAGAAGGTTTTTTCATGTTAATTTTAATAATATTGTGAAGGAAAGCTTGGATAATGCAGTGCGAGACATACCTAAAATTGTAAAACTATCTAACACTATGTATAGAGAATATGTTATGGGAAAGAAGACTAGAAGCAGTTAAAAAAGAAAATCATATTCAGCGAAAGGAAAGTTGGATCTGGTACATACAAACCTATGTGGACCTACAAGGACAAGATCATACTATGGTGAAAGGTACTTTATACTTTTTGCTGATGACTTTTCTAGAATGATGTGGATTACTTACTTGAGAGAGAAATTAGAAGCATTTGACAAATTTAAAATATTCAAAGCAAATGTAGAGAATGAATCAGGCTTAAAGATAAAATGTTTGAGATCAGACAAAGGTGGAGAGTTTATTTCAGATTTATTCAATTTGTATTGTGAAGAACATGGAATACACAAACATACATCTGCTCCTAGGACTCCACAAATAAATGGGATAGCGGAGCGAAGAAACAGAACAATATTGGATGTTGCTAGAAGGAAATGTATCTCACGTACATTGGAGAGAAGTTGTTGGGACAACAATATACACATTGAACAAAATTCAAATTAGAGAAGGTACAAGACTCCTTATGAATTGTGGTTTAATCATACTCCTACTATAAAATATTTCAGTTAATTTGGATGTAAATGCTATATCAAAAGAGATGATGAAATAGGGAAATTTGATGCTAGAAGTGATGAAGGAATTTTTCTTGGTTATTCTACTAAAATCAAGGCTTACAAATGTTTTAACTTGAGATTGAGAAAGATGATTGAAAGTAATAATGTGAAGATAGATGAAAAATTTCAGATATAAAAGAGAGAATGTATGATTGTTATCAGAATACAGAAATCAAGGAAGATGCTACTACAAAAGAAGAAGAAGATGTTGAGATTGACTATGAGAATGAGATTTGTGATTACGACACAAATAAAGTCATTGAGACTCCTAAGACTCTGAGGTATGTTAAGAAAAACCATCCTGAAAATCAAATTATAGGTAATGCAAGTTAAGGAATGATGACTAGATCAAAGATAAGGGAAAAAAATTGTTTGATTCTTCAAGTTGAACCAAAGAATACTGATGAAGCTTGTAGAGATGAATCTTAGATCAAAGATATGCAAGAAGAGTTAGATCAGATAAAGAAAAATAACACTTGTGAATCAGTCCCTAGACCTAAAGACAAAAATGTAATAGGAACTAAGTGGGTTTTCAGAAACAAAATGAATGAAGAAGGAATTTTTGTAAGAAACAAAGCAAGACTGGTTTGCAAAGGCTATTCACAAAAAGAAGACAAATTTCAAAGAGAGATTTGCTCCTGTTGCTAGGTTGGAATTTGTAAGACTATTTCTGGCTTATGGTGCACATAAAGACTTCAAGGTATATTAGATGGATGTAAAATCTTCATTTCTGAATGGAGATCTTGAAGAGGAGGTATACATAGAACAACCTGATGGATTTCCTCTGACAGAAGATGAAGACATGGTTTGCAAGTTGAAGAAGGCATTGTATGGACTTAATTAAGCACCAAGGGCTTGGTATGCAAGGTTAGACAAGTACTTACTTCATCTTGGATTCAGAAAAGGTAATGTTGACAACAATTTGTACTTAAGAGATAATCAAGATGGAATTCTGATAATAGAAGTTTTTGTTGATGATATTATTTTGGAGGCAATGATGAGATGTGTAAGAAGTTTTCTAAAGAAATCAAGAATGAATTTTAGATGTCCATGATTGGTGAGATGAAATTCTTTCTTGGACTACAAATAAATCAGAGCAAGAATGGCATTTTTATTTCTTAGACTAAGTATCTTAAAGAAATGTTGAAAATGTTTGGAATGGAAGACTGTAAACCTGTTGATACACCCATGGTGATTGGCTATAAACTAACAAATACTAATGAGACTAAGAGTGTTTCTCATACCAAGTATAGATCAATGGTTGGAGGATTACAATATCTGACTCACTCTAGACCAGATATTGCTAATGCTATTAGAATTGTGGTTATATATCAGGAAGATCCTAAAGAGACACATCTAGCTGATGTGAAAAGGATATTTAGATACCTGAAAGGAACACTGGAATATGGCTTATGGTATGGTAAAAATGATGACTTTAAACTACATGCTTATACTAATGTTGATTGAGTAGGAAACATTGATGACAAGAAGAGTACTAGTGGAGGTACATTTTTCCTTGGGAAAAGGTTGGTTTCATGGTTAAGTAAAAAGAAGGATTGTATAGCTCAATCTACTGTTGAATCTGAGTATGTTGTTGCTGCTATTAATTGCACTCAGATTGTTTGGATGAAACAAATACTGAAAGATATTGGAATAACTTTTGTGAACCTATGGTTATCCATTGTGATAACACCAGTATAGTGAATATGTCAAAGAACCATGTGATGCATTCTAAAACTAAGCATATTTCTATTAAGTATTATTTTTTGAGAGACAAGGTAGCAATGAAAGAAATAAGGTTGGAATACATTAGCACAAAAGAACATATAGTAGACATCTTTACAAAGTCATTTCCAAAAGATGTCTTTGAGTATCTCAGAGGTATGCTTGGGGTGCAAGCCCCTTCTAATGAGAATTAAATAATATAGGGATGCATTAGTCCAGAGGTCTTCATAGCTCTATTATTTTCTAGACTTGATGTATGGATCTACTCCTCAGGGGGAGTGATCATTGGAACCTTACATAATACATTTGGGTGATTTAGCACCTGGTCGATGAAGACTAAACCGAAGATAATTTGATGACTTATGACACCCTTTTCCATTCTTGTCAAAGGGGGAGAGATACTATGAGAAAATCCTTGTTGTATGGGGAAGAGTTCACTATTTGGGAAGAGATTATATTGAGGATATTGAGAGAGTATTTTTGGGTTGATGAATTTTCCCATATGTTTCCATCAATGCCAAAGGGGGAGATTGTTGGATGTTGTTGGAATTGGTTACTAATGCATTTTTCATTCATGTTTTGTCACTGATGTCAACATATGGTTCTATGAAGAGAACTGACTGGTCATTACAATGTACGGATACTCTACGGTTGATTCAGATTGAGAGAACACAGGTTTGTGTACAAGGAGGTGTTGTGATCTTATATCTAAGATCGCATGTTGTACTATTTTATATTGCTTGAGAAATGAAATATTTGGTGAAGACTAGTCTCTAGAAGTGGAATTTGACAGAGTTAGTCTCTGTGATTTGAGTGTATCTTACAAGCGATGTGGATTTTGTGTATGCGAGCTTAAGGGATGTCAGATAACATATTGAGGAATGTTTTTTGATCTTAGAAAGTTGTGGGAAGCATGATGACATCAGCTGTGGTTTATGTTCTAGAGGAGACCTATTTGGGGCTGAATTCAGAGTTGTAGCGTGTATTATGGATAGCGAGCATGGATTACGGATGTTGGACCTTAATTGTTGAAGTATAATTATTGTATACTTGTTATAGATATCGTGTGTATCTTAGCAAGGGGTTATGTAATTATTTGTATATTAGGAAAGCCTAATTGGCTGACCTGATCATTTATTGTAACAGGGTATATATGAAATATCTTTTCTTTTAAAAAGATAGGTAGAGTGTAAGAAATACAAAAGAGGATTATGGAAGCTGCAAGCTTGTATCTATTGGATGTACAGTAGGGGATAGTTTATACTTAATTGGAACTGGTCAAGCAAAGACTGTTGTTATCATACAGTTCACAAGGACTGTGTATTTCCTCTATAAACACTTATGTTGCGAACGGTGAGTTTTGGAGGTGGACATAACCTTCTTTGGGTAGTGAGCCTACATTTTCTTTGACTCCTAACAGGGTCTATCCTTTAACAGGGACTGTGTACTATAATTCTTTAATAAGCTCCTAACAGGGCTAGATCTTTTAACATGGATACTATACTCTCAGTACATCATTTGTGGGTGCTCATTCCCACCGGGTTTTACCTTTAACAGGGTTTCCTCGACAACAAAATATTGTGTTATTATGTTGGCATTTACTATGTTATCATTTGATTTGGTGTAGCTGCTATTTAAATTTTAAAGTTTAATAATTTGTCTCACAACTGATTCACACCCCCCCCCCCTCTCAATTGTGTTGGTGGATTGTTATTCCTAACACATTTATGGTTTGACCATATAGACATATGACATTAACTTACTATACACTTGTGTTAATAATTTCACATTGATATTCATGTTGTTTAAAATAAAAAATTAATTATTTTTCTAATCCGAAAAATGTTAATTGTTGTCCACTCTATTGTTAGTTTTATTTTTATTATAAATTATAATTCAACTTAAGATATATATTTATGATATTCTTAATTGTAAAATAAATTTTAAATCATTTAAAATTTTAATATTTTTGAAACTATTGAATATTTTTTAATTTTGTAATATTTTTAAAATAACATGATTTCTACAAAGAAAATGAATAATATATATATATTTTGGCTGAATAGCTTACATCAAGTAAATTTGTTATGTGATTTATTCAAGAATTTGATCATCAACAATAATAGTTATAAGCCAAACCCAAGAATTTCAACTCTTAATATGGTATATTGTATGTTAGGGGTTTTTCAAACATGTGCAAATCATTGATCTTACACCTACCAATCACCAAATTTGTGCAGGGAAAATGAAGAGTGAGGCTCTACAATAATTATTCTCTTAGTATAGGTTGTTACACACATTTTGAGGTGATCATAGAAAATGTAAACCAATGATCTAACATTTGATTATAATGCATTGGTTACCAATATGGCATGTGAATTGAAATAGAAGCATAGAATTAATTAATGATTAACGTCAAATATCTTATCCCAACTGTGGATGATGGTATGCAACATTATGCTAATAGAATTAAGAATGTTCCTTTGGTCATTGGATACTAGTAGTATAGGTATAGATTTATGGATGTATAGAGAAGGTGATGTCTAAAATGTAGATAACTAGCAGTTACACGCTTTTGTGCTTGCAACTATGAGCCGATAGGCATTTGATTTTTTGAAATAATACAAAATTAAAATGTATATTTAAAGATGTCGAATCCCACTTATTTTCCCTATAACACTAAAATTTGTTAGCCAATTCTCCCGAAGATAAATAATTTATTTAATTTATTAAGTTAAAAAATATGCATCTTAGCTTATCAAGTTCAAATGGTTTTTTAAAATAAAAAATTATTATTTGTGATTGATGGAAAATTAAATGATTTATAACTAATTAGTGCAAAAGTGAATGTAATAGTAATGATGAATTGATCGGTACAACTCTACTTAATCTGGGCAATCAAATATTTAAGCTATGATTTTAATTTATTATTATACTCTTAGCTAAAGATTGAAAACAAAGAAGCTTGAGAACAATTTATAATGAGCAAAAATACAATCTTTAATAATATAGGATTTTGGGGTTCTCAGCTCTATAGTGAAACAAAGCTCAAATTTGTCTATAATTAGATATAGGCAGATTCTTATTTCATCCTATTAAACAATGGAATTACCGATCAATATTATCATATCTATGCACAAATCCCAATAAAAAATAACAAAACACATTTATATTCATAAAAAAATATAAAAATAAATAAATAGAAAAACAAAAACAACAAGGATTATACCCGAGGCCATGAATGTAAGTGCTTGCTAGCAAAAATCTGCACGATATTTGCAAAAGATAATACAATGACAATCTAACACAACCTTTACCAGAATGTGAATCAACTTAAGCATTGGTAATGGCGATCAATCCACATCACACACAAAAGCAAAAACCTGCATCATTTATTCAATAAGATCATATCTATGCACAAATCCCCACAAAAAAATAACCAAACACATATTGATATTTAGGAAAAAACAAAAAAAAACAAGGTTTCCACCTAGGCCATGAATGGAATTGCTTGCTTGTGAAAATCTACATGATATTTACAAAAATAATACAATGGTGATCTAACACAACTTGGTATGCTAGGAAAGAACAAATAACATTTTTAAAAGGCAAGATCAGAATTTACATGCAAGGTAAAAGAAATATTAGAGAATAAATCACATGCAAATGAAATAAAAAGAAATAATGTTGTGCACCTCGATGCAACAAAAATCAGCTAAAATTTTTTAAAGGTGCATAAAAAGTAGATTATGGGTGACTTTTGTGTGCCTTGAAATGGAAAACAACCCTAGGAGAAGAAATCTAGATGATTGGAAACCAAAAGAGACAAAAGCCAAGCTATGCATTTTTTTTGCATACAAAAGATTTGAATCAATTCTTTAGAGTGTGGATTCTTCTTTGCAGTTACTGAAATCTCATACTTCAAGGATAGACCTGCCAGACACAATCATGTCTAGAATTGCTTCTAAAAAGATCTTGAGTCATTCCAAATCGATGCAAAAGTAGAGATGGTACCTCTACTTGTCTGTGGGAAGATTATATACCAAATGCAGTGTCCCTGTTCTTGTTGAATCAACACAGACACATGTGTGGCTTTCAAAAATAATGTAATCATATTAAAAAGTATATTTATACTTAATTGTACTAGTTGTTAAGGAATGAGGATCAATTATAGAGAACAATAATAGTCTTTTATTATAAATTACAGATTGTATCTAAGTCTGCAAATTTGATATATTATTGCAGAGATTAATATGTATAAATATTTGCAAAAGATATTGATATCGTATGCTTGTTGTGATATATAATTACCATGGTTATTGATTGTACCTCACAACAAGCACCGATATTCAATATATACTTTGTATAGTGGAGAGTCATGTCTACATAGAGTCATGACCATACGTGGCTTATGCCACATAGGGTCATGACCCTATGTAACATAACAACTAATTTAAATTATCGTGCTTTATTAATCTTAAGTCCCGATAGCAATTTATTATGTATCATATCGTGGATACGTTAATATAAAATGCCATTGTATATTAACGTATCCACAATATGATACACGAAATAGTTATGAGATTGAATATAATCCAATACACTCAGTTTCCTTTGCAACAGTCGACGTCTTGCCATCAATCAACAATGTATTAAGTTCGATCATATTTATATATATGCGATCTCATTTGAAATAACATATATATATATATATATATATATATATATATATATATATATATATATATATATATATATATATTTCATTCTAGCATATATATGTGCATGTGTTAATTTATTTATATGTTTCAATCTGAATGAATCTATTTCTCAACACTCCCTCTTAGCAAGAGAGGATTTGAGCAACACCCCTTTGAATTGATTACCCATGAGTTACATTTCAAAGAAATGAAAGCTATCTGATCTCCGACACTTCGGGACAATAACTAAATGAAGTCTATTAGATAACAACGTTGATCCTAGGGTGACAATGAAGTCTCTAATATCACAGGTATAATTTTGGACATACATATTCCATCTTGATATACAAATCATCATGACCTCCGACATATTTCGGGACAACAATTCAATGCAATCTGTCATAAGAATAAATCAAGAATCTCAATATCATGATATCCGGCACAGTCCGAGATAACAACTTAATGGAGTCAATAATGATATGATTGCTATCACAACACTCAATGATCACAATTTTAGTATCAAGATATCTGACACATTCTAGGACAACAACTTAATGTAGTCAATCTTGATAACAGGTCATACTATTGTTGAGGTCGTCACCTAACAATAGTAACCTTACACATATATCATATGAAAGATCATCACCTTTCATAACACACAGCTATAATTATTGTAAAATTAAAATATTCATGAATATATTAAAGTACATATGGCTGAGATTCAATCTCAGAAAGATTCAACTACAATTTAGTCATACCAAGTTTACCTCTGAAGTATTTTATTTTCAACTTGGCAAGGGGCTTGGTAAAAATGTTGGCATTTTGCTCTTCAGTGTTGATATACACCAACTTGATAACATCTTTATCAACCATATCTCTTATATAATGGTAAGGTATCTATATATGCTTGGATCAGTTATGAAAAACTAGATTAATTGAAAGTTTGATGCAGCTTTGATTATCATAGTGAATCATGGTGGGATTCAAGTGTTTTCAAAATAGTTCAACTAGTAACTTCCTTAGACATAATGCTTCACGAGCTCCCATGGAAGTAGCCATATATTTAGCTTTAGTGGAACTTTGAGCAACTGTAGACTATTTCCTGCTGAGCCAGGATATCATAGCCGATCCAAGATTGAAACAACATCCTATAGTACTTTTACGATTAATAGAACTGCTTGCCCAATCAAAATCAGAATACCCTTGTAGTTAGATTTCAACATTCTCATACATTAGGCCAAGTCCAATAGTGCCACACAAGTATCTCAGAATATACTTGGCAACCATTAGGTGAATCTTCTTAGGGTTGCACATGAAATGACTTAACACATTGGTAGCATAATAAATATTAGGACGAGTGTTCACCAAGTACAGAGATCCAATAATTTATCTATAGTATGTAGGATCTGTAGATTTTGAATCTTTTGCATCACTTTTAAGTTTAACATGATAAGGCCTCTTCAAAATTTGAAGGTTCAAATTTTGTGAGCTCAGTTAGGAGTGCAACATAACATGTTTGATTTCTTGTTTTCTTATTCTCTCTAAAACTTTCATTAGGTTCTATGTTATTTTCTTCAATCATCTTTCTTGCTCATAGTGGCCTTTTCTTGTTATTAGGAATTTTAGTATTTTCAAAATTAGTTGAGCTGGAGGTTCATTATCTTCTATGATATTCTCCCTCTGATTCTCAATTGTATGATTTTCATCTAATTCTGTGATTGAATCATCTTTTGTATTTAGAGATAGTTTATACGCAGTATTTTCTTCAAATTTTACATCTCTACTAATTTCAATATATTGTTGTCGTGGGATATAGACTATGTATCCTTTAGTGGTTTCACTATAGACAACAAATATGCCTTTCTTCCCGGAGAGCTCTAGATTGGTCCTTTTTTCTTTAGGTACATGAATGTATACGGGACAACCAAATATTCTTAGATGACTAAAGTCTGGTTTATTCCCTGTAAAAGCTTCTTTAGGTGTTATATTCTCTAAGATTGAATGAGGTCATCTATTTTGGATGTATATGGTCGTGTTTGAGGCTTCAGCCCATAATGAGATATGTATATTATGATCATGCATCATGGATTTGGTAGCTGCAATGATGGTCCTATTTTTTCTTTCTGCAACTCCATTTTGTTGAGGATTATAAGGTATTGTACACTCCCTCTTAATCCCAACAGAAATGAAGAATTCTTTAAGGTTTTCAGAGATATATTCACCCCCATTATCTGATCTTAGAGTCTTTATTTTATTCCTAGTCTAATTTTCTACTAGGGCTTTAAATTCTTTGAATTTCAATAATACTTTATTTGATTCTTTAAGTTTTAGGAAATATATTATGGTTTTCCTAGAGTAGTCATCAACAAATATCACGTAATACAAGAATCCCCCTAATGAGGGTGTTGACATTGGACCACACAATTCAGTGTGGACAAGTACTAATACAAATTTTGATTTATGTTTTCTTGAAGGAAAAGACCGTTTTGAGTTCTTTCCTAGAGCACAACCTTTACAAATTCTAGTATGTTTAGATATTAGATGAGGTAGACTTGTAGCGATCTTCCCTATGGTAGGTAGGGCAGTATACCAAAGATGACCTAGTCTTCTATGCCAAATGTCATTACAATTTCATACTTCATGAATTTGTGCATGTTTTTTATCGTTACAAAGTTTATATAAGCTACCATCTCTCGTTCCTATGGAAATAGCATTCTTAATGTTGTAATTTTTAGGCCAAAGTAGAACTTTATCTTCATGAAAGGTGACGCGATATCCTTGATCAGCTAGATCTGAAATAGAGACCAAATTCCTTTTGATTCTTGGTATAAATAGAACATCTTTTAATTGTAATGTAACCCCGGCTCTTAATTTAATTGAACATGTCTCGATTCCTTTCACAGGATAGGTGCAGTTGTCACCAATTGTGACCTTTTCGGTTGATTGTCCTTCAAAATTTTAAATTTATCTCTAAACCCGGTGATGTGTCTTGATGCTCCACTATTGATTATCTAAGTACTTTTATTTGAGTTTAGCTCACTTGACAAGGCTAAGAAAAATAGAGGATTTTCCACTTCTTTGACTTCATCTATGGTTGCTTGATTTTTCTTCCTTTCCAGACAGAACCAATGAGTGTGTACAAACTTATCACACTTGTAACATTGGACTTTAGAGAGATCTCTATTTTTGTGATTCTGATTGTTATTTCCTCCCTTTCGTTTAAAGTTCTTTTTCCTTTTGTTTTTTATATTAGCATGTAGTGCCTGAATTTATCCCTCTTTATTTGGACCTATCCCTCTTGAGATTAGTTGAGATTCTTCTTGAGTGCAATCATTTCTGAGTTGATCAAATTTAGGTAGAGATGGTCAACTGCTAATGCATTGAATAAAAGATTCCCAGGAGATTGGTAACCCTCTCAAGGCAATTAGGGATAGTTCTAGATCATCGTCATTATTTCCAATAGTAGCAAGTTGATCTTTCAATTCATAAATTCTCAAAAAATATGATGTAATCATTTCTCCTTTATTCATTTTGATGTTCACGAGTTGTTGTTTTAAGGTAAGCAATCTGCTTGCATTGTTGATCTCATATGTCATTTGAATTGTTTTGAATACTTCATATGTTGTTAATAATCTAGCTATAGTTGGAGGAATGTGATCTTTAACAATGTCAATAATTATCTTCTTAGCCTTGTTATTGCGTCTGTTCCATGTTGTTTTCTTTTGTTCATCTTTAGGCATACTTTTGTCTTCTTCTATATATGAATCCAATTCAAGTTCTTAAAGCATTTCAATTATTCATATTTTCCATGAGACGAAGTTAGAGGCACCTTTGAGTGTATCCCCCACTCTAACACCATTCACCATGATTGTCCTTCCTTCAATTTGAATGTATGACTGATATTTTGATTCAAAAATTTTTACTATCATTATTATTCTTTGTTAACTTGGCTCTGATACCATGGAATGAGGATTAGTTATAGAGAAAAATAATAGTCTTTTATTATAAATTCTAGATTGTATCAAGTCTGCAAATTTGATATATTATTGCAGAGATTGATATGTATAAATATTTGCAGAAGATATTGATATCATATGCTTGCTGTGATATACAATTACCAAGTTGTTATTGATTGTACCTCACAGCAAGCACCGATATTCAATATATACATTGTATAGTGAAGAGTCATGTCTACGTAGAGTCATGACCGTACGTTGCTTATGCCACGTACGGTCATGACCCTATGTAACATAACAACTAAATTAACTTATCGTGCTTTAATAATCTTAAGTCCCGATAGCAATATATCGTGTATCGTATCATGGATATGTTAATATACAAGGCCATTGTATATTATCATATCCACGATACGATAGACAAAATAGTTATGAGATCAAATATAATCTGATACACTCAGTTTCCTTTGTAACAGTCGACGTTCTACCATCAGTCGACAATGTATTAAGTTTGATCATATTTTTATATATATGCGATCTCATTTGAAATAACACACACACACACACATTCTAGCATATATATGTGCATGTGTTAATTTATTTATATGTTTAGATCTGAATGAAGCTATTTCTCAACACTGTCGAGTCCTAACCATGTAACCAACCATGTGAGAGGATGTACCTATCTGTAAAATCAAGCTTTTAGTCACTTATTCAACACAATCTTTTAAAATTTTATTCATTTTGTCACAACAATCCCTTCTGAGGTTTGGTCTTTAAAGTACAAGAGCCAATATAATGGAACAAAACTGTGAATACATGTTATACAATGTATAATAAGGTTTGTGAAGAAGAATGTTATAAATTTAACATATGACCATGGTCCAATCTCTACTATTCACTTCATGGAGAACAACTCTGGTAGTCATTGCATTAACAACATCAAAAGTAGCTGGTATCCATAGAATATTAAATAATTGTGTAAGGAAAATTGTCACCAAAATAACATCAAGAAGAAGGAATGCAAAATAAACACAAATATAAAACCACCAGATAAATGTAAAATTCATTTCACAGTTCAAAATATCTCTATGTGAAGAAACATATGGGGATCTAATACTAAAGATTACACTAATATCATATCTAAAAACAACCATTGATAAGCCATAGAACCAATGCCATTTATTTAACAGAAAATAACAAAATTATTTTTAAATGAAATGAAACACAAAAAATATGATCTAGTTGCATACAGATTCCAAAAACAATCATTGAAACTGTGGCAAGTGACTTACCTCAAGATTCTACACTACTTGTGTTGTGTTGTCAGCAATGCTGATGAGAAAAAATGGGCAAAGTTTGCAGGAAAGTATTATGAAACCCTACCATAACATAACTTTTAAAATGAGATGAACCAACCGGCTACTGCTTCAATCCATTCATAGTAAGCAAAAGTAGACTTAAAAATATTAGGGTTTTAGAGCTACAAGATTCTTGAGGTCGTGACAAGATTTTTGCAGCCTTTTAAACATAAATATTTGTTGTGAATTAGAATTTGTTTTCAGACAGGGTGCGAGGATATTTCATCTACTCAAAAGTTATTTTTACTGGCATGAGACAACTTACCAGGTGAATGCTACTATAAAATATAGCCTATCGGCTAACAATATATAGAGAAAAACTTTGCAAACTCTCATTGAAACCAGATTGGCACAAGAAACCAATCCCTACTCGACAAGGATAACACAAGTGGTCAAGCTCTGATACCACTTGTAAGGAAAACAACGGTGCGAAAATGCTTTCCGAATTCCAAATTCACAAGGAAATAAGAAACTATAAATTTCAAAGATGTGCAAGTAAAAGAAATATAAAACTACCAGACACAAGATACACAGAGAAACACTAGATTTAATGTGGGAAAACCCTTTCGAGAAAAAAGCCACCACCAAAAAAACCCTCAAGCAACTTTGTCTTATAGTAAACAATTTACATACAATACACTCTGGATTTTTACACAGGCTCGGATTGTCTTACAATCAACCTGATTTCAATTCATTACTCCAATTTCTTACGAGTCTTGCAGTCATTTATGCACAGTGCAATTCGTTGTAGAATTTGGTATGTTAACCGTAATGGACAACCAACTTCCATTCGTCCAACTGACAGGCGTCACTGTACGCCATCACCACACTTTGGTACTATACATGGCACTGTACCAGAAGTGACACCATGCCAAAACTGGCACCAAACCGAACTGTGGTACTCATACCAGATTCATTGCACTTGGCTTCAACGTATTGGCCTCACTATACGTCTTCCTCCTTCATTGTACACTCTGCATGACCGTACGCCAATGTGGACTCTACAATGAGTCTTACCATACATCTCAAAGAGATTTCACATTGTACGAACTTCATACTCCATGTGGTGCCAGCATGTACGATAGACTCACCGTACGGTGAGCTCATCTTCACCATATGGTGAGGCCTCCATAGTTCATCACTCAACAATCATTCTATTGTTTTTCTTCATAATCGTTGTTCTCATTTTCCCGACGCCTTTTTTGTATTTCATTATCTTCGTTGTTTCTTTGCATGTCGATGTACTACTTCCAAGATGTCATCGTGAGGATTATATGTATGTTCCATATCTACACTCTTTTCATATTTCGATAGTCTTGATCTATTAAGGAGCCCTCAGTGTTTGAATAAAGGAGTTTGATTTATGCAAGTGCTTGCAATATATTTTCGGTATACTTCAACAATATATCAATCATGAATACTTCTAATATGAATACAATACTTCTATTATTCAATATATATTGTTGTCATATATTATCTTTTTATACATCCCATGTTCTTGACATTGACATCAATGACAATATTTGTATTTGTATTCATATATCAATAATAATGAATACCTTGTTGACATCAATGATAATATTTCCAACAAGAGGCACAAGTTTAACCAAATGCGCCAAGAAGGCGACGAACGAAACGAGTGGGTCAGGCAATGATGGGTGTTGCAGCTGAGGCCAATGAGTAGAGTAGGTGTATGTTTTTATTTTTGTGAACCTAGTCTTTTTTTTTTGAGCTTACTGTGCAATGTAACGTATGAGATTCTTAATGGTTTATTCATAGGATATTTGTACTCCTCTAGTTTGGTATACTGTCCCAAACGGGGTAAAGCGATAATGGGTCTTTAAATATTCTTTTATCGTTCGCTCTGTAAAGATAGTGGACTGGGGCTTTTTGTAATGGTTGTGAAATGGTTTGGTTGTATGGGGCACACTATGTTTTGGAAAACGTTTGTATAGGGCATGGTTAACTGGTTAAGTAGGGGTAAATTTGGGAGTGACTGTGGAGAACTTTTCTAAACTCTTAGAAGCTTTATGTAAAATTCTTTAATATCAATAAAAACAATACTATTACCTCCCAAAAAAACTATTTGGGTGACATTGTGGAATTTAATGACTATGAGTACAATCCACAAAGATATATTATCATATAATTTAAACTCAAGCAAATTGACTTTTCAGCCACATGTGAATGAAATAGAACAAGTTTTAAATCTCTTCGTATTTTAAAACTATTTAATCTAAAATCATAATCTACTACATGTTATACATAATAAATATAGATATCCCATAGTAAATTTTTTTATATGAATCCTTCTCCCTACTTACTAGACTATGTTACCATAGACACATAATTGTTTAATAGTAACTAATCTATAGTGCAACCAAAAGTGTGAATCATAAAACTATTTTTCATTTTAATCACCAACCAAAACAAGGGGACTGACCCTTACACAACCACAACCCTAGAGTTGTCAAGAGATCAACAGAACATTACAAAAGGTGTTAGTTGTTACATGTCAAGGCCATGAGGGGCACATAGTCAATAGATATACCCACCTTCCTTAAAAAGGCCTCTTAAAGAACAAAGGGTCACAACTGACCACTTACAGCACAACGACCAAAACATGCCATTAACAACAAACAACCAACACCTTGATAGGTGGGATAAAACAACAGAGGGATTTTGAAAGTCTCCCCAAGCCTTCACAATGGGTGACATAATTGTATCGAAAATTACCCTGTAGTAAAGAACAACATCCCTCCAATTGAAAAATAAAACCACCCCCCATCCGCAAAACTCCTTTCCATAGCAATAGACAAGGAGCCCACCTCAATAGGAGCGAAAAAGGAAGAGATTAATAGACTGAAGAGTCAACCACAAATCCATTCCACACCCAAGAAACCATAGAAAGGAGAAGACCGCCCAAAGTTACTAACCTCCTCCTTCATGAAACAAGTCCCCATCTCCATAGGTGACTTTTCCACCCCCATAGAAACTGCAAAAGAGGAAGAAACAAACTAAGTGCACCAAGTCCTTACCATGGTTAGCAAAATACATCCCACCTTAACGAGGGTCAGCATAGCCTCAAAGACAACTACAAACTTCAACCAAAAACAACCAAAGATCAAAACAAGCCCTTGAAAACTATTAGCAATCGACTGGCCACCAGAAAAAAATAAGACCACTATCCATAATAGCTAAAATAGACAGTCAAAACAAAAAAAACCTGATAGTGGCAACAACATCCATCACAACCCAACTACAGAGGGCAGAAAAACTTAACCTTAGAGACTGGGATAGGCACCATTTTCAAGCTCACAAAAAGCAGAAGAAAAGAAGACCTATAAAAATCTCCAAGCCTCCAAGAGTTGGAGCAACACCTTTCCATCAACCAAAACACAACCCACCACACCTCCAATTATCATCAAACACTCACAACTAGAAAATAGAAAAGTAAACTTCAGTGGAGTCATCAAAATACCAAATCCCACAGACTTGCACAACTAAAAACAAAAGGACCACCACCACCACCACCACCAATCCTTAGACTCAACCAAGAAAACTAAAAATAAAAGGACCACCACCACCACCAATCCTTAGGCTCAACCAAGAAAAGGTCCACCCAAGGTAGGAATCCAGCAAGCAGCCAACCACCACAAAAAAGACTCATCGAGAAACCCTTGGCAAGAGGGAAGAGCCCCTTTCCCAAACCAGAGAGGGTCCACACCCAAAAGCCTTGACCACCATCAAGGAGAAACCTCAACAACCAAGCAGTCACTACAAGAAACAAGCCCAGATTCGCAAAGTGCAAAACCCATCCAAAACCCTAGCCTTCACCAGTACCAAAACCTAGAGGCTCTAACAATAAGGGCAAAGAAACCCTAAAACAGAGCGAAGAACCATGCAAGAGCAGGCCACGCCTAATAAAAATAGCTAGCAACACACACCATTCCCATGGCACACGAATGGACAACCCACCATGCTACACAGATCCACCCAGGCGAGGGTTCAAGAGAGGGAACTGACACCAAATAGACAGACCACTCCATAAACTTGGGCAGTAAGCAATCACACCAAGTACAGACCTCTCCATGAACACAAAAGTCACACATGACGAAGGCAGAGCACTCTGCAGCCATGCCAGCCACAAACTGGGCCTCTTCCACATGCTAAACATCCTCGAATTCTCCCCCAACTCCATTAGGCTGTAAGGAAAGCGAGACAGGCCAAACAACACGGGCACAAACAATTCCCACTCAAAGTCTGGCATCTTCCTCGGCATGATTACAAGCACAAACGGATTTTTGCCAAATAAAACGTCTTCCACGAGAGTGGCCATAACAGGCAAAATAAAACGTCTTCCCGGTATTGGGGTACTCCAACTAAATAGTGATGGAGATTTCATCAAAGCAAGTTGTAACCGAGCAGTGGCAGACGACAACGCACCCTCAAACAAGCAAGCGCATGACATTGTTGGAGACACGGGCCACGCCTACCTTCAGCAGGAACCAAGCCTTTCACAGGAATAACGAAAAACTGAAGAAGCACCAAAGAGACCCATCCCGTAAGGCACTCCCAAGCTGCCTTCGCAGCAGTAGGCACAACTGCACAAAACTCACTCCTGACCACCAAGCAGGGCAGCCACTGCAAGCTGCCACCAAGCAGGGCAGCCGACTGAATCCATGATGAGATCAGTCCCAGAACAGTGCCTTTGCAACAAAACAACCTCAAAATGGTGATGGTAGACCTTCGCACAAGAGCAGGAGACATCTGCTGCGAAAAGCTCCAGGAAGAAAGCCTGGACAGAAGGAAAAACCCCTCCACACCCTACAAAGAAATGGAGTGACAGCCTTCCTCTGCAACAGAACAAACAGCTCCAAGCATTCGGCCATCATCTTCCTCGTCCCCCTGAGAATCCCCCTCTGCATCAGTGTTTGAATTTCCCCCTCCACATACATGGTCCATTCAAAGAAGCCTTTGAATCTTAAAATTGTTATTAGAGCATGCAGCCAATTTTTATCTACCTACTTGCTATAAGATGTTTATAAACTTACAATCCAAAGAAATGATATGAAATGTTATAAACTTGCAATCCAAAGAAATGATATAAGAAAGTAATAGAAAGCAACATCACATGAAAAAAAATATAAATGCAAACAATATACCCAAATAACATCTAATTAGAAAAAAAAACTCTATCAAACAATCCAACTCAATAAAGGAATTAAAGAGGAATTTCCTTCACGAAGACTCTCAGGAACATCTCACAGGACTCGATGCATCCTTAACTTCAAGTAAACCCCATTACGCCTATAACATTGTCAATTACTTAAAATGCACAAATTCACTTCCTCCTTAAGGGCCTCTACGAACACCTCAGGAAGAAAGCAACGGAGATCAGGTTGATAAAGAAGGGCTAAGCAGCATTTGTCTATATGGGGCTTCCTCTAATTAAACCTGGCTTGAACTTTGAGTCATAATAATATATATGAATTCAGTTTTTTCTCAAAAAGGTATCCCTGAACGAGGTCCCAATTGAACAATTTGAAATTGAGTATGAGAAATAAGCATTTGTTTAAAATTAAGGCACGAAGTGTTAGAAAATGGTCGGAGTTATTAAGGGTTTTAAGATTTTTCTGGACTGGACTACAGGAAGTATGAATCCCTTTCAGGGAATCAGTTATAAGGCTTCAACGTTAAAGGAAAGTACTGAAAATAGACAAATGGATCTTACCTTGCTTGCGTAGGGTCAGAATTATATAATAATGAGGATAGACCAAACATCATCACAATTTATACTCTGTTTTGCGGCAATTTATAGGGTAGGACATAGAAGGCAGACAATTTCCGACCTATGCAAAGGTCAAATGTGGCTACAGGATTTTGTCGGCATTCTTAATTCCTCCCTCAATAGATTTTGTCAGCATTCATTTACTCCTGCCTGATATTGAGACTGTCAATGATGCCCTACTGGGCCTCTTGAAGGTCAACATCAGGCATTACTATACGTCTATGGGGAATCTCAATGTGGGAAATACAAAATTTATGAGGCTTACCAAAGTTGATCAGATTGTAAATTTACTTCAGACTCCCAATGAAGAGCAAGCGAAAAAGGAGGATTTTAAGAAAGTAGAATTTTGACCATGAGATGCCAAGATAGGCGTAGCAACTGGGCATGTATTTTTGCTTGTCCACTCAAAGAATATTTTGACAAATGACGATAACAAGAAATTGAAGAATATTTTGATGAAAACTAGGAAGCCTAATCTTAATGGACAGTTTTCTCGACCTCTATGGCTGTTAAAACTAGTTTATTTCGTTCTCTCCTTCTCTGTCTACTGTCCCATGATCATGTTCACAACAGTTTCACAAATCTCAAAATTTGATTCAAAAGAAAAGATTTAATAATCGTAAAATGAATGATGTTGAAGATGTGTATATAATATTAAATACTATAACTGATATGAAGCACAATGAACATTGCCCTAAAGTGGAGGCTTAAAATTTTAAGTAATAAACTTCTATTGGCAAGTATGTACAGTGACTGATGCTCTTCCTCTAAAACTTAAAAAGTTTCAATTATTTAAACTTAAACTTGATAGTATTATTTAGATATTAAAGTTGAATATTTTGTCAGTATACCACATGAATATACTTGAATTTCAATTCTCATTCACTTTTGAACTGTTGATCTTATCTCACAGGACCAATTGTTTGAGACCAATCCATAGATACCATGCCTAAAATATCAACATACTACTTATAACTCAATATTGTTGAATTTATGACTAAAACTTCATCATCAATATATGTTCATAAGCCAAGCCAGTGAGTGATTGTAATGGACAAAAACATGAAACAACAAATTGCTTAAGGCAAAAACATGGCAGGTTTGAATGATAGAAAGATAGACAAGAAGCTATCCTCTGTTACACTTTTGACAGCACTGACAACTATGCCCAACCAAAACAGACCATCATTACCT
Organism: Chamaecyparis obtusa; assembly: GCA_027943335.1. NCBI lineage: Eukaryota > Viridiplantae > Streptophyta > Pinopsida > Cupressales > Cupressaceae > Chamaecyparis > Chamaecyparis obtusa. Next base: position 154,972 of record BSBK01009514.1, read on the forward strand.
AAATCCAAAAACATTTTTCAAGTCAAATCACTTCTCCATGACAAACACAAAATTTTACATGAATGCAAACAACACCAAAATTGTAATCCAACTCCCACTTTCACAAAAAGGTTTTAAAATGACAAAAGGGTAGGCTCAAAAGTTACAAATGATATACAGCTTGGCCGCTCCAAATCAAATGCAATTATGCATCATATAGTCGATAACGTGACCATTGTCTGTTCTTCATATGGTACACTATGACAGAATTTTGACCGCATGTAAACCATACTACACCACCGCTTGCAGATACTTCCCATATGGAAAAGTAAAGCTCGTGTTAAATCTAATTCCCTTTCTCGAATCCACCGCTTATGTTCTGTATCCAATATCCAGAACACAAAATGCCCATCACCATCATCCGATGCTCAAACTAATAGATTTCCCTCCCATTCAATGAGGTGAAATACAAAGCCTACTGAGGCAGGAACTAAAAGAGAAAAGTCCCATTGATTTTGATTCACATCATAACCCATAATCATGTTTAAAATATCATCCCCATCTTCATACTAGCCCTCTAAATCTCTAAATCCTTCCATATCCTGGGCATCAAATCCTTCCAATTCCTGGGCATCTCTGATTTTGACTTCAACAACGAAATAAATGATACCATTAAAAAAAATTTGATTCCCTGATGAATTTAGTTGATGTCTATTCTCATATGGAGATGTATTAATAGGTAGATGCTGACCTCTGGACCAAGAATTTAAATGAGAATCAAACACCGGGGTATATGGGTGCTCCTCACCGAAAACCATCACAAATTTTAGAGTATGCTGCGGATAACAAATTTCACCAAAATGTAACATCTCCATAACCACTTCACAAGGCATTGGCAATTTTTTCAAGAACTTTGTCACAGGGTTGTAAACCCACAACACACGAACATCCTCAGGATCATCTGGATAAAAGATCATCAGCCCATTTAATACGGTAACTATATCAACCTCCCCATTTTGAAAAGAACTGTCTAAGCCCTCCAAAGAAAAAGGAACAATGGAAAGAATACCCGTATTCTTTGTGGGATTGTAAAATGGGGATTGTAAGAGCGGAACGGGTATTGTTCTGCTGTATAAGTGAGAAAGAATATCGATTCCTTGTGACAATTCTTGTAATGGGTATAAGCAAAACCTGGATCAAAAATGAGGTTGCGCCACCTCTTTCGCACTGTGGACATTTTGAGCACATCTCTTGTTGAAAGCCTCGAAAGTATGTTTGTAAGCAGCTCATCAAGGCATTCCACTGTTCCCTGCTCTGAGTCCGGTTCAAAGCATTGTTAACATTAATTTCTTTTACCCCCTGCAGAGGCCAACCTTGTTCAAAGTGAAATGGCGTTTTGTTTTTTTTCGAACCCCCCCTTATGTGATCGCTGTGGCCCTATGTGCTGGTTTGGAAATGGCATGTTTATTGGGATAAAAATCCCCAGGAGAGGGCGGAATCCGCCCTGTCTTGGAGAAAATTTTCTTGCACTTGCTTGCAAATCGCTGCTCCCCTTGATCAAACTTCAATTGAATTTCCCACCTCCCTTCAAATTTTGCAATGGAAATTAATTTTGTTATTGGAATTTTGGCTTGTTTAAAGGCAGAAATGAGGTGGAGTTGGGGATAAGAATCCCAAGGAGAGGGCGGAATCCACCGGCCACCCTCACTTGGGGAATTTCGTTTACTTGTTTACATCTCGCCACCTTTTGATTAAATTTCAATCAAACTTCATGCCCTTTCACCAAAATCTCATGGCGGAAATCAACTAGGTGTGGGGATTTTGCTCATGTTTAGAGGCGGAAATCCAATGTAGATGGGAAATTGTCCCCAAGGATGAGCGGATTCCTCCATTTTTAAAAAAATTTTCCTTTAGAAAGGAGCAGAAATTGGGTAGAGCTGGGAATTTTTCCAAAAACCAGTGGATTCTCATGTTTTTGGGGATTTTTCTCTCCAAAACTTAATCATTTTCCATCAACACATTGCCAAATTAACCAATTCATCTTCAGATTTTGCCCATTTTGGCATAAATTTGATTGCAAAACGAAGTCTTCATTACTTGATGGGGGCAGAATTTTGCATATGTTGGGAATTATTTCCCAAGAAGGGGTGGAATCCGCCCTTTCTTGAAAATTTTCTAATATTTCACAAAAAAAATAATTCAAGTTTTGAAGCTCATGGATTCGCCCTTTCCACATTATTCCACTCGTATTTCCAAGTTTTTCATCATTTTATACCTTAAAGTCTTAATTAGGGAGGCAGAAACGAAGGGATGTTTGGGACTGAATTCCCAAAATTTGCTATTGCATACTAAGTCTACTTTCAGCCTCTCAAAAACTTTCCCTTACAAACCGTGACTAACTTCTTACTTTCAAGGCACCTCCACCTCCTACTAAGGCTTAAAGACTTGAAACCGCTGCTATCTAAGGCCCTAAAGACCACCTCCTCTTACAGCTGAAACGAAAAGAGGGGTCCCCATTTGCAATGGGGCAATGGTGTGAAAACCTCACAACATAATGGTGACTGATGCTCTTCCTCTAAACCTTAAAAATTCTAATTGTTAAAACTTGAACTTGATATTATTATTTAGTTATTGAACTTGAAAATTGAATATTCCATCAATATACCGCATGAATATTATTGTATTTCAATTCTCATTCAGTGTTGAACTGTTGATATTATCCCACAGGACCAATTGTGTGAGACCAATCCATAGATACCATGCCTAAAATATCAACACACAACTTATGGCTCAATATTGTTGAATTTATGACTAAAATTTTACATCAATATATGTTCATAAACCAGTGAGTGATTATAATGGACGAAAACACGAAACAACAAATTGCTAAAGGCAAAAACATGGCAGGTGTGAATGGTAGAAAGATAGACAAGAAGCTATCCTCTGTTACACTTCAATATTGTTGAATTTATGACTAAAATTTTACATCAATATATGTTCATAAACCAGTGAGTGATTGTAATGGACGAAAACACAAAACAACAAATTGCTAAAGGCAAAAACATGGCAGGTGTGAATGGTAGAAAGATAGACAAGAAGCTATCCTCTGTTACACTTCAATATTGTTGAATTTATGACTAAAATTTTACATCAATATATGTTCATAAACCAGTGAGTGATTGTAATGGACGAAAACACGAAACAACAAATTGCCAAAGGCAAAAACATGGCAGGTGTGAATGGTAGAAAGATAGACAAGAAGCTATCCTCTGTTACACTTCGACAGCACTGACAACTATGCCCAACCAAAACAGACCATCATTAGCTAAACCCAAAAATATTTTTCAAGTCAAATTGCTTCGCTATGACAAACACAAAAATTTACATGAATGCAAACAACACCAAAATTGTAATCCAACTCCCACTTTTGCAGAAGGGTTTCAAAATGACAAAAGGGTAGGTTCAAAAGTTACAAATGGTATAACACTTCTCGGCCCCAAACCAATTGCATCATTTAGTCCATGACGTGACCATTGTCTGTTCTTCATATGGTAAACTATGACAGAATTGTAACCGCATGTAATCCATACTACACCACCGCTTGCAGATACCTCCCAGGAAGTGTGAAGCTCGTGTGTTAAATCTAATTCCCGTTCTCGAATCCACCGCTTATGCTCTGTATCCAATATCCAGAACACAAAATGCCCATCACCATCACCCGATGCACAAACAAATAGATTTCCCTCCCATTCAATGAGGCGAAATATAAAGCCTACTGAGGCAGGAACGAAAAGAGAAAAACCCCATTGATCTTGATTCACATCATAACCTATAATCATGTTTAAAACATCATTTCCGTCTTCATACGAGCCTTCTAAATCTCTAAATCCTTCCAATTCCTGGGCATCTCCGATTTCGACTCCAACAAGAAAATAAATGACGCCATTAAAAAAAAGTTGAGTCCCTAGAGAATTGTATTGATACACATTAATAAAGTGCAATAGAGGTAGATGCTGACCCCTGTGCCAAGAATTTAAATGAGAATCAAACACTAGGGTATATGGGTGCTCCTCACCAACAGAGCTGCCTATCATCACAAATTTTAGAGTATTCCGTGGATAACAAATTTCACCAAAATATACACACTCTATATCCACTTCAAAAGGCATTGGCAATTCTTTCAAAAACTTTGTCACAGGGTTGTACACCCGCAACACACGAACATCCACAGGATCATTTGGATATAAGCACATCAGCCCATTTGATACGGTAGCTATATCAAACATCCCATCTTGAAAAGAACTGCCTAAGCCATCCAAAGAAAACGGAACAATTGAAAGATTACCGGTTTAGGAATTGTAAGAGCGGAACTGGTATTGTTCTGGCGTCGGTCGTTCTGTTCTGTGAGACAGGGTATTGTTCAAAAGGGTTTCACAATGTCAAATGGGTAGGCTCAAAAGTTACAAATGATATATCGCTAGGCTGCTGCAAACCAAATGCATCATCTAGTCGATGAGGTGACCATTGTCTGTTCTTCATATGGTAAACTATGACAGAATTGTAACCACATGTAAACCTTACTACACCACCGCTTGCAGATACGTCCCAGAAAGTGTGAAGCTCATGTGTTAAATCTAATTCCCTTTCTCGAATCCACCGCTTGTGCTCTGTATCCAATATCCAGAACACAAAATGCCCATCACCATCATCCGATGCACAAACTAATATATTTCCCTCCCATTCAGTGAGGAGAAATATAGAGCCTACTGAGGCAGGAACAAAAAGAGAAAAGCCCCATTGATCTTGATTCACATCATAACCTATAATCATTTGTAAAATATCATCCCCATCTTCATACAACCCCTCTAAATCTCTAAACCCTTCCAAATCCTGGGCATCTCTGATTTCGAGACCAACAACGAAATAAATGACACCATTAAAAAAAAGTTGAGTCCCTCCAGGATTGCATTGATAGATAGTAATACAGCGCAATAGAGGTAGATGCTGACCCCTGTACCAAGAATTTATAAAAGGTTCATACTGGAATGACGTTGCTAGATAAATCAAATTCCAATAAAGAATAACTGGATTAAGGTTGACGAGGAGATCAAAGGGAATCATGACAAGCGTAGACTGACTTGTCAACATTTTTCGATGAGGTATAACATCAAAGTCTAGTTAGGGTCTACAACTAGTTAGGTTAAATTATAATTGTAGCAAAATTTACTTATTAAAGTTTACTTGAAATTTTAATGAAATCCTCCTAAGAGAATTTCCAAACTTACCTTAGTTATCTTAATTTTTAAAAAAAAATTTAACTCACAACATAATTAAAAGCATCTTTAAAGTTAACTTTTTACTTAGGTTTAATTAATTCAATTAAGTAAAAGTTTCTAATAAACCATGTTAATACTAGTCAATTAATTAATTAGTAATTTTAACTCTTAGATAAATTCCTTTAATAATTTGATTCATAACATTCAATTTTATTTTATTTTTATTTTTTTTTATTGGTAAAAGGCCGAAGCCAAAATATTATTAATTTATAAAATAAAATTACAGAAAGCCCCACTTTGTGTAGGCGTTGGTAAGAAAGAGCGGAGATGAGAAAACCTTCAGCCATGCCTGGGACCTTAGTCCGGAATCTTGTTACAAACAGTTTCTGATGGGCATACCCACCGCTTTTGGTACAATTTCAATCATAAGTCATGCTTAATACAAGATTATTTTAGAACAATATTATGTGATAATCGCAAAGTTCTTGTGGGTCTTTATTTTGACGATGTTGTTGATTTCCTGAAGACGGTCATGTGTCGGAGCCTGAACTGTCTTAGGGATGCCACCCTTGATGGCTTATCAAAAGTTGATATTTGGACCTGTCATTATGGAGCTCCATCTACTAACCTGTCATAAAATTGTAATCCTTGCTTTGGATAACTCGTAACGTTCAAATTTGAACATTATAAAATTTATTATTTTGAATAGACATTTAAACCTTTAAAGGTCTAATTTAATTATTAGGGAACAAAACAAATTAATTTATATCTGGGTCAAAACACAATAGTGTCCCACTTTTTGGGATGAAGAAAATCAACATTCTACAAAAAAATAAAAAATTTAAGGCCTTCGCTCAAAGTGGGTACTTTGGGCGAAGTGGAAGACCCCCTTCACACGAAGTACCCTACGTGGGGTACTTCGCGTGAAGACCCCCCTTCGCGTGAAGTACCCTGTGTGGGGTACTTCGCGCGAAGACCCCCCTTCGCGTGAAGTACCCTACGTAGGGTACTTCGTGCGAAGGGGGTCTTTGCGCGAAGCCTCTTTTGGCTAGATTTTACTATAAATTTCTAGCATTCCATTTTTATTTTCATTATTTACTATTTGGATTTTGTGGACCCATGGCTTAGAGCGAACAGTGACGCCCAGTACGACATCAGCATTTCCTGAGCTTTTTCAACCTCTTCAGATTGTTAGTAGTATCAGGTACACACATTTTTCTCATTTTTTATTGTAAATTATATGTTTTAAATTTATTTTAGTTAGTTATTTGTTTTAAATAATTTTTAGTTCGTAGAAATGTTAGAAAATCGTAGTTAAATATTAGAATATGTTAGAAAATGATAGTAGAATGTTAGAAAATGATAGTAGAATTGTTAGAAAACGTTAGAAAACATTAAAAACCATAGTATAAATGTTAGAAAAGGTTAGAAAATCGTAGTTAAATATTAGAATATGTTAGAAAATGATAGTAGAATGTTAGAAAATGATAGTAGAAATGTTAGAAAATGTCATAAAACATTAAAAACCGTAGTATAAATGTTAGAATATGTTATAAAATTGTAGTTAAGACTTAGAATATGTTACAAAATAATAGTAAAATGTTAGAAAATGTTAAAAAATCGTAGTTAAGAATTAGAATATGTTAGAAAATGATAGTAAAATATTAGAAAATGTTAGAAAATCATACTAGAATTGTTAGAAAATGTTAGAAAACATTAAAAATCGTAGTATAAATGTTAGAATATATTTTTTTTTATTGCATATCAACTGAAACAAAGGAGGTTACAGTAAGAGTTACAAAATATTACAATAAGGATGGAGTGAGCTACACCACCAGATCAAAAAGAGACTCAAAAAAATTACAATAGTTGTTTACGTTAGTTACAAAATATATACACTAAAGGAGTATTCAATCTGGGGGGTCATCATGGTCAACATCAAACACATTAGAGTCCAGAGAAATATCAGTGTAGCCTATAATTTCATGCCTTCCAACTTTTGTCCCTAAGGCCATTGTTGACCCTATGTTACCATCCTTCACTTGTTGTAGGAACTCAACAAGGTAGTTGTTAAACTCTTTATCAGCTTGTTTGGAAGTATAGCCATGGGATATGTCTTTTTTATGGATTATGCCTTGGCCCTCCCTCAGAATTTGGAGGAATTTGCTTTCTTTCAGCTTAATAACTATAGTGACCTACAAAGAAACATTAATATATATGAGTCTCCTTCGAGACTCAGTAAGATTCCTAGCCTTCCCTGCCAAAACATCATTATTCCTAGCTTTCCAAATATTAAATGTTAGAATATGTTAGAAAATCACAGTTAAATATTAGAATATGTTAGAAAATGATAGTAGAATTTTAGAAAATCATAGTAGAATTGTTAGAAAATATTAGAAAATATTAAAAACCGTAGTATAAATGTTAGAATGTGTTAGAAAATCATAGTTAAATATTAGAATATGTTAGAAAATGATAGTAGAATGTTAGAAAATGTTATAAAATCATAGTAGAATTGTTAGAAAATGTTAGAAAATATTAAAAACCGTAGTATAAATGTTAGAATAAGTTAGAAAATGATAGAAAATCGTAGTAGTCTGTTAGCAAATGTTAGAAAATATTTACAAAACCTTAGAAACCATAGTGGAAATGTTAGAAAATGTTAGAAAACATTTAAGATCTTATAGAAATTTTTTTTTTAAAATTGTTTTTAAAGTTAGTAAATATTAGGATGAATTAATGTAACTTATGATCCCTTAGGACCTGTTATGACGCCTACAACCCCTTAAGACATTCTAGGACCCTTACGCATCACTTATGACATCTTAAGACACATAGGACCCATACGACCCATTATTATATCTTAAAATGTCCTAGGACCCATTCATCTATCTTAGCTTCTGTTAATTTACATATGCGAACCCATTGTTGCCTGCAAGAACCCTTAAGACATACTAGTAATCAATTAATGTAACCTAAGATAAGTTAGACCACTTATCACACCTACGATCCATTAAATTATTGGACCATTATACGTCCCTTATGACATTTTAAGACACATATGACCCCTTCGGATCCTCAAGACCCATTAACATATCTTAGGTTGTCCTAGGACACATTTATGTATCTTAAATTTAATTAATACATACGAGGATCCACTAATGTAACCTAGGACCCCTTAGGACCTCTTATGTTACCCACAACCCCTTAAGACACTCTAGGACCCTTATCCATCCCTTACACTATCTTAAGACACATAGGACCCATTGTTTCCCTCAAGAAACCTTAAGACATACTAGGATCAATTAATGTAACTTCAGATCCCTTGGACCATTTATCACACCTACGAACCATTAACATTATTGGACCATTATACATCCATTATGACATTTTAAGACACATATGACCCCTTCGAATCCTCAAGACCCATTAACATATCTTAGGTTGTCCCAGGACACATTTATGTATCTTAGATTCAATTAATACGTACGAGGATCCACTAATGTAACTTAGGACTCCTTAGGACCTCTTATGTTACCCACGACCCCTTAAGACACTCTAGGACCTTTATCCATCCCTTACACTATCTAAATAGGACCCATTGTTTCCATCAAGAAACCTTAAGACATACCAGGATCAGCTAATGTAATGTAGGATCCCTTAGGACCACTTATTGTACCTACGACCCAATAACATTCTAGGACCCTTATCTGGACCAATTAGTACATCTAAGGACCCTTTAGGACTATTAGTACACTCTAGGTTCTTTAGGACCCCTATTGTGACATAAAACTCTTTAAGAACCCTTAAGACGTAATAGGACCCCTTAAGACTTAATAAGATTGGACTTAAGAACTAATAGGACTAATATGACCTATTAAAATTATTAGTACATCCTAGGACTCTTAAGACCTAATAAGACCACTTACTTGACCTAATAGGACCTATTAATACCAATTAGTACATCCTAGGACCCTTCAGACCTAATAAGACCACTTACTTGACCTAATAGGACCTATTAATACCAATTAGTACATCCAATGACCCTTTAGGACTATTAGTACACTCTAGGTTCTTTAGGACCCCTATTGTGACATAACACTCTTTAAGAACCCTTAAGACGTAGAATATGACCACTTAAGATGTAATAGGACCCCTTAATACTTAATAAGACTGGACTTAAGACCTAATAGGACTAATATGACCTATTAAAATCAATTAGTACATCTTGGGACTCTCAAGACCTAATAAGACCACTTACTTGACCTAAGAGGACCTACCCTTTATGACTATTGGTACACTCTAGTATTGTGAATTTAAGTATAATTTTATATATATATTTAGATATTTGTTTCCATTTTACACGCAATTATAACATGTAATCAAGTACTTAATTGTTAACACTTAGTTTTCACATGTTATGTATCTAGATGGCCACTTAGGATGCACCTCGCACTCCTGATATAGTGACTATTTTCATACTGTTGAAACAGAGATGGCTCAACTTAGAGAGTCCATAGGTACATCTTCAACATATAGTATATACAGAGATACTTGTGTCAATGTATTGACTAGTTTGGAGGAGATGACTGCTAGATTGAGATCCCACTCCTCCTTCACGCCTTAGGTAGTTGATACTATTTTTTGAGAGTTGAGAGCGAAGGTCTTGGGTGATGTTTCCTTGGAGACGGTTCAAAGTCGTGTCTCCAAGGAAATCATCAAATGAGAGGTTTTCCCATTTTATAAGGGGGCCCAAGGTGAGGGCATATCAAGTCACACGGTGTGTGATTCCTCAAATAGCATGCATGATATACCCTTGGTTTCTTACAACACATGGTCATTATCCTAATAACGACTAGATTCTATTATATTTTTCACAACAGTTGTACACTGAGTTATGTTTGGGACTCGGGGTCAACTATTTAGATCTTCCTAGATATTACGGTCAGGGGCGTGGTAGGGTTACAGACCGTGATCATTATCATAGCGTTGATCATGTTGTACAGCCTCATAGATAGCTGATTGGGTAGAGGACTCTGACAGTGGCACCGATGATAACTACTACTGCAGATAGGGTGGTCGTTTCTTCTCAAAGGGGAGTACTTGATAGGATAGGGCAGATTGCTTCTGCAGCCACCTCTATCGCTTCAGATTCAGTGGGCAGATACATTTTGACTAGACTAAGTAGAGCCAGATCATCTTTTAAGGCTTCATCTAGTACCATTGGAGGTTTCAATGATGAGGCATATAGAGTTGCGGGTCTTCCTGCACTTGGAGAGATACGAGCACTTTCGGGTCATCATAGTCATTTAGATGTGGCACTTTACTTTTTGGAAAATCTCCTGCAATCCTATTCTTATATTGTTGACATGCAGAGGATCCCAGTACATTCAATAAGGGATGTCATCAGACTTCCACGGGGTCAGGCACAACATAGTGCAGAGCACTCTGCACCATCTAGTCAGGCACAACATAGTGTAGAGCGCTCTGTAACCACAAATCAGTCTACATTTGTAGAGCCATGTATCTGAGTTGGAGATGTACACATCACCACTGAGGGCCTAAACACATTTGATGAGAATTTGTGCAGGTTGGGTCAGGTGGATGTTGGCACTAATGTTGGATCATTTATGGATATGTTATTGCATCTTGATGGTTCAGGCTCTACATCACTCCCCTCAAGCTAGTGTCACCCCTACACTCATCATTACTAGAGAGACTCAAGACTGAAGGTGGTGTAGGTGATGCAGTTTCAGTTGATGATATGATGGTGCAGCGCACTGATGATCCTTCTGTTCCTGAGACCCAAGTATATAAAGTTTACTTTTCTCCTTTCTTAGGATTTTTAGTGGACAATTCATTGTAGATGTGTGTATTGAAGTTTTCTCAATGTATAATATTTTGTAGGCACACTTAGAAGAGCACATCACCTCTAGTGTGGGCTCGAAGCATCTTCATATGAGAGATCCAATAGATGTGACACCTACTAGTGGTCAGGTAAGTTTTAGATATATGTAGGTTTAAGCATGCATGTGTACACTTGTACACATGTATTTATATATTTCAAGTACTTTACATAATATATACCATGCACATGTATATAACCAACTGTTGCACTAAATTTGCAGGGGTCAATTGTTACTTCACAGCTAGAGGATGCTCTTCATATGAGAGATTCAACAGATGTGACACCTAGTAGTGGTCAGGTAAGTTTTAAAAATATGTAAGTTTAAACATGCATTTATAATATTTTAAGTATTTTACATTATTATTATATACATGCATTTATATTTGCAGGGATCAGTTGCCGCCTCATAGCCAGAGGATGCTCGTGGCAGTTGGTCAGAGGGTCGCTCTATTCGCATGTGCCTAGATGACTCCCTAGTTTAGGACATGTTACACAAATTTTTGATTTGAGACTCATTATATATGTCATTATTATATATTTGATATTTTCAGTTTATGATTCGAGGCATATATTTATATGCTATCCAGACCTCTAGACATGGATGATTTATGATTTGACATTATATAGATTTATGATGGTTTCATTTGATTATATGATATGATTTGATTAGATAATTTTATTTGATTAGATTATATGATTTGATTAGATGATAATATGATTTGATTAGATGGTTTCATTTGATTAGATGGTATGATTTGATTAGATGATTTCATTTGCTTAGATGAAATATGATTTGATTAGATGGTTTTATTTGATTGGATGATATGATTTGATTAGATGGTTTTATTTGATTAGATGATATGATTTGATTAGATGGGTTCAGTTGATTAGATTAGATAGTTTCATTTGATTAGATAGTATGATTTGATTAGATGAGTTGATTAGATAGTTTCAGTTGATTAGATTTTATTAATATCATAAAAAATAACTAGTTAATACATGTAACTAATGGACAATAACTACTCTAACTCATTCTAGAACTAACACATACATCATAAGTAATCTAACTAATTTCATCATTTTTTAGTGTCTTAAGGGGATCTTTAACTAATAAGCAATCTTAAGGGGAGGTCTTAAGGGGGTATAGAATTAATATCATAAAAAATAACTAGTTAATACATGTAACTAATGGACAATAACTATTCTAACTCATTCTAGAACTAACACATGTCATAAGTAATCTAACTAATTTCATCATTTTTTAGTGTCTTAAGGAGATCTTTAACTAATAAGCAATCTTAAAGGGAGGTTTTAAGGGGATCTAGAACTAATATCATAAAAAATAACTAGTTAATACATGTAACTAATGGAATAATCAAAGAATACATAAAATCATTGAATAATCAAAGTATACATAAAGTCTTTAACTAATATGCAATCTATAAAAATTATTGAATAATCAAAGTATACATATAAAACCATACATGTATACAAGCATATATATATATATATATATATATATATATATATATATATATATATATATATATATATATATATATATATATATATATATATATATATATATATATATATAAGCATACATAGAATTATATATATTAAAACCATTGAACCATCAAATAGGTCCATCATATATCAACAAATTATAGTCCATCATATATTTAAATATATAAACAAAGTATAGTCAATTTAATCTAGAGATATCAAGTAGGTCCTAACACATGAAATAGGTATACATATTATACTTTTTAGACCAAATCAAGTGGTTTAGACCTTTCATGGAGAACATGTAACATGTAATATTCTCTCATGATCCTCACTATCTAGTCTCCACTTATGACGTCCACGTTGAGATTTAATTGTATGGAGACAAATGGATGTGGCAACTACTAGGTGACTATATTGAAACGCCTTATTGTCTGGTTGGTAATCAACAAAGTGAATACCATGTTGAATTAGTTTGATTTACTTGAAATATGTTCCCTCTAAAACAACTGAACCTGCAGGTCACAAATTTTAACAATATAAATTTGAAATTTGTTAAAAGGTTGAAATTTAAAATTTATAAATTGAGTTCAATATATTGATGTAAAGCATGTAAAAACCTATGGGGAACAACATTTCATCACTTTCTTCAGGTTCAAGTAACTTCATCCTTTATGCAATACAACACAGTAAATAATAACCAACTCGTTCTACATTTCCACGCTTAGCAACCACTGCAAAGACATTTCTTGCACAGTAAATTTATATATATACATGTGTGAGATCTTAAAATTAACTTAGTTCAATCTATAGATCTATGTATCTATACATGCAACTCAATGGACCATATAATGTGAAATATATATACTTACCAATTTTGACCAATCCTGAGATATGATCGTAATCAGTAGAAATCAAAGGGACATCATAGAAGTTTTCATCTTCATCTCTATCAAATGTATTAGTAACAACCAGTGGCACTAAATTCCATGCACCTACATATCCACGGTCTTGATTGATGCATTCCTCATAATTGTCAGCAATGCAGTGACAACAAAAGCATGAGTGGTCCCTAGTGTTCAACGTCCAATTACAACAATTCGTACTCATAACTGAATGCAAAGATCACGTCTTTTCTATCCTATTGTAACCATGCATAATTTTTCTATCCACACCTAAAAAAATGCATCTATAATACATTCTATAAATATAATTTGAATAAAGAATATATAAAAAATTTAAACACTTTCAAATAATTTAAAAAATGTGTGCATACCTTTTATCTCCCAAAATTTTCTATGTGGCACCGCTTGAGTCAATCCTAATGATGTGTCATTCTCATTTGGTGTGCAATGTGTCTTGCACCATTCAACCACATCATGTGCATTTTTTATATGAACTCCCTTATAATTCATTTGATACTTTCGAATAGCACATTTGATGCAAGCTCCAGCACCATCATGTTCACCTTTTCCATGTCCACTCTCAAAGAAACTCTAGACATGTGGTATGTTTTCATTACGATGATATCTACATAGTGCATAAAATGGTCTTGATAATGTTTATCAATTTTTATACCTCTTTCTTTCAAATTTGCAAAAAACATCTTGAAGTAGTGTTCTACATAATGAATGTCATGCTCTCTATCATCACTTATATAAAAATGAAATTCCTTCTTGATGACCCATGCTTCAAATGTGCTCTGAATACCATCCAAATCTAATTGTGTGTGTCGATAACACACATGTACCATTATAGTAATTTTCTCTGAAAATAGTATTCTGATTGAATTTCCTTTTGATGAACAAAGGAATAATTTTCTGCAAAATCAACAACTGACACAATAGTTCAAAGTGGGAAATTGTCTCTCAATGTATGGAATTGTTGTGCTTGCCACTTTGCAAAAAAAGCATGATGAATGTAGGGTTGAATCAATTTTTTAAATTTTTCCATAAATACTCCAACATTTATCTCCTCTTCAACATATTCTAACTTTTTGGATTCTTTCCCAAATTTTGTTTCATTCTTTACATATTTGTAACTCTTGCAATTTACCATCTTTGTTACATCAATATTTTCATTTTTCAAAGGAAAAAAAGACAAATCAACACATGTTTGACATATTCCTTTTATGCAATTTATTTGTCCAGCTACAGCATCTCTTTTGTCACATAAAATGGATGAGATGAACTCACTTCGTCTAGTAGGAGGAGCATTTTCAAAACCATAAGTGTCTTCTACAAACTTTCGAAAAACCTAATAGTGGAGATCAAATTCAACATGATAACGACAACAAGTTTCAAACACTTTGTTTGTCCTGATATAATATGGCTTCAATCTTTTAAACAATGTTTGCCCAATCTTTATATTAGGATTTGAACTACAAAATGACACATACATTTCATGTTGTGTTGTGTCCAACCAATGTTTCATATGCTATTCATATTGATTAGCTGAAATTCTATGTCTAATAACATCTCTACTATTTGATGAAGGACGTGTATTATCCTTCCAAAATAATGTGACCAAATTCTTGATTCCTTCATCAATCCTATCAGAACGAGGAGCTCTACACGTGATTTCTCAATTGCCTTCCAAGGTGTTATCATCCAAAAGTATTCTCCTATTAACATATCGTGATATTGTTTTCCTATTAAAACCAAACTGAGATGAAACTGAAGATATCTGTCTTTTTCAGAGCATAGTGTTACCTACAATGGATGTCAACATAAATTTTCTTGTAATGGTCTTATCTTTAGTTTGTAATCGCTTCCCTACATGGCTCAAACCTTTCCTAAGAATTTTAATCATATCAGTTTGCATGTCAACAACTTTTCTCTTCTTTGATGTTGTGTCTATACCCAATAATTTAATGCCCCTTCCAAATTTTTGCTTATAAGTACAACTGAAAGCAATTGGGCGTGTTCAAGTGTTTCAAAATTATCAAATTTAGCCAATATTTCTCTTGCTATCATATTCATTGATCTCTTCTTAGCAAGACTTAAGGGTTGAACATTAGAAAGTGATCTCAAATTCTCCACATTCATTGTAAGTAAATGATCTAATTTTCTATAATTAATATTTCTCTTTACAGTTTGAGCTAAATTTAAAAGTTCATCCATACTAGTAGGAGCACGTGATCTTGTCCCTTCTCCAACATCACTTGCTTTAGCTTCTGTAGGGAGTGATTCCAACCCTTCTTCAATGTGCAATTCTTCGACTTGACTTGACCCTCCTACTTCAACTTGTCTTTCACCTTCTTTAGTTTTATGATAATATGTTAATGCAGCTTCATGATTTCTTTGTTCGGTACTAGGTGACCTTTTTCTAGAAGATTTACTTTTTCTTCCCTTCTTGTTCCCCATTTCTTCTCTCCAAAAAATGTCTTCCACAAGATCGCTAATAAAAATTCTCTTCTTCAAAAAATACTTTGATCTAATATTTCTTCTCTCCAAAATTATGCCTTTGAAAAAATAGAAATAGCAATCCTCCTCCAAAAAATGTCTTTGTAAAAATTGATCAATAATAGAAAAAAAAATAGAAAAAGCAAATTAATTTATTGCAATTCGGTATAAAATAGAAACATAAAGTTTTAGTTTTATACCATTCTAATATTTTTTACAAAAAAAAATTCATTACTAGTCGATTAACTTCGCTCGAAGTACCTTGTGGAAAATTTCGACGGGGTGTTTCTTCACCGGACTTTTCACTTTGGGGTCTTCGCATGAAGACCCTTCGTACGAAGCCCCTCAAGGGTCTTCGCGCGAAGGGGGTCTTCATGTGAAGACCCCTAAACTGAAATTTTCCCCTAAGAAAAAAGTGAACTACAAAACAATGGTCTTTGGAGGCCTGAGACAAGGACCAAACAAGATGGTTTTCTCAAACATATGATGTCAAATGATTCTATTTGGAACAAGCTTTCTAATGAATATAATTTTAATACATATTGAGTTCATTATCACTTTAAAATATTACTTTAACTAAACATAGGTCGTTTGGTCATTCAACAACCCGTCTCTTCAAGACTTTGGGAAAATAGTAAATTACAAAAAAAAATTATGAAAAATATGTAGGAAAAGAGTATTTGTGTTACCTTTCTATGAAAAAAAAAAAAAAAAGAATTTTGATATACACAGATCAAGTTAGAGCGATCCAAGTGACCTTATTTCTAAATTATAGTTACTGTCACTTAAGAACTTAATAACCTATGAAATATTGACCCAAAATGAATAAAACCAACTGCATCCTTTAGATATTGAAGTTACAAATATAATCCCAAAAGAATTACATCATTATCATATTTTAAAAAAAAATTATGCTAATCCAAGTGATAGTAACTCCTTAAAAACATTATTTTTTCATGCAAACCACTTTTCGAAGGAGAAGGAAAAATGAATTTAAATGATTTTTTTTTTAATATATTTAGAAACTAGAAAGAAAATTCTAAAAGACTCTAGTTTACATCATCTTCAAATTCCTAATAGTTTTGTGGCAACATGTGTTTGAAAGTGAAGTTTTTTCTCAGAATGTTGATCTTCGTGTCAAAGTTGGCCAAAAAGTGGGAAACACTATTGTGGGACCACCTGTCTATTAAATTTAATTGGCCAACACTTCTTAAATTGTTTCCAAACCTCACTAAATAAATTAAATAACCAATTAAATTTGACACGTTACAAAAAATTAAAATACCCCAAATAAATTAAATAACCAATTAAAAGTTGTTTGCTGGAGCTTCGCTAGATGTTGGGGTTTCAACTAGGGATTTTCCTCTCGTTGGAGCCTTGCAATCGGATGGAAAGTTCTAGTCTTCACTGGATGCGGAAGCTTCTAGGGTCTCGACGGTTGCTGGTGTATTGGCTAGGGTTTTTCCTTCCAATGGAGTTTTGCAATCGGCTGGAAGGATCTTGACGGCCGCTGGAGTGTCCATTGGTGTGTCGTCAGTAGCTGTTGATGGGGCGCTGGAGGTTTCACAAGCTGTTGGACTGGTTTTTCTGGTAGCTAGATCTTCGCAGTCTGCAAGTGTTTCTCAGCCTGCTGGGGGTTCAATATCTCATTTTGTTCCTCTCGGTGGTGCTTCAGTGCTTAAGGGGACATTATCATATGCTAGTACGATTTCTACCGGGGCCTTAACCAGTCGCTCTTGTGGGGTTGGGATTGGTGGTGGTTCGGGTTTTGCTAAGGGACCTCTCCCTGTCTCGAACCCCATCCCAATCTACTTGGATGAGGAAGTGGTGAAAGATATTGAGTGTGCATCCTCTGATTTTTCTTCTCGTGGTGTGATTTGTCGCTTCTTGGGTTTGTGATCGAGTATTTCTGATTTGCACTGGTGGATCTCTACTCATTGAGAACCTATTATTTCTGGTACTCGTCATATTTTCCCTATGGCAAAGGTTTTTTTACTACTAAATTCAATAATGTTGAAGATAGAAAGTTGATTATGTGCAATAAATATTTCTCTGGGGATAATCGTTATATGCTGGTTATGAAACCTTGGTTTTCTGATTTCCCCCCTCTTTCGAAATCTTTAACAAGCTTCCGATTTGGGTGAGGCTCCCCTATCTTCCCCTTCATTTTTAGGTTGACTCCCTAATTGAAGTGGTGGGAGAGGCTATTGGAGACTTTTTGATGGTGGATGAAGAGTCATCTGATATTATACACTTGACTTATGCGTGTTTACTGGTAGAGATGGATATATCTAAGGGGTTACCAGAAAAGATTAAGTTAGAGTACTCAAATACTTCCTAGATTCAAACTTTGGACTATGAAGGGCTTCCTTTCAGATGTAGGAAGTGTTTTAAAATGGGTCACTTGGCTGCCCAATGCGGATTACAGAAGACTAAGACCAAAAGGTTTTCTTTTTGGTGGAAGGGTACTTCTTCCGATCATTATACAGTAGTTAAGAAAAATATTGATCTTGCTGAAAATGTTGGGCCTAAGGATGTTCCTCCTGTTGGTTTGGGTCTTGCTGGGTCCACTGAACAGTCTAATGGTGCTTTTGTGGGTACTGGTCCTGCTGGTTTTATTGCTCCCAATGATTCCTCTGATGCTAGTGTTCCTCCTGTTGGTTCTAATCTTGTTGGGTCTACTATCATTTCTGTTGGTAGCTTTGGTGCTGGACAGTCTGCAGGTATTTCTGTTGGTTTTGTTCCTGTTGGGTCTGTTGGTTTCCTTCTAGCTAGTCCTGTTTCGGCTGGTCTCTCTATTGTTGCAGAGAAATCTGGACTTGGTGTTTCTCCCTTGTGTTTGGAGGTAAGTCCCTTTGTTGGTTCTATCTAGACTTCTTCTTTTGATTCTCTCTTGAGACCTTCCTCTTAAGACTGGCAGGAGAAGGCTTCTTTGGTAGAGGAGGGGTGGACCCCAGTTATTGGTAAACATCATAAAACATCCTCTCTACAATTTGATATAACTCTCCACTACCTGAAGATGGGAGGTAAGGGTAAATCTTAGAATTTTTCTTGAGCTGCTTGGGTTTTAAAATTAAAATTAAAAAAAATCATTAGAAGGGTGCTAAAGGAAAATCCTAGTTTTAGATTTTTCTTTAGCTTGGGTTTGCATGAAGGTTGTTTCAGCATTGCTTCATCTAGGTTGTGGGTGCCTGTTGTAAAACCCTCACCTTGGTCTTGTTTCGTTCCATTTATGAGGGCTACTTTGAATATCTTTTGTGACCACTTTGTTCAGGGTTTCAGGGCCCCTTCAAAACATGTATTTACCTCAATCAAAAACATTAAGTATTAATTAAATATAAAAAAAACCACTATTGAAAATAAAGCTCAAAGAAAATGTAAAGTTATTAAAAGCCAAATAAAGGTGAAATAAAAGTCTGCCCTAATTAGGGCATGACCAAAAGAGAGAAAAGAGGGAAAGGGGAAAATAAATTCAGTTTGAATTTCTTTTTTTTTCTTCCCTCTTTCATCTCCTCTCAATTATCCAAACCCTAACCCAAAATTAGGGTTAGGGCTCATTTTCACATTTCCAAAATTTCTCCCTTCTTTCTTCTTTCTTCTCTCCCTTCTCTTTTCCCATTTTGTTGATTGAAGGTTAAATGGATGGATGTGAAGAAGGGATCTTCTCCAAAGGAAGAAGGTAGAACACTTTGTTTATTTAGCTGTTTACTTTTCCTTGTGTTTTTTTTAATGTTAATATATATATTTTTCTTTAAAATAAAATAATAATAAAAATTAAGAAGAAAAAGTTTTGGGCGAAGCCCTAGGCCATGACCTTGTGGCGGCCGCAATGGATGACAGAACTGCCATAGGCCAGCGGCCATCGCCGTTGTGCCATTGAGGGCAAGACCCCTCTTGTGGCCTCCTATTGAAGGGAGGGCCAGGGTGGGGGAGAACTCTTCCCCCCGCGAGCGCCTTAGTGAAAGACACACACACACACACACACATATATATATATGTGTGTGTGTGTGTGTGTGTGTGTGTCTTTCACTAAGGCGCTCGCGGGGGGAAGAGTTCTCCCCCACCCTGGCCCTCCCTTCAATATATGTGTGTGTGTGTGTCTACATTTAAGTATATATGTACAAGGCTACAAAAATATGTTTATATATATATATGTATATCTATATATATGTATATATATATATATATATATATATATATATATATATATATATATATATATATATATATATATATATATATATATATATATATATATATATATATATACACATACATACATACATACATACATACATACATACATACATTGTGTGTGTGTGTGTGTTAATTATGGTAGTTGTTATCCTGCAACACAACACTTCAATAAGACATTATATTGTTAGCTTAAAAATTAAATTGAAAGCAAGTAAACTAAGAAAAATTGTCATATTGCTCTCTAACTAGCAAGAGTATGTTTAAAATCTATTCTACTCTTAGATTTAGACCCTAAACAGTTATATTACGCTACTAGAATGAGAGATTCAATGCAAATTAACTAAGAATTCGAGAAATGAAGTTAAATCATGAAATGTCATTAATTCATTACCAAATTCAAGAGACCTAAGCTATGAATTGAAATGTGTTTTAAGCTATGAATTCAAAATGATAGCATGTAAGTATAAATACAATTAACTAGGTGATTTGTGAGTTTTGAAAATTCTCTTTTACAAAAACATTACTGAATTTGATGATTGTTGGGCCACTAATGGTCCCCAAATTAACATTTTAAAATTAGATTTCTCCCACTTGCAAACTATGCTTTGGTAAAAATTTTACCCCTAATCTGCATGTCAAAATCTGACAAGGAAAAAGACCTTGAACCTCCTCATACTAGTTCATATTGGTTCATACTAATTCAAATTGGTTCATAATGGTTCGAAGTGGTTCAACAGGTTCAAAGTGGTGCACCCTAGTTCAATGCAGTTCAAGTTGGTTCGATTAGGTTTGAAAGGGTTCATCTAGGTTCAAATAAGTTTGAACTGGTTCGAACAGGTACATTCAGGATCAAATAAATGCATTCACAGAAACAATTGTTGCATTGCATAGTCTGAGCCCTACATTTTCATTTCCACTTTTCATGTTCTTGAATTCCCGCATTGCTCAACGGGTTTCCCCTATGATTGACCTTTGATAAGAGGCAAATATCCTTTTTTGTTATGCCCAAGATCTAAAGGCAAAAACACACCATTTTTACTAATGTTGCACATTTACAAGGTTAAAATGTTTATACAAGGTTCATACTAGAATGGTGTTGCTAGATAAAATAAATTCTAATAAGGAATAACTGGATTAAGGTTAACGGGGTGATCGAGGGGGATCATGACAAGCGTAGACCGACTTGTCAATGTTCCTCGATCGAGTATAACATCAAGGTCTAACCAGGGTCTACAACTGGTTGGATTAAATTATAATTCTAGCAAAAATTACTTATTAAAGTTCACTTAAAGTTTTAATGAAATCTTGTTAAGGATATTCCGAAGATTACCCTAGTTACCTTAATATTAAAAAAATTGTACCTCACAACATAATTAAAAGCATCTTTAAGGTTAAATTTTTACTTAAGTTTAATTAATTCAATTAAGTAAAATCTTCTAATAAACCATCTTAATACTAGTCAATTAATTAATTAATAATTTTAACCTCTAGATAAATCCCTTTAACAATTTGATCCATAACATTCAAATTTGAACATTATAAAAAATAATCTATTGCATATCTATTAATAACAAACATGTATTACATCATCGTAGTTGTATCAAAATAATAATAACAATCTCGGAAGTACCACGCTAGTAAAGTATCTAGAACATATCTACCTTATACCATTAATACATTTTTGGCATATAAAAAAAAATTGAACTAGGATAATTTAAACTATGTGATCTAGATTATGATCATCAAGATCATATGGCTCCTGATCTGTGCCATCATCATTAGAATCTAGAGACACTTTGTTATAACCAATGATCTCATGGGATTTGAATCCCAAGTCATGCGTCTGCTCTGATTCCTTGGTTGTAGGGTTCCAACTGTCTGATTGTTTCACCTGCTGAATGAATTCAGCAAGGGTGATTTCAAATTATCCTTTGGCCTTCATGGTAGTGTATCCATAAGCTATGTCCTTGGACCATCAATGGTAGCTTTTCCATCTCTCAATATTTGCAAAAATTTGCTCTCTTTCATCTTTATAATAGCAGTGATTTGCAAGGCAACATCAAGATAGATGAGTCTCTAGAGACTCAGTAAGGTTCCTGCCCTTCCTTGCAAACACATCATTATTCAAAGCCTTCCAAATAATCCACAATATAGAAAAAGAAAGAATAAACCAAAAAGTGTTAAAATATTTGTTGTTGTTAATGTGTCCTGAGATAATATTTAAGACTGTGAAACAACATTGAATGTAAGACAAAACATCTTCTAGACTTTAGAAGCAAAGAGACATTAAAAAAAACATCCATAATAGACTTAGGATGTCTACATACTGTGCAAAAATTAGGGTCACCTCCTAGATTTTTAAAGGGCAGTTTATGCAAGAAAACTTTCTGAAGGAAACATGCTATCTTGGGTTCCACAGGCCTGGTCCAGATATTGTCAACATATTTGTTCCAATCTTCTTGTTGGGCATTAATGTGTCATTTGGAGTTAGCATATTCAACAATGTCAAGGTTGAAGGTAAGAAGCTTGTAAATGTATTTGGACTTGACAAGGTGGAGGGGAGTGTTGTCCAACCAAAGGAGCTGAAAGGAACAATGGTTTTGGGAGAAACACCTAGTGATGGATCCTAGATTGTTAAAGAAGTAGAAAGGAGTGAATATGTTCTCCATTAAGACTTGGGGATATGTATCTATCAACTTCCAACTTCTCCCAAGGAATCAAGCACCCTTGGTTGAGAATGTCTTGGAAGGTGTTAATTCATTTCCCTGACCACTTTTTTGCTAAGCAACCTTGCAATAGAGTCAAGGGTTTATCGCCATGTTTCAAATTCCACCACACAGATTTATAACCATAGATTACACCTCCCCTTTAGTAGGACTAATGCAACAGAGAAATTTCCTCGCAGATTTCCATCCCTTCTAGACAGATTTGAAAACGTTTGATCCTTGTATCACCACATTGCCTTCTAAGGTAAGAAGATCTATAGAGAAGAGGTTGGACCAGGTCTTGGCTCTGCAGGGGTGAGCCTGCGCTAGGTTATTCCTTACTAGGATTTTTCATTGTTCTACTCCTACAACTACTTTTGCAATCCATTTAACAACTAGAGAAATGCCTTGAATCCAAAGGTCTTTAAGGCCTAAACCACCCCACATTTTATCTCTTGTACACCACTCCCAAGAGACAACATGAACCTTCTTTTTGTCTAAACCATCTGACTAGATAAAATCTCGAATGCATTTTTGGATAAAGTTAAACTGGTGTTTATTAAAGAGCCAAGTAGAGGAGAAGTATATAGAGTAGGAAGAGAGAATCTTTTGGAAAACCTGGATTCTTCTTGTGAAGGAAAGGAGCTTATTGTCCCATCTGTACAATTTTTTAATTATCCTTTCTTTTACCCAATTCCACATTTCATTTAGATTTGGTCTGACAACAAAGGGTATTCCTAGACATCTGACAATATGGTCAGGCCTCCCCATTCAAAGCCAAACCTGCACCGCCAGTTTGGGGGATTAGGGTTCCAACCCGGCATAATAGATTTGGAGAGCGAAATTTTACTCCCCGAGGCTAAGAAGATTAGGTCTAACTTGGTCATAAGGCATTCCATGTTATCTTCTTCCAGTAACAGAAGGATAGTGGTGTCATCAAGAAATTGGATGTTGGAGACCTCATTTTGGTTGGGGAGGGTGATACCCTTCACTTTTGGGGATAAGATGTCATCCCTAAAAAGGAAATGGAGGGAGTCTGCAACAATAACAAAAAGGGAGGGAGCTAGAGGGCATCCTTGCCTGATAGACCTAGAGAGCTCAAAAAATTTAGATCTTACTCCATTGACTTCAACTGTCGCCATGGCCCCTTGGAGAAGAAAAGAAGAATATCTTTTAACTTAAATTTGTATTTTAGTTTTATTAAATTGAATGTGAAAATTTAATTGCATGTTAATATTTAATTGACAATAAATATTTTTAGCATATTAATAATATGTAAATTGATAATTAAATATCAATTCCTTAATTATGCTTTTACATTAAATTTTTTAATTTAGTAATTAATTAAATCCTCTATTTCTATAATTGGACTTTTTAATTAAGTCCAAATACCTTATATTTAATGTTTTACTATATAATAAGATTTAATCGCTCAATCATTTAATTAATCTTAATTAAATCTTTAATGCATTTTTTACACAATCACATCAAACCACATGACTTGAAAATATGAAGGTAAAACCGACTAAACCCAAAATACCATAATCAAGCACAAATGGAGGGTTCATGAATTCATGTCACCTTCATGAATTCAGAGGTAGCAATAAAATACTTGTCCACTATTTCAGGACAATAAATGGCTTAGGTTGGAATTTAGACTTGGATGTTATCTCCAGTCTCTTACCATTGAGCTATTTTGATAGGGCATGCTCATCCTGACAATTCAGGGAAGTCGATGCTCGATACTTGAAATCCTGCATAAAAGACAAGAATGTACAAACATGTATATATATAGCAGACAATGGTGAAGATCAACTAATTGCGTAGATCTTGCAAGTAAGTAACTACGACTTCATTCCTCAACCACATCAGACACATCAAATAGAAATACAAAAAATACACGCCAACCATACACATGCAGGTATGAGGTCAATATAAACCATAAACATAATTAACATCATCATATGCAATTAACCATCATCATCTTACTAACGTGATATAAATCAAATGATTAAAGTATCATAGCACTAAATCATTAAATACAACTAAAGATCTTATATATAAAAATTGATCTAAAAGGGTTGGCATCATAAACATAAATGGCAATAAAGTGTGGGTGTTACACTGCATCCAATATAGAATACAAAATGCCCATCACCATCATCTACGTTGTAACTAATTCTCCAATTAAGTTCATGGGTGGAATTAGATGCACAAATTAATAGATTTCCTTCTCATTCAGTGAGGCAAAACATAAAGCCTACTGAGGGAGGACGAAAAAGAGAAAAGACCCATTGGTCTTAATTCACATAATAACCTATAATCATATGTAAAAGATTATTGTCATCTCTATACAAGGCCTATCCCTCTACATTTGTAAATTCTTCCCATTCCTCGACATCTTTTCTTTTGACTCTAACAACAAAATAAATAACACCATTAAAAAAAGTTGAGTTGTCAGAGAATTGTGTTCAATAATATCAATAAAGAACAATTGAGGTAGAGGTTGACCCCTATACCACAAATTTAAATAAGAATCAAACACCAGTGTATATGGGTGCTCCTCATTGAGAGAAAAGTCTACCATCACAAATTTTAGAGTACTCTATGTATACCAAATTTCACCAAAAAAATATCATCTCTATATGCACTTTAGAAGGCATTGGCAATTTTTCCAGAAACTTTGTCACGGGGTTGTACACCCACAACATAAGGACATCCACAAATCATCTGGATAAAAGCACATCAACCCATTTGGTGTAGTAACTATCTCAAAACTCTCATTTTGAAAATAACTACCTAAGCACTCCGAATAAAAAGGAACAATGGAAAGATTACCCATTTGGGAATTATAAGAGTAGATCCGGTATTGTTCTGGCATCGAAGCTGGTTCAAAAATGAGGACACTCCACCTCTTTCGCAGTGTATATTTTTAGCACATTTGGTCGAGGTTTGAATAAGAAGATACCAAAGTGAGAACATGTATTCTTTCATTAGTTCAAGTATCTTAATCTTGAAATATGAAATTATTGCATATTTAAATAACAGATTTCTACTACAGGACAAAATATTAAATTAATAGTTTACAAAATGAAAGCAATATATTGTCACCACTTAGAAAAAAAACTCTTAGTACAATATACAAATTAAAAAGATTTATAAATAAATAAATAAATTAGTAATTTCTAATAAAAAATACGAGCAATATGGAATCCGAAAGAAATCTGAAGTACTTATATTAAATTATCTTTTGTCAGCTTTGGAAGACAATAGGTAGTAGTTCATTTGTCACCTATGGAAATCTCAAGAGAAGTGAACAACCAATAAGATAAATAAGGACATGAGAACTGGTGCAATTAGTAGAAATGGTGTATGAAATGAGTTCTGGTTATTCTCCACACAAAATAGCACGATTGAAAAAATTCAAATCCACATATCACAATGTGTTTTAACTATTTTTTTCCCTCATTTCTACAACATTGTAGAGGAGGACTATGAGGATCAAACCAATGACAATCACATGAAAGTCCATCCTGTTATACAAATTTTGATTTTTTATAAAGACACATACTTAGATACTATTTTGTGTGTAAAATATCTATATCCTATGAGATGAGGTGAATAGAATTCCATTATAAGAGATGGTGCCCCTTCCCTCTGAAAAAAAATCATGACAATTTAATTTTTAGAAGAGCGGCATTGGAATTCAAGGCCAGATGCCTGACAGTTGTAATTGCATGAAAGTTTCCAATGTCTTTTCAACAAGCCATTCAATGCATATCTTGTGGTCATCACATTCTAAGAGACCAAATCTACATTATTACCATGACGTTGTTAGTATTTCTTCCTGAGTTCTTACCTTAAATGTATTCATTTAAACTGATCAAAGAAAGCTATCCAATACATTTGATACTACCAACCTATTGAGGCAAGTAAACCTTCCCCCAAAAGAAAAGAGAGACAGATAATAGGTTTTGGCTATGCAAGGGCCAAAATGCACTTGATTAGACAATTAGTTTGTATTTTTAAAATAAATTAAAATTTGAAAAAGCATTGTATTATAATTTTTAAATTAATTAATAAATGTAAATAAATTATCTAATCAGGTGCTTTTTGTCCCGTGCATAGACAACGCCCAGATAATAAGGTATACGATTTTCAATGCTTCTTGTAAAGTGAATTTGCATCATTTTGAAAACTACTCCATCGATGATAATGGGAAAAAAAATACATCTCCACTTTTGAATTGAATGTTTGTTCAACCAAACACCACGTCTGCTTGCCAAAATGATTTTTGAACTCAACATTGAAGGAGAACGAATCTAGTAATTTTTCGCCCTATTAAATTTATTAGAACTTAGGACAAATGATATTTCAAAGAATAGAATGTGAAATCATTATCACCTACTGATCAAAAGTTTAAAGGTCTCTATTTTGAAATAACCAATACATTTCTCAAGCCATAAATAATTTTTAAAATTGTGATGTCCAAAAAATAAGAAAATAAAATGCAGTACCTATATTTAAGATTATGTGAATGTTCAAAATCATATAATAAATTGCCTTGCCAATCTATAAACCTGGTTGTCATGGCTCACAAACATAAATAATTCATGTTTAAAATGTAATGAAATAAAATTTGGGTTTGGCAATTGTGGAAGAGTTGACCAAGTTTGAAGATTTTAAGGTAAGCCTTATGCATAGATCAGGAAATAAAGAGGTTGATAGTCAATCAAAGTGGGCACTATCCTTCTAAGAACTTGATAAATTTAGACTGGAGGGTTTTCAATTTCTTTCAAATGAAGGGGATACACCCAATAAAGAGGAGAGGGGACTTTAAATGCTTTGTAGTGTTTTAATGTTCTTATTTGGGGCAATTTTTTGTGAGTTCAAAATGTTTGAATTTCTTATTTGTTGGCCAAAATATTGAGAACTATGTCACTCATTCTAAATGGGTATGAATTACGAATTGCATTTGGTGAGGGATTGTTTTATGTGGCGCCCAAAAGTACAATGATGATGTATTCATGGTGTGAAGATCCTCACAGCTTGGGAGGAATTGAAGTTTGCCTAGAGTGATGCAAGGTCATCCTTGGTTGAGGCAGGGGCATTCCTAGTCCTTAGTGAAACTGCATGGATGGTTTTTTATTTGGCTGGTGTTACTTAGTTGCAACCTTGACCGACGACCTCAGTCATTGAAGGAAGCTCGGTCACGAAAGGAACTCGGTAATCTCTGGCGCTCGGTGAAAGTGTTACTCAACGATGCCTGTGGTGCTCGACGATGCCTGGCATGCTCGGTTAATTCACTGTTGCTCAGTAGTTCTGGTTTACCAACTGGAGTTCTGTGTGATTTGTTGGGCCGACTTGGTGCATTTATTGTTGGTAGCTGTTGTTACAGGCTGACATGTTGAAATAAATGTTTGTAAGGCAATTTATGAGCCGACGTGTATTGCATTTAATATTTGTTTGTAGGAGTTAAGAGTTTCATCCTGCTGACTTGTGGCTGATGATTAGTATTTAAGGGGTGTTTGGGTAGATGTTTTGGGAGACACTTGGCAGATCTAGAATACTAGTTTGGAGGTGCTGGAAAGCTGGAGTTGGCGAAGTTGTGGAAAAGATCTTGCATGATATTGCAGATCAGATTGATATCTGATAGTTTGTAATAGCAGAGCTAGTGGTTGCACACTTGGAGACAAGGAGATTGCTTGGAGGCTTGCGAGCTTGAGTTTAGATCTACCTTAGGGTTTCCATCAGTTGCTGATTATTTTAGAACTGAACTAGCTAAGGTTGTAACGGATATGTGTGGATCTTGCAGAATTGTTTCTGATTGTAATTGGCCCATAACCTGGAAGGCCTTACAGTTGGGCATGTTAATGAAAATTACTTTGAAACAATTGTTGTGTTGAGTTTTCCGCTGTGTAATTCTGACGCTGCAAGGTTTGGACTGTCCTTAATTGGATCCACCATCCCTTGGTCTACGTTAGGTGGTATCAGAGCAAAGTTGATCTTGTGGAGCGAAGGTTGACCTATCAAGGCTGATCTTGTGAAGTTGATCTTGTTGGTGAAGAGATCGTATGATCTTGGTTGCAGATCTGTGGCACTGAACTTGTTAAACTTGCCCTAGTTGTTTGCAAGGTTGCAAGTTGCGATCTGACTTGTATACAACTTGGAGATTGTCACAAGGTGGTCGGTGAGGGTTTCTTGTAGAGGGTTTTGCATATCTTTAAGGATGCCTCTGATCTTTTTGATATTGTGGAATCCCGGATTACAAAGAAGGTGAAATCAGATTTCAAATCTGAGATGGAATTGATGAAGAATGACATGGTCGCTGAGATCATGAGAGGTGTTACTAATGTACCTCATAATGTTGGTATTGAGGATGGCTATGAAGAAGTTGCTGAAGAATTTGAAGCTACTAGATCTAGTGGTGATGACCAGAGGGACAGATCTGGTCAAGACAGAACTACTCGGTTGCATAGATCTGAAGCTCGGTTAATTAATAGTTACTGAATGGAAGTTTCTACTTTCTCTGGTACTTTGAAGCCTGACAACTTGATTGATTGGATCGGTGAACTTGAAGATTTCTTTGAGCCTGAAGAAATTGAAGATCCTCTTCGGGTGAGATTAGCACAGACTAAGTTGAAAGGACATGCTGCTCTTTGGTGGAAAGAACTACAAAGAGATGGAGAAGATGAAGGTGAAATGAAGATCAATCAGTGGAGGTTGATGGTGACAAAGTTGAAAGCTAAGTTCATACCTGCTGACTATGAACTTGACTTGTTTAAGAAGTTGCAGAATCTGAAGTTGAAGATTATACCGAGGAGTTCTAAAAACTTACTATTCGGTTTGGACATAGAGAACTTGGTAAGGAAAAGGTAGCTCGGTATGTGAATGGTCTGAGATTCAATATTCAAGATGAGCTTGGTATGCTGAAGATTGATTCTGTTGAAGATGCTTATCAATATGCTCTGAAGGCAGAAGAGAAGTTGAAGAGGAAACAACATGGTAACTCCCAAGGGAAGGAGAAGCTTGATCACTCGGTGAAGGATAAACTGATTGATGCAGAAGATGAACAGAAACCTGTGGAACCAAAGAAGAAGATATGTAGAGTTATCTTTAAGGGTACTTGCTATAATTGTGGAGAGGAAGGACACCGTTCTTTTGAGTGTACATAGAAGAAGGTTGACCGACGAACTGTTGTGGTGAATGAGAACATTCAAAATGAACTTGAATTAGAGAACTTGCTGCTTCGATGAATATTGCTCGGTACAAAGAAGGAACCTTGTCAGAGGAGTAATTTGTTTAGGACCCGATGCAAGTCTAGAGGTAAACCCTGTGATGTAATTGTTGATAGTGGTAGTACTAATAACCTTGTTGTTGAGGACATGGTTTAGAAACTTGGTTTGAATAGAATGAGACATCCACGTCCTTATAGGATTGGTTGGCTACAAGATGATCATGCTCTGGAAGTTAGAGAAAAATGAGCACTTCATTGATGTTCAGATTGGCCAGTATAAGGATCTTGTGTTATGTGACATTGTGGAAATGAATAGTTGTCATATATTGCTCGGTAGACCTTGGCAATTTGATTGCAAAGCTATGTATGATTGTGTGAAGAATGTATTTACTGTTGAGAAGGATGACAGGAAGTTTTCCCTAATGCCTTTGATGGATACAATGCTTGGTAGGAGAAGCCTGAGTATCGGTAGCCGAGTTGAGTTGGTGGATCCATAGAAAATGAATGATCAGTTTAGAGAACCGACCGGTGTGTTGTCAAGGAAAGACTTGAAAAGACAGAGGAAGCTGAAGTGGAAGAGTATGCAAAGTGAGAAGGTGGAGGACTTGTATGTGAAGAACCAGTTCAGGATTTACGTGCTGAATCCTGGAAGATGTTCTTCTCACGTATGAACATCTTTTGGAACCTGGGGTGTCTGATGCAGGGGCATCCTTGGTTGAGGTAAGGGCATTCCTGGTCCTCGATGAAATTGCATGGATGGTTTTTTATTTGTCCAGTGTTACTCGGTTGCAGCCTTGACCAACGACCTCGGTCATTGAAGGAAGCTCGGTCACAGAAGGAACTCGGTAATCTCTGGCATTCGGTGATAGTGTTACTCGGGGATGCCTGCGGTGCTCGGTTGACACTGGTGCTCGGTGATGCCTGGCATGCTCAGTTAATTCAATGTTGCTCGGTAGCTCTGGTTTACCAACTGGAGTTCTATGTGATTTTTTGGGCCGACTTGGTGCATTTATTGTTGGTAGCTGTTGTTACAGGCCGACATGTTGAAATAAATGTTTGTAAGGTAATTTATGAGCTGACTTGTATTGCATTTAATATTTATTTGTAGGAGTTAAGGGTTTCATCCTGCCGACTTGTGGCTGATGATTAGTATTTAAGGGGTGTTTGGGTAGATGTTTTGGGAGACACTTGGCAGATCTGGACTACCAGTTTGGAGGTGCTGGAAAGCTGGAGTTGGCGAAGTTGTGGAAAAGATCTTGCATGATCTTGCAGATCAGATTGATATCTGATAGTTTGTAATAGAAGAGCTAGTGGTTGCACACTTGGAGACAAGGAGATTGCTTGGAGGCTTGTGAGCTCAAGTTTAGATTTGCCTTAGGGTTTCCATCAGTTTTTGATTATTTCAGAACTGAACTAGCTAAGGTTGTAACAAATTTGTGTGGATCTTACAGAATTGTTTCTGATTGTAATTGGCCCACAACCCAGAAGGCCTTACAATTGGGCATGTTAATGAAAATTACTTTGAAACAATTGTTGTGTTGAGTTTTCCGCTATGTAATTTTGAAGCTGCAAGGTTTGGACTATCCTTAATTGGATCCATCATCCCTTGGTCTGCGTCATAGAGCAAGCCGAGTTCGAGGGAAAACAATACAGGGTGGAGGTGAAGAGCACACGGTTATACTGAGAGGGATGAGTGAATTAGTATAACAATGAATTTTACCAATTTAATTTTATCCATCACAATAGCATCAATTACTAAAATTGACAATTATGCATAAGAGAACACAATAACACAATGTTACATGAAAACACAATGTGGAAGAAAACCACTACAAATAATTTCTTTTATATATCTTGTTCTCTTACAATGTTTGTAGGCACCAACCCCTAAGTTTATGAGCACCAACTCACTAAAAGCTTTGACTCCCACAATTTGTAGGCACCAACCCCTAAAAGCAAAATACCAACTTTACTTAAATCTGAAATCCCACATTGACAATGTTGTTATCTCAACTGATGATGGATGCTATTTCTCTCCACTAATTTGAAAATATTTCCTTTCTCAATTTGCTATTATTATGGTCACAAATCTACCATAAGATAATCACAATCTATTTATGAAATTCATTATAATTTTGCCATAGAGTGATCACGACCTTCACTTGAAAATTTGCTAAACTCTCTTCAATATTTTTGAATTTGTAACTTTTGTTTTGCAATCCTTTTCTTGAGTGTTTCATTTTCCTTAGAAGCATAATGAAGTTCTTCCATGAGATCTACATCCTCTTATTCACTACACACCTCTTTTTCTTCTTTTTCAAGTAATATGTAATGGATCCTTCTTTGAGTTTTCCATCAACATGGGCTTTCTTTGCATTTGGTTCATTGCTTGTATTATCTTCTTTTATCATCTCCTTTCTTTCATTCACAAGCTCATATCCATTTGTTACATCATCATTTTCTATTGCCATGTGTATTCCAACACCACCTCATCACATATGTTAGCTTCCATATTATCACATGTATTTGATTCTATGATGTCAATACAATCATCACTGCATATAGAATCGATTTCTCTTTTAAAGAACTCATTATCAATTACTTCATCTCTAGTAGTTTGTGCATTGTTATTAATACTCTTCTTGGTATTTCCTTTTCTTTTTCCCATGTGTGCTCATGAGATCTACCTTCAAGCGGTTAGGCTTTATAGAAGGAACCCGCTCTGATACCAATTGAAGAGCATATAGTTACACTGGGTGGTGGGGATGGGTGAATCGGTATAACAATGAATTTTACCAGGTTAAATTTTATCCATCACAATAGCATCAAATTAAAATTGACAAATTATGCACATGATAAAACAATAACACAATGTTTAAGTGGAAACCCAATGTGGGAGAAAACCACAACAAATAATTATTTTTATATATTGTTAAGGTTTTTAGGATCGTTGCAAATGTAATAGCATTGTCTTATTGTATGTGTTTTCCAAATGCAACAATTTCTTGCATTTATATTGAGAATGAGTCAAGAAGAGACATGTCCCTTCAGGGACATGTCTATTCATTATTATGTAATTAATATAACGACAATTATATATATATATATATATATATATATCTTGAGTATTATATTAATTTGTCTTATATTTATATAATATATACTAATCTTCACTAGTATTGACTTGTAGTGTTTATCCGATTGAAGCTACAAAACATCAACACTCCCTCTTAGCCAGGGAAGATTAAAAACATGATTAGGATCAAAAGATATCATTTACCGTGATATCAGAGATATGGTCTGACTAGGAATATAAAGTCACATGATATTCACCATAACTCATAGATTCATAAGAATATCATCTCATGATATTGAGAGCATTGGCCACGGAATATCAAG
This sequence comes from Chamaecyparis obtusa, assembly GCA_027943335.1. Taxonomy (NCBI): domain Eukaryota; kingdom Viridiplantae; phylum Streptophyta; class Pinopsida; order Cupressales; family Cupressaceae; genus Chamaecyparis; species Chamaecyparis obtusa. Next base: position 188,583 of record BSBK01009514.1, read on the forward strand.
TCGCATGATATTCACCAAGTACTCAAATAATGTGAAAAGATATATTACCTTAATGTAATATGAGAGTTTATAGAGATATCATCTCACGATATTAGGAGTAATGGCCACAAAATATCAAGTCGCATGATATTCACCATGTACTCAAAGTACTGGCCTACCTACCAACATCAAGTCTCATGATGTCCACCAGGTACTCAACAAATATTTTAAATATCACCTCAATATGATATCAGAGATATGGTCTAACCAAGAATATCAAGTCTCATGAAATTCACCATAACTCAAAAAATATTTTAGATATCACCTCTGTTAAATAATTTGAGATCAGAAGATAAGATGTAAACTGAATATATGCAGTAGATTTCAATTGCCTTGGTTATTGATTGAATCTAAATATTTGAATGTCTATATATATTAAACTAGCAATTGTGAACAGGAAGTGATGTGACTGTTCACATTTGAAATGACAGGCAGGTTCACAATGAATCGACGTGACAGTTCATAACAATATTAGTTTGTATTAATGCAAATCGCAATTTGTTGTTTTAATACATAGATACTATCGTGACTGTTATGTATTAATAGTCATGATAGTATTGTGACTGTTAATACATAACAGTCACAATACACCGTAATAATGTTCGCTGCAGAGGGAGCGCAGACACATGTACATGACACCTGATAATGTTCGCATGTACAGGGCACTGTAATAATACCCGATATTAATACAACATACTCACCCGATATTAATCGGGGTAATATATTAATATATATCAAAGGTAATTGGTAAGTTTAGTATGAATACCGATAGGTTAGCAGTATTATATGCAATCCGATCACTATCGGATATAGTATGCTATTTAATGTTTTAGATATATAATAATAGTGATAATATATTTTAATATGTATGTATATAATAATAATAATATTATTATTATCTACATAATATTATATATATATATATATATATATATATATATATATATATATATATATATATATATATATATATATATATATATATATATATCATAATAATTCTATTATCTGATCGAAGCTTTATTTATTAACACTCCCTCTTAGCTAGGGAAGATAAAATATAACTCACAATAAGTTCATAAACTGTGAGGGTTAGTTCCCAGGTGGATTGCCTCTATCGATGATTCTATCCACAGTTCCCAGGTGGATTGCCTCCATCGGCGATTTGATCTACAAGCTCCTGTGCGGATTGCCTCCATCGGTGATTCTATCCACAACTCATGAGCTAAGGTATGGATTGCCTCCATTGGTGATTCTATCCACAACTCGTGAGCTTTAGAGTGGATTGCCTCTATCGGCGATTCTATCCACAAGCTGTTGTGTGGATTGCCTCCATCGGTGATTCTATCCACAACTCATGAGCTTCAGAGTGGATTGCCTCTATCGGCGATTCTATCCACAAGCAAAATATATCTATTACAAAAGAAAAGTTATTGCAAGATCGCCACCTTCCAATAACTTTAACAAATACAAGTGATAAATCATTTGGAAGTCGTCACTTCCTTATGATTTACACAGGGCCCATAATTATAAAATAATATTAACATAATAATCAATAATCATTACAAGTTTACCTCAGAAGTGTTTCACCTTCAATAGTGAACTCCCTCTCAATAATAAGGTATCTTGAATTCCATTTAGAAGAAACATTTCTCTAAACATACATTTGAATTATTTACTTCAGCAAGGGAAGCTTGCATTCTAAGTCTTTCAGGACAGTTTCTTGCGTTGTGACCATATTTGTCACATCTAAAACATTGCATTGAAGAGTAGTCTCTTGGTTTCTTGAACAGCTGTTGATCATATGTCTTCTTGCCCTTTTTCCTTTTTGAACAAGTGACGAGAGCCTGGACATCTTCTTTAGTGGATTCCAAGACTCCTCTGGATTTCAAGTTGTACTCTTCTTGAATGCAGTCAGCTTTTAGTCGATTAAATTTGGGGAGTTTGGTGCGAGCACTTACTCCTTGTCTAAAGTTTTCCCATGAGATAGGGAGCCCATTTAGAGTTATCATAGATAACTCCTTATTATCATAACTGTGACCAATAGAAGAGAGTTGATTCCTTAATTCTGTTATCCTCATAAAATATGAGGTGATAGTCTCTCCTTTACTCATTTTAATATTAGAGAGTTGATTTTTAAGAGTAAGAATTCTGCTGGTGTTGTTGATTTGAAACATGTTTTCCAGGGCTTTGAACATGTCATGAGCAGAGTCCAACTTTGTGATGACAGGTAGTAAATGATTTTTCACTCCATCTACTAATAATTCCATTGCTCTAATATTGTCCTTTTCCCATTTATTTTTCTCATCATTTTCATTAGGTTGAAGAGGTTTCTCTATTATTGACTTCAAGTCATTCTTCCTTAATACTAACATCATTCGAAGTTTCCATGATTCAAAATCGGAGGCACCTTCAAGTCTGTCTTCTAGTCTCATCCCATTTGCCATTTTAAAAACAAAAATTGATCTTGATCTTCCTTTAATCTGTTCGGATCTTCCTTCAAGTGGTTAGACTTCAATGAAGGAACTTGGCTCTGATACCATGTTAAATAATTTGAGATCAGAAGATAATATGTAAACTAAATATATGCAGTAGATTTCAATTTCCTTGGGTATTGATTGAATCTACATATTTGAATGTCTATATATATTAAACTAGCAATTGTGAACAGGAAGTGATGTGACTGTTCACATTTGAAATGACAGGCAGGTTCACAACGAACTGACGTGAGAGTTCATAACAATATTAGTTTGTATTAATGCAAATCGTAGTTTTTTGTTTTAATACATAGATACTATCGTGACTGTTATGTATTAACAGTCACGATAGTATTGTGACTGTTAATACATAACAGTCACAATACATCGTAATAATGTTCACTGCAGAGGGAGCACAGACACATGTACAGGACACCCGATAATGTTTGCATGTATAGGGCACTATAATAATACCTAATATTAATACAACATACTCACCCAATAATATGGTGTGTTCACCCGATATTAATCGGGGTAATATAATAATATATATCAAAGGTAATTGGTAAGTTTAGTATGAATACCAATAGGTTAGCAGTATTATATGCAATGCAATCACTATCAGATATAGTATGCTATTTAATATTTCAGATATATAATAATAGTGATAATATATTTTAATATGTATGTATATAATAATAATAATATTATTATTATTATCTACATAATATTATTATATATATATATATATATATATATATATATATATATATATATATATATATATATATATATCATAATAATTCTATTATCTGATCGAAGCTATATTTATTAACAACCTCAATATGATATCAGAGATATGGTCTGACCAAAAATATCAAGTCTCGTGATATTTACCATAACTCAAAAATGCCCTATAGGTAATGTGCACATGTACCCTCAATAATACTTACCATAGGAACATTCCTCTCATCTATCATGATCTATTTCAGCCATCATGAGATGTCTATCACAATAGAAGATCATGGTTTATTTAAGGAACACAATCCACCATGCAAGATATCATCTATCATGATATGTTTCAGCCATCATAAGATGTCCATGATAGAAGATCAAGTTACTGTAAGATCGTCACCTTCCAATAACTTCAACAAATACAAGTGATAATCATTTGGAAGTCATCACTTCCTCATGATTTACACAGGGCCCAACAGGCATTCATGATTCCTAGTCCTCTGATTGTTATAATTTCTTGATCACTGGAGAATCCATCTCAATATGGACTACTCCCTCCAAATCAATACGACCAAGATTATCAAAATTTGATTTAACCATATCCTCTATTTTCTCCCTTTGAAGCTCAAGTTCTTCTATCAACCTCTTGTCTTCTTTTGAAATGTCAGACTCTCTCTACATCTGATCTCAATCATCAATTCATTTGGAAGCATTAATTTCTTTTCTCCCTTAAATGCAATTTTCTTGTGCTTTCGTCCCGAAGCTTTTATAAATTTCAAGTATTTCATTCTGTAAGGTGAGCCCATATAGAAAATATCATGCAAATTCATAGACTGGTGTCGCCGTTCTTGAACATTACTAGAATTCTTCATATGACATGTCTTGAATATCCAAAGGTTCTATACACTATGACAACCTTCAATCTGATCAGATCTCCCTTCAAGTGGATAGGCTTCTAAAGAAGGAACCTTGCTCTTTTACTGTCCATATACATCAAATCAGAAAACACCTTCTCAAATTATTTGAAAGACATCTCGCCTTTGAATCATCTCCCCACAAAGGATGGTTCAAGTGGGAATGTAACATTGGTTATTATTCCCCCCACAATGAAAAATTCTCTCTTATATCATTGAACAATGCTTATGTCTTCTTGTGAAATGACTTGATTGCTCCAAGAGAGGTGACACTCTATAATTAATGCTTTATTTCTAGAAAGAGACATCCTTCAAATTTGCTACAATTCACTCGACCTTATTCTTTGCACTTGGTGTGGAAAAAAATTTGCAACACAACTTCACTCACCATATTTTGCATAGACCCGTACACAGTTGGTCATAACTTTTGAACCCGACACTTTCTTGTCAATCGCTCCGATGAGATTTTTCAAAATTTGTTTATCACCAACATATCCAAAATTCAAAAAAATTCAATGATGTATTTGTAAGATATGGTCCCTGTATTGACACTGTATTTTCTAAGACAATCACACATTCACCATCAACAAACTACTCTCTTACATTTGCAACTTGGCTTTGATACCATGTTAAGGTTTTTAGGATCGTTGCAAATGTAATAGCACTGTCTTATTGTATGTGTTTTCCAAATGCAACAATCTCTTGCATTTATATTGAGAATGAGCCAAGAAGAGACATGTACCTTGTGTCTATTCATTATTATGTAATTAATATAATGACAATTTTATATATATATATATATATATCTTGAGTATAATATATACATCTATATCTTCACTAGTATTGACTTAGTGTTTATTTGACTGAAGCTATAAAATATCAACTTATATCTTGTTCTTTTACAATGTTTGTAGGCACCATCCCCTAAAAGCAAAGCACCGACTTTACTTAAAGCTGAAATTCCACCTTGACAATGTTGCTATCTCCATTGATGATGGATGTTATTTCTCTCTACAGATCTGATTATATTTCCTTTGTCAATCTGCTATTATTATGGTCACAAATCTACCATAAAATAATCACAATCTATTTATGAAATTCATAATAATTTTGCCATAGAGTGATCACGATCTTCACATAAAAATCTGTTATACTCTCCTCACAACTTTACTTCAGATTCCTTCATAAATCTACCCTTAAATTCCTTCACAAATCTACTTCAATTTTCTTCATATATCCTTCTTTATTAAATCTGCAATCTATCATCACATAAATAGCCCTTGTGCATGTGCTTTGTATCTGTTTCACACACACCACACTTCTTCATGTTACTCTTGTTCTCTTCAACCTGATGTATATTCTCATTATACCTGAAGTATTATTTCAGAATTACACACTCCTCTATATCTCTACGTAATCTACTTTTATGTTTGTATCAACTTCTCTTTTATCTTCCACGCATCACCTTATTCCATTTTACATAATATTCATGAGACAATTGATTTACCTTTTTTTCTTTTTTTAAAATCTCACACCACTCCACACACTTCAAAAAAATCTCATATATATATGTATATATATTCCTTTTTCACATCTATGTATACATAGAAGGAATATATATTCACATCTCACCTTACTTCTATCAATCATTTACATCCCTTTTTATATCTCACATATAGCTTTTCATAAAAGGTCTAGACCCTTTAAACAGACACATCTAAAAAATGTAATAAAAGTTACTTGGATAAACTACCGCCGTTGACTGTAATCACCATAGTTGATGGTTTGCTTAATGACAAATCAGCTTCTTAACCAATCACTGCAAACGACCTTTTAACGTTGCAAGTTATGTCACTAGCTTCAATATGATATTATCGTGTTTTCAATTTAATTTTTGTTGTGAATGATCATCGCTCTTTTGAATATCTTCATCGCTATGCTACCACTTTATATGTCTGATGATCTGATCACATTATCTGTATCATCGATGCCTCCTTCAGATTGATATAGTTTGTTTGTAGAATCACTGCCTTTAACTTTTATCGTCGATGAAGATTGATTAATCTTCATAAGTTTGTTTGCAGAATTGCTGCCCTTAACTTCTATAGTCACTGTTAATATTTCAGTCACCGTTGTCTTGAAAAGCAATTTTGATGACTTTCTGAAGACTGGCATATTCTGAAGTTTATACAATCTAGAAATATCTCTATGTATTTTTTTTTTCAGATGTTTGACATGTGCAAACTTAATATCTGTGTTTGCACCTATACTGAAGTGCAATCATTGAAACCGTATGTTACTTGCCCAATCCATGTTTGCAAGACCCGACAATTTCATTTCCAAAAATGTTTGATACTCTCTTTCTCATACATCTCACATACAATCTATTTTTCATAAAGTCTGGACATTGAAATATCTCATGAATTTTCTCATTAGTTACTTATAAGATATGTCTTGTTTATATAAACATTGTTTTTAATATATGTGCTGTTTCAACATATCAGAAATCTAGTCTTTTGAGATTTCTTCTTTGCCGTCGTGCATTTTAAACATAGAACATTGCTGCTTGAAACACCTACTTAACACAGATCATTATCGGTCTATTGTTTTTTTTCATAATCGTTGTTCTCATACTCCCAACGCCTTTTTTGTATTTCATTCTTGTCGCTGTTTCTCTGTATGTAGATGTACTTCTTCCAAGCTGTCATCATGAGGATTATATGCATGTTCCATATCTGCACTTTGTTAATATATCGATAGTCTTGATCTATCAATGAGTCCGCAGTGTTTGAATAAAGGAGTTTGATTTATGTAAGTGCTTGCAATATATTTTCAGTGTACTTCAGCAATATATCACAAGAATACTTCTAATATGAATATAATACTTCTATTATTCAATATATATTGTTGTCATATATTATCTTTCTATACATCCCATGTTCTTGACTTTGACATCAATGACAATATTTGTATTCATATTCATATATCAATAATAATGAATACCTTGTTGGCATTAATGACAATATTTCCAACAGGAGGCACAGGCTCAACCAAATATGCCAAGAAGGCGCCAAATGAAACAAGCAGCTTGGGCAAAGACGGGCGTTGCAGCTGGGGCTAATGAGTAGAGTAGGTGTATGTTTTTCTTTTTGTGACACTGGTATCTTTTCTTTGAACTCACGGTGCAATGTAATGTATGAGATTCTTAATGGTTTATTCACAGGAGGTCTGTAGTCATCTAGTTTTGTATACTGTCCCAAATAGGGTGAAGCCATAATGGCTCTTTAAATCTTTTTTGATCATTCGGTTCGCAAAGATAGTGGGTTGGGAATTTTTGTAATGTTTGTGAAATGGTATGGGTGTATGGGGCAGTCTGTGTTTTGGCAAAAGTTTGCACAGGGGGGGGGGGGGTGGTTGACTGATTAAGTAGGGATAAATTTGGGAGTGCCTGTGAAAAACTTTCTGAAGGCTTAGAAGCTTTATGTAAATTTCTTTAATATAAATAAAAAAATACTATTACAATTTGGTGGCATTGTGGAATTTAATGACTATGAGTACAATCCATAAAGATATATTATCATATAATTTAAACTCAAGAAAATTGACATTTCAGCCACATGTGAATGAAATAGAATAAGTTTTAAATCTCTCCATATTTTAAAACTATTTAATCTAAAATCATAATCTACTACATGTTATACATAATCAATATAGATATCTCATAGTAAAATTTGTCGACATGAATCATTCTCCCTACTTACTAGACTATGTTACCATAGACACATAATTGTTTAATAGTAACTAATCTACAGTGCAACCAAAAGCATGAATCATAAAATTGTTTTTGATTTTAATCAGCAGCCAAAACAAGGGGGTTGATCCTTACACAACCACAGCCCAAGGGCTGTCAAGAGATCAATAGCACATACAAAAGGAGCTGGTTGTTACATGTCAAGGCAACGAAGGGCACACAGTCAGTAGATTTACCTACCTTCCTTAAAAAGGCCTCTTAAAGAACAAAGGGCCACGACTAGCCACTTACACCACAAAGGCCAAAACAGGCCATTAACAACAAACAACCAACACCTTGACAGGTGGGATAAAATAACAAAGGGATTTTGAAAGTCTCCCCAAGCCTTCACAATGGGTGACAAAATGGTATTGGAAATCACCCTGTAGTAAAGAACAACACCCCTCCAACCGAAAAACCACCCTCCATCTGCAAAACTTCTTTCCATAGCAACAGACAAGGAACCCACCTCGATAGGAGCAGGAAAGGAAGAGATTAATAGACTGAAGAGCGAACCACAAATCCAACCCACCCCAAGCAGCCATAGAAAGGAGAAGACCTTCCAAAGTTACTAACCTCCTTCACGAAACAAGTCCCCACCTCCAGAGAAACCACGAAAGAGGAAGAAACAAACTGAGTGCGCCAAGTCCTTAGCATGCTGGAAGAATACATCCCACCTCAACAGGGATCAGCATAGCCTCGCAGACAATTACAAACTTCAACCAAAAACAACCAAAGACCATAACGAGCCCTTGAAAACTATTAGCATTTGACTGGCCACCAGAAGAAACAAGACCATTGTCTATAACAGCTAAAATGGACAGTCCAAACAAAAACAAAACAAACAATAATGGCAGCAACATCCATCACAACCCAGCTACTGGGAGCAAAAAAACTCAACCCCGGAGACTGGGATAGGCACCATCTTCAAGCTTGCAACAAGGAGAAGAAAAGAAGACCTGTAAAAATCTCCAAGCCCCTCCAAGATCTAAAGCAAAACCTTTCCATCAACCAAAACACAGCCCACCACATCTCCAGTCACCATCGAACACCCAGAACAAGAAAATAGCATAGCAAACTTCAAGGGAACCATCCAACCACCAAATCTCACAGACCCCTGCTCAACCAAGAAAAGGTCCACCCCGAGGCAAGAATCCAGCAAGAAACAAACCATTGCAAAAAGACGAGTCGAGAAACCCTTGGCAAGAGGAAAAAGCCCCTTCTCCAAACTACAAAGGGCCCACACCCAGAAGCCTTGACCACCATCAAGGAGAAATGTCAACAACCAAGTAGCCACCACAAGAAACAGGCCCAAATCTGTAAAGTACAAGACCCATCCAAAAGCCCAGCCTTCGCCAGTAGCAAAACCCAAAGGCTCCAACAACAAGGGCGAAGAAATCCAAAAACTGAGCGAGGAACCATGCAAGAGCAAGCCACGCCTTATAAAAACAACTAGCAGCACACACCATCCCCACAGCACAGGATTTGACAACCCATAATGCCATACAGATCCATGTAGACAAGGGTCCAAGATAGGGAACTGCCACCAAACTGACACACCACTCCATAAACTTAGGCAGTAAGCAATCACACCCAGCAAAGACCTCTCCGTGAACACAAAAGTCACACACGTGACAAAGGCAGAGCACTCTGCAACCATGCCAGCCACAAACTGGGTCTTTTCCACACGCTGAACATCCTCAACTTCTCCCCCGCAAACAATAGGCTGTAAGGAAAGTGAGACAAGCCAAACAACACGGGCACAAACAATTCTCACTCCAAGTCTGGCGTCTTCCTCAGCACAATCATAAGTACAAACGGATCAAACTTCAATTGAATTTCCCACCTCCCTTCAAATTTTGCAATGGTAATTAATTTTGTTATTGGAATTTTGGCTTGTTTAAAGGCAGAAATGAGGTGGAGTTGGGGATAAGAATCCCAAGGAGAGGGCGGAATCCACCCTCACTTGGGGAATTTTGTTTACTTGTTTACATCTCGCAACCTTTTGATTAAATTTCAATCAGACTTCACGCCCTTTCACCAAAATCTCATGGCGGAAATCAACTAGGTGTGGGGATTTTGCACATGTTTAGAGGAGGAAATCCAATGTAGATGGGATATTGTCCCCAAGGATGAGCGGATTCCTCCATTTTTTTTTTGAATTTTCCTTTAGAAAGGAGCAGAAATTGGGTAGAGTTGGGAATTTTTTCCAAAAACCAGTGGATTCTCATGTTTTTAAGGATTTCTTTCTCCAAAACTTAATCATTTTCCATCAACACATTGCCAAATTAACCAATTCATCTTCAGATGTTGCCCATTTTGGCATGAATTTGATTGCAAAACGAAGTCTTCATTACTTGATGGGGGCAGAATTTTGCATATGTTGGGAATTATTTTCCAAGAAAGGGTGGAATCCGCCCTTTCATGGGGATTTTCTAATATTTCACAAAAAAAATAATTCAAGTTTTGAAGCTCATGGATTCGCCCTTTCCACATTATTCCACTCGTATTTCCAAGTTTTTCATCATTTTATACCTTAAAGGCTTAATTAGGGAGGTAGAAACGAAGGAATGTTTGGGACTGAATTCCCAAAATTTGCTATGCCATACTTAGTCTCCTTTCAGCCTCTCAAAACTTTCCCTTACAAACCGTGACTAACTTCTTACTTTAAGGCACCTCAACCTCCTACTAAGGCTTAAAGACTTGAAACCGCTGCTATCTAACGCCCTAAAGACTGCCTACTCCTACAGCTGAAACGAAAAGAGGGGTCCCCATTTGCAATGAGGCAATGATGTGAAAACCTCACAACATAATGGTGACTGATGCTCTTCCTCTAAAACTTAAAAGTTCCAATTGTTAAAACTTAAACTTGATATTATTATTTAGTTATTGAACTTGAAAGTTGAATATTTTGTCAATATACCGCATGAATATTATAGTATTTCAATTCTCATTCAGTATTGAACTGTTGATATTATCTCACAGGACCAATTGTGTGAGACCGATCCATAGATACCATGCCTAAAATACCAACACAACTTATGGCTCAATATTGTTGAATTTATGACTAAAATTTTACATCAATATATGTTCATAAACCAGTGAGTGATTATAATGGACGAAAACACGAAACAACAAATTGCTTAAGGCAAAAACATGGCAGGTGTGAATGGTAGAAAGATAGACAAGAAGCTATCCTCTGTTACACTTCAATATTGTTGAATTTATGACTAAAATTTTACATCAATATATGTTCATAAACCAGTGAGTGATTGTAATGGACGAAAACACGAAACAACAAATTGCCAAAGGCAAAAACATGGCAGGTGTGAATGGTAGAAAGATAGACAAGAAGCTATCCTCTGTTACACTTCGACAGCACTGACAACTATGCCCAACCAAATCAGACCATCATTAGCTAAACCCAAAAATATTTTTCAAGTCAAATTGCTTCGCTATGACAAACACAAAAATTTACATGAATGCAAACAACACCAAAATTGTAATCCAACTCCCACTTTCGCAGAAGGGTTTCAAAATGACAAAAGGGTAGGTTCAAAAGTTACAAATGGTATAACACTTCTCGGCCGCACACCAAATGCATCATGTAGTCCATGACGTGACCATTGTCTGTTCTTCATATGGTAAACTATGACAGAATTGTAACCTCATGTAATCCATACCACACCACCGCTTGCAGATACCTCCCAGGAAGTGTGAAGCTCATGTGCTAAATCTAATTCCCGTTCTCGAATCCACCGCTTATGCTCTGTATCCAATATCCAGAACACAAAATGCCCATCACCATCACCCGATGCACAAACAAATAGATTTCCCTCCCATTCAATGAGGCGAAATATAAAGCCTACTGAGGCAGGAACGAAAAGAGAAAAGCCCCATTGATCTTGATTCACATCATAACCTATAATCATGTTTAGAACATCATTTCCATCTTCATACGAGCCTTCTAAATCTCCAAATCCTTCCAATTCCTGGGCATCTCCGATTTCGACTCCAACAAGAAAATAAATGACGCCATTAAAAAAAAGTTGAGTCCCTAGAGAATTGTATTGATACACATTAATAAAGTGCAATAAAGGTAGATGCTGACCCCTGTGCCAAGAATTTAAATGAGAATCAAACACCAGGGTATATGGGTGCTCCTCACCGACAGAGCTGCCTATCATCACAAATTTTAGAGTATTCCGTGGATAACAAATTTCACCAAAATATACACACTCTATATCCACTTCAAAAGGCATTGGCAATTTTTTTTAAAAACTTTGTCACAGGGTTGTACACCCACAACACACGAACATCCACAGGATCATTTGGATATAAGCACATCAGCCCATTTGATACGGTAGCTATATCAAACATCCCATCTTGAAAAGAACTGTCTAAGCCATCCAAAGAAAACGGAACAATTGAAAGATTACCGGTTTGGGAATTGTAAGAGCGGAACTGGTATTGTTCTGGCGTCGGTCGTTCTGGTCTGTGAGTGAGACAGAATATCGATTCCTTGTGACAATTCTTGTAGTGGATATAAGCAAAACCTGGGTCAAAAATGAGGGCGTGCCACCTCTTTCGCACAGTGGACATTTTGAGCACATCTCTTGTTGAAACCCTCGAAAGTATATTTGTAGGCAGCTCATCAAGACATTCCACCTGCTCTGCACTGTTCCCTGCTCTGAGTCTGGTAATGCTCGTCATTTTCAGGTCGCTCAAAACAAACTTCTCCAATGTGTGTTCAAGTAATTATGTCGTTTCAATCTTAACAAGAAGGACGATTTCTATACGTCTTCAATAATTTATATATTTAAAAAAAAAAAAAAATTCCAAATATTTTAATCAATTAAAAATTTGTCTTCAACATTAATAATCGAATGGCAAAGTGAAGCAAAATTAATATTACATTTTAAAATATATAATATTAGTAAAGTCTAAATAAATTTATTGAATATGGATAAAAAGTCAAAACTAATATATTCTATATTTCGTTACTTCTAATTAAGTTTTTTCATATCTTAATTGACTAAAAGAAATGTATTTAGCGACTTGCATAATTAATTAAAAGTCGGAATCACAACAAATAAATAACTATTATAGCATTTGAAATAATTTTCTTTCCAAATAAGTCTAATGATTACAAAGTTGGTTGGTGGCAGTTATTAAGCATATCAAAGTTTCTCCACACATTTTGAAGGACAATTGGAGTGTGATAAGAACTAGAAGAATTAACACAATCTGCGAAATATCCTTGATATCGGACTTCAAGATCTACAACATGCATAACTATTATGACACGTTAATGATAGTTTGCTCAAAAAAGCAAGGAATGTGAGGATTTATTTTTATAAATGCATTCGCATAAACAATTGTTGCATTGCATAGTCTGAGCCCTACATTTTCATTTCCACTTTTCATGTTCTTGAATTCCCACATTGCTCAACAGATTCCCCCTATGATTGACGTTTGATAAGAGGCAAATGTCCTTTTTATCATACCCAAGATCTGAAGGCAAAAACACACCAGTTTTTATATATATAAAAAAAACAAATAAATTTACTAATGTTGCACATTGACAAGGTTAAAGTGTTTATAAAAGGTTCATACTGGAATGACATTGCTAGATAAATCAAATTCCAATAAGGAATAACTAGATTAAGGTTGACGAGGAGATCAAGGGGAATCATGACAAGCGTAGACCGACTTGTCAACGTTCCTCAATCGAGTATAACATCAAGGTCTAACTAGGATCTACAAGTGGTTAGGTTAAATTATAATTCTAGCAGAATTTACTTATTAAAGTTTACTTAAAATTTTAATGAAATCCTCCTAAGGAAATTTCCAAGATTACCCTAGTTACCTTAATTATTTTAATTTTAAAACTCACAACATAATTAAAATCATCTTTAAGGTTAACTTTTTACTTAGGTTTAATTAATTCATTTAAGTAAAAGCTTCTAATAAACCATCTTAATACTAGTCAATTTATTAATTAGTAATTTTAACTCCTAGATAAATTCCTTTAACAATTTGATTCATAACGTTCAAATTTGAACATTATAAAATTTATAATTATGATTAGACATTTAAACCTTTAAAGGTCTAATTTAAAAAATAAGGAACAAAACAAATTAATTTATATCCATTAAATTTAATTGGCCAACACTTATTAAATTATTTCCAAACCCCACTAAATAAATTAAATAACCAATTAAATCTGACACATTACCAAAAATTAAAATACCCCAAATAAATTAAATAACCAATTAAAAGATGTTTGCTGGAGCTTCATTGGATGCCGGGGTTTCGACTAGGGCTTTTTCTCCTATTGGAACCTTGCAATTGGATAGAAAGTTCCAGTCTTCATTGTATGCGGGAGCTTCTAGGGTCTCGCCGGTTGCTGGGGTATCGACTAGGGTTTTTCCTTCCAATGGAGTTTTGCAGTCGGTTGGAAGGATCTCGTCGGCCGCTGGTGTGTCGTCGATAGCTGCTAATGGGGCACTGGAGGTTTTGCAGGCTGTTGGACTAGTTTTGTTGGCAGCTGTTGGGGTTTCCCCTCCTGTTGACTCCTCTACTTGTCCCTTTCTAGTAGCTAGATCTTTGCAGTCTGCGAGTGTTTCTCGGCCTCTGGGGGTTCAATATCTGGTTATGTTCTTCTTGGTGGTGCTTCAGTGTCTAAGGGGACATTATTGTATGCTGGTATGGTTTCTACCGGGGCCTTAACCACTCGCTCTGGTGGGGTTGAGATTGGTGGTGGTTCGAGTTTTGCTAAGGGACCTCTCCCTGTCTCGAACCCTATCCGGATGTACTTGGATGAGGAAGTGGTGGAAGATATTTAGTGTGCATCCTCTGATTTTTCTTCTCGTGGTGTGCTTTGTCACTTCTTGGGTTTGTGGTCGAGCCTTGCTGATTTGCACCGGTGGATCTCTGCTCATTGGGAACCTATTAATTATGGTACTCTTCATATTTTCTCTATGGAAAAGGGTTTTTTAACTGCTAAATTCGATAATTTTGAAAATAGAAAGTTGATTATGTGTAATAACTCTTTCTCTTGAGATAATCTTTATATACTGGTTATGAAACCCTAGTTTCCTGATTTTTTCCCTTCTTCCGAAATCTTTAACAAGCTTCCGATTTGGGTGAGGCTCCCCTATCTTCCCCTTTATTTTTGGGTTGACTCCCTATTTGAAGTGGTGGGAGAGGCTTTTGGAGACTTTTTGATGGTAGATGAAGAGTCATATGATATTATGCACTCGACTTATGCACGTTTACTAGTAGAGATGGATATCTCTAAGGGGTTACAATAAAAGATTAAGTTAGAGTACTCAAATACTTCCCGGATTCAAACTTTGGACTATGAAGGGATTCCTTTCAGATGTAGGAAGTGTTTTAAAACAGGTCACTTGGCAGCCCAATGTAGATTACAGAAGACTAAGACCAAAAGGTCTGCTTCTTGGTGGAAGGGTGCTTCTTCCGATCATTATACAGTAGTTAAGAAAAATATT
Source organism: Chamaecyparis obtusa (assembly GCA_027943335.1). Taxonomy (NCBI): domain Eukaryota; kingdom Viridiplantae; phylum Streptophyta; class Pinopsida; order Cupressales; family Cupressaceae; genus Chamaecyparis; species Chamaecyparis obtusa. Next base: position 204,052 of record BSBK01009514.1, read on the forward strand.
GATCTTGCTAAGAATGTTGGGCTTGAGGATGTTTCTCCTGTAGGAACAATTCCTTTGGGGTCTACTATCACCATTGTTGGTAGTTTTGAGGTTGTTCAGTCTGTTGGCGTTTCTTCTGTCGGCACTGTTTCAGCTTTTTATAACGGTATTTCTCCCAATAAATATGATGTTGTTGGGGTTCTTCCTGTTGGTCTGAGCCTTGCTGGGTCCACTGAATAGTCTATTGGTACTAGTCCTGCTAGTTTTATTGCTCCCAGTGATTCCTCTACTATTGGTGTTCCTCCTGTTGGTTCTAATCTTGTTGGGTCTACTGTCATTTCTATTGGTAACTTTGGTGCTAGACAGTCTGCAGGTATTTCTGTTAGTTTTGTTCCTGTTGGGTCTATTGGTTTCCTTCCAGCTAGTCCTATTTCAGTTGGTCTCTCTATTGTTGTAGAGAAATTTGGACTTGGTGTTTCTACCTTGTGTTTGGAGGCAAGTCCCTTTGTTGGTTTTGTCCAGACTTCTTCTTCTGCTTCTCTCTTGAGACCTTCCTCTCAAGACTAGTAGGAGAAGACTTCTTTGGTAGAGGAGGGGTGGACCCTAGTTATTATTAAACATCATAAAAGTCCTCTCTACAATTTGATATGACTCTCCGCTCCCAGAAGATGGGAGGTAAGTATCTTAGATTTTGTCTTGGGCTGCTTGGGTTTTAAAATTAAAATTTTAAAAAAATCATTAGAAGGTTGCTAAAGGAAAATCCTAGTTTTAGATTTTTCTTTAGCTTGGGTTTGCATGAAGGTTGTTTCATGCATTGCTTCATCCAGGTTGTGGGTGCCTGTTGTAAAACCCTCGCCTTGGTCTTGTTCCACTCCGTTTATGAGGGCTACTTTGAATATCTTTTGTGACCGCTTTGTTCAGATTTTTGGGGCCCCTTCAAAACCTGTATTTACCTCAATCAAAAACATTAAGTATTAATTAAATATATAAAAAGGCCACTATTGAAAATAAAGCTCAAAGAAAATGTAAAGTTATTAAAAGCCAAATAAAGGTCAAATAAAAGTCTGCCCTAATTAGGGCATGACCAAAAGAGAGAAAAGAGGGAAAGGGGAAAATAAATTCAATTTGAATTTCTTTTTTTTTTCCCTCTTTCATCTCATTCAATTCTCCAAACCCTAACCCAAAATTAGGGTTAGGGCTCATTTTCTCATTTCCAAAATTTCTCCCTTCTTTCTTCTTTCTTCTCTCCCTTCTCTTTTCCCATTTTGTTGATTGAAGGTTGAATGGATGGATGGGAAGAAGGGATCTTCTCCAAAGGAAGAAGGTAGAACACTTTGTTTATTTATTTATTTACTTTTCCTTGTGTTTTTTTAATGTTTTGTTTTAATGCTAATATATATATTTTTCTTTAAAATAAAATGATAATAAAAATTAAGAAGAAAAAGTTTTGGGCGAAGCCCTAGGCCACGACTTTGTGGCAGCCGCAATGGACGACAGAACCACCATAGGCCAACAGCCATCGCCGTTGTGCCATTGAGGGGCAAGGCCCCTCCCGTGGCCTCATATATATATATATATATATATATATATATATATATATATATATATATATATATATATATATATATATATATATATATATATATATATATATATATATATATATATATATATATATATATATATATATATATATATCTTGCACTAAGGCGCTCGTGGGGGGAAGGGTTCTCCCCCACCATGGCCCTCCCTTCAATATATATATGTGTGTGTGTGTGTGTGTGTGTGTGTGTGTATTTAAGTATATATATATACATGGCTACAAAAATATGTTAATATTTATTATTTTTTTACCTATATATATTCTAGATACTATATATATATATATATATATATATATATATATATATATATATATATATATATATATATATATATATATATATATATATATATATATATATATATATATATATATATATATATATATATATATATATATATATATATATATATATATATATATATATATATATATATATATATATATATATATATATATATATATATATAGTGTGTGTGTGTGTGTGTGTGTGTGTGTGTGTGTGTGTGTTAATTATGGTAGTTGTTATCCTGTAACACAACACTTCAATAAGACATTATATAGTTAGTTTAAAAATTAAATTGAAAGCAAGTAAACCAAGAAAAAATGTCATATTGCTCTCTAACTAGCAAGAGTATGTTTAAAATCTATTCTACTCTTAGATTTAGACCCTAAACAATTATATTACACTACTAGAATGAGAGATTCAATGCAAATTAACTAAGAAATCAAGAAATAAAGTTAAATCATGAAATGTCATTAATTCATTACCAAATTCAAGAGATCTAAACTATGAATTAAAATATGTTTTTAGCTATGAATTAAAAATGACAACATGTAAGTATAAATGCAATTAACTAGGTGATTTGTGAGTTTTGAAAATTCTCTTTTACAGAAACATTATTGAATTCGACGGTTGTTGGGCCACTAATGGTCCCCAAATTAAAATTTTAAAATTAGATTTCTCCCACTTGCAAATCGTGCTTTGGTAAACGTTTTACCCCTAATCTGCATGTCAAAATCTAACAAGGAAAAAGACCTTGAACCTCCTCGTACTAGTTCATATTGGTTCATACTAATTCAAATTGGTTCATAATGGTTCAAAATGGTTCAAAGTGGTTCAACAGGTTCAAAGTGGTTCATCCTCATTCAATGCAGTTCAATTTGGTTAGATCAGGTTCGACAGGGTTCATCTAGGTTCAAATAAGTTTGAAATGGTTCGAACAGGTACATTCAGGTTCAAATAAATGCATTCATAGAAACAATTGTTGCATTGCATAGTCTGAGCCCTACATTTTCATTTCCACGTTTCATGTTCTTGAATTCCCCGCATTGCTCAACGGATTCCCCCTATGATTGACCTTTGATAAGAGGCAAATATCCTTTTTTGTCATGCCCAAGATCTAAAGGCAAAAACACACCATTTTTACTAATGTTGCACATTTACAAGGTTAACATGTTTATACAAGGTCCATACTAGAATGGTGTTGCTAGATAAATCAAATTCTAATGAGGAATAACTAGATTAAGGTTAACAGGGTGATCGAGGGGGATCATGACAAGCATAGACTGACTTGTCAATGTTCCTCGATCGAGTATAACATCAAGGTCTAACCAGGGTCTACAACTGGTTGGGTTAAATTATAATTCTAGAAAAAATTACTTATTAAAGTTCACTTAAAGTTTTAATGAAATCTTGTTAAGGATATTCCCAAGATTACCCTAGTTACCTTAATACTAAAAAAATTCTACCTCACAACATAATTAAAAGAATCTTTAAGGTTAACTTTTTACTTAAGTTTAATTAATTTAATTAAGTAAAATCTTCTAATAAACCATCTTAATGCTAGTCAATTAATTAATTAATAATTTTAACCCCTAGATAAATCCCTTCAACAATTTGATCCATAACATTCAAATTTGAACATTATAAAAAATAATCTATTGCATATCTATTAATAACAAATGTGTATTACATCATCGTAGTTGTATCAAAAAATAATAACAATCTTGGAAGTACCACAATAGTAAAGTATCTAGAACATATCTACCTTATACCATTAATACATTTTTGGCGTATACAAAAAAAATTGAACTAGGATAATTCAAACTATGTGATCTAGATTATTATCATCAAGATCATATGGCCCCTGATCTGTGCCATCATCATTATAATCTGAAGGGACTGCGTTATAACCAATGATCTCATGGGATTTGAATCCCAAGTCACGTGTTTGCTATGATTCCTTGGTTGTAGGGTTCCAATTGTCTGATTGTTTCAGCTGCTGAATGAATTCAACAAGGGTGATTTCAAATTCTCCTTTGGCCTTCATGGTAGTGTATCCGTAAGCTATGTCCTTGGACTATCAATGGTAGCTTTTCCATCTCTCAATATTTGTAGAAATTTGCTCTCTTACATCTTTATAATAGCAGTGATCTACAAGGCAACATCAAGATAGATGAGTCTCCGGAGACTCAGTAAGGTTCCTGCCCTTCCCTGCAAGCACATCATTATTCAGAGCCTTCCAAATAATCCACAATATAGAAAAAGAAAGAATAAACCAAAAAGTGTTACAATATTTGTTGTTGTTAATGTGTCCTGAGATAATATTTAAGACTGTGAAACAACATTGAATGTAAGGCCAAACATCTTCTAGACTTTAGAAGCAAAGAGACATTAAAAAAATATTCACAATAGACTCAGGATGTCTACAGAATGTGCAAAAATTAGGGTCACCTCCTGTATTTTTAAAGGGTAGTTTATGCAGGAAAATTTTCCAAAGGAAACATGCTATCTTGGGTTCCACCAGGCTAGTCCAAATATTGTCAATGTATTTGTTCCAATCTTCTTGTTGGGCATTAATGTGCCATTTGGAGTTAGCATGTTCAACAATGTCAAGGTTGAAGGTAAGAAGCTTGTAAATGTACTTGGACTTGACAAGGTGGAGGGGAGTGTTGTCCAACCAAAGGAGTTGAAAGGAACAATGGTTTGGGGAGAAACACCCAACGATGGATCCTAGATTGTTAAAAGAAGTAGAAAGGATGGAATATGTTATCCATTAAGACTTGGGGATATGTATCTATCAACTTGCAACTTCTCCTAGGGAATCAAGCACCCTTGGTTGAGAATGTCCTAGAAGGTGTTAATTCATTTCTCTGACCACTTTTTTGTTGATCAACCTTGCAACAGAGCCAAGGGTTTATCACCATGTTTCATATTACACCACATAGATTTATAACCATAGATTACACCTCCCCTTCAGTAAGACTAATGCAACAGAGAAATTTCCTCATAGATTTCCATCCCTTCCAGACAGATTTGAAAATGTTTGATCCTTGTATCAAAACATTGCCTTCTAAGGTAAGAAGATCTATAAAGAAGAGGTTGGACTAAGTCTTGGCTCTATAGGGGTGAGCCCGCGCTAGGTTATTCCTGATTAGGATTTTCTATTTTTCTATACCTACAACTACTTTTTCAATCCATTTGACAACTAAAGAAATGCCTTGAATCCCAAGGTCTTTAAGGCCTAAACCACCCCACATCTTATCTCTTTTACACCACTCCCAAGAGACAACATGAAGCTTCTTTTTGTCTGAACCATATGACCAAATAAAATCTCAGATGCATTTCTGGATAAAGTTAAACTGGTGTTGGTTAAAGAGCCAAGCAGAGGAGAAGTATATAGAGTACGAAGAGATAATCTTTTGGAAAACTTGGATTCTTCCTGTGAAGGAAAGGAGCTTGTTGTCCCATTTGTACAATCTTTTAATTATCCTTTCTTTTACCCAATTCCACATTTCATTTAGATTTGGCCTGACAGCAAAGGGTTTTCCTAGATATTTGACAATATGGTCAGGCCCCCCCATTGAAAGCCAAACTTGCACCACCAGTTTGGGGGATTAGGGTTCCAACCCGACATAATAGATTTGGAGAGCGAAATTTTACTCCCTAAGGCTAAGAAGATTAGGTCTAACTTGGTCACAAGGCATTCCATGTTATGTTCTTCCAGTAACAAAAGGATAGTGGTGTCATCAACAAATTGGATGTTGGAGACCTCATTTTGGTTGGGGAGGGTGATACCCTTCACGTTTGGGGATAAGATGTCATCCCTAAAGAGGAAATAGAGGGAGTCTGCAACAATAACAAAAAGGGAGGGAGCTAGAGGGCATCCTTGCCTGATAGACCTAGAGAGCTAAAAAAAATTAGATCTTAGTCCATTGACTTCAACTATTGCCATGGCCCCTTGGAGAAGAAAAGAAGAATATCTTTTAACTTAAATTTATATTTTAATTTTATTAAAATGAATGTGCAAATTTAATTGCATATTAATATTTAATTGACAATAAATATTTTTAGCATATTAATAATATGCAAATTGATAATTAAATATCAATTCATTAATTATGTTGTATCATCTTAAAATGGAAGCACTTCCATGTTAAGAGCATTTAGCCCTCCGAGTAAGTGGTTTGGGGTCATGTTAAGCGCCTTGATTAGGTCTTTGCATGTATTTGACTTTCTCCCCGCTTTCCACTTCTTCTCCACACTTGATTTCTCCATTCTAGGTGAAATTAGGGTCAAGGTCGTAAGGACCTTCCTAATTTTCCCTCTTCCATGGCTCTATTTTCTAGGTAGGGTTCAGAAATGAGACCTCCTAGTCCTTCATCACATCAAACAGAGGATTTTCTGTCTATTCCAGACATCTAGTCCTGTTCAGATATCAATTTCCAATTTGCTAACATCTCCTGGAACCTCTGCTACAGAACCTGGCAAAGTTAGGGTCTGAGGTCAAAGTCGACCTCGACCTTGACCAGGTCAGGGTCAACCTTGACCTTTACCTCTTCCCGCCAAGATTTCAAATTTTCAACTGTCGGTAGTTTGGCTTTTGGGATAATTATTTCTCCGCCTTCGGGTCGGCTGTTTTGGGCTCCAAAACGGTAAATTCTTTAATTGTATTTAATCAAGGTATATTTTCTAAAGGTGATGACCTAATTGGGATTTAATTCTCCAAGGTGGCCCATCTAGAGGAGTGTGCCCTAGATTTCTATAAAAGGAGGCCTTCCTCTCTCATTTACACATCAAGTTTTCACATCTCATCTCAAGCAATCAAGTATCTAGAGCTCTCAAGTGCAAGCAAGTCTTCAAGCATTCAAGTCTTCAAGCATTCATCCATCAAGGAGATCCATTGTTAGCCATTGAAGGATTCAATCTCTTTGGAGCCCCCTTGAAGATCCACCCTTCTCCATCCATTCAAGCCTTCTCATATGCAAAGATCAAATCAAGATTGGTGTTGAAGATAAAATACCATTGATTAGAGACATCTTTCCATCCATTGAAGCATTCCTACTTGTGGATTTGAGGATTTGAATCCTCTACAAGGACTTCAACATAAGCGAGGTGATTTGTTTCAATTACTTTATTTATGCACAATATATTTCAATTCAATTTCAAGGTTAGTTCCTAAACTGGGGTTTGACTAAGGCAAACCCCCCATACAACCAAAAACCCCCATTTTCTTGCAGGTACAGGTGCAAAATCTCAGATCTGAGAGCAAATTTGGATACCCTTTTCGGCAATCTTTCAGGATCTGTGAACAGAATCAGAATCGGACTTCAAATAAATAATGTGGTCTTTGACCTTTTAAAAGGTCAAAGTCGACCTGTGTGAATTTGGAGAAAAGATTTATGGGTTATGTCTGCCTCGACATTTCCAGTCCAGAACAAGTGACAAAATCTTCAGAAGGTTCATACAGAAGCCAGAATTCAGCATTTTCCAAATCTCCCCTAATTCAAGGTTAGTATTTGCACTTCAATTATTTCAATTTCAAGTATAACACATTCTACCTAGGGAAACATCAGATTTATTCTTTCTTTCATATTCTCCATAAAATTGATCTGATTCTGCATTAGCCTTTTAGGTTGATCAAATTGGATCTCCTTGTTGGGAATTTGGGTTTGAGAATAGATCTCATATTCCCCTTAAAACATTTGAATGAGGTTGAATACATTTTAATATCATTCATATGCTTTTAAATTAAATTTTTAAATTTAGTAATTAATTAAATCCTCTATTTCTATAGTTGGACTTTTTAATTAAGTCCCTTTAAATAAACATAAGTATTTAATTAATTTTTATTAATTAAATACCTTATATTTAATGTTTTACTATATACTAAGATTTAATCACTCAATCATTTAATTAATCTTAATTAAATCTTTAATGCATTTTTTACACAATCACGTCAAACCACATGACTTGAAAATATGAGGGTAAAACTGACTAAACCCAAAATACCATAATCAAGCACAAAAGGAGGGTTCATGAATTAATGTCACCTTCATGAATTTAGAGGTAGCAATAAGATACTTGTCCACTATTTCAGGACAATAAATGGCTTAGGTTAGAATTTAGACTGGGATGCTATCTCCAGTCTCTAACCATTGAGATATTGTGATAGGGCATGCTCATCCTGACAATTCAAGAAAGTCAGTGCCCAATACCTGAAATCTTGCATAAAAGACAAGAATGTACAAACATGTATATATATAGCAGACAATGGTGAAGATTGACTAATTGCGTAGATCTTGCAAGTAAGTAACTACGACTTCATTCCTCAACCACATTAGACACATCAAATAGAAATATGAAACATACATGCCAACCATACACATGCAAGTATGAGGTTAGTATAAACCATAAACATAATTAACATCATCATATGTAATTAACCATCATCATCTTACTAATGTGATATAAATCAGATGATTAAAGTATCACAACACTAAATCATTAAATACAACTAAAGATCTTATTTATAAAAAGTGATCTAAAAGGGTTGGCATCATAAACATAAATGGTAGTAAAGTGTGGGTATTACACTGCATCCAATATAGAATACAAAATGCTAATCACCATTATCTAGGTTGTAACTAATTCTCCAATTAAGGTCATGGGTGGAATTAGATGCACAAATTAATAGATTTCCTTCTCATTCAGTGAGGCAAAACATAAAGCCTACTGAGGCAGGATGAAAAAGAGAAAAGACCCATTGGTCTTAATTCACATAATAACCTATAATCACGTGTACAAGATTATTGTCATCTCTATACAATGCCTATGCCTCTACATCTGTAAATTCTTCCCATTCCTCGACATCTTTTCTTTTGACTCTAACAATGAAATAAATAACACCATTGAAAAAAGTTGAGTTGCCAGAGAATTGTATTCAATAATATCAATAAAGAACAATTGAGGTAGAGGTTGACCCCTATACCAAAAATTTAAATAAGAATCAAACACTAGTGTATATGGGTGCTCCTCGTCGAGAGAAAAGCCTACCATCACAAATTTTAGAATACTCTATGTATAACAAATTTCACCAAAAAAATATCACCTCTATATGCACTTTAGAAGGCATTGGCAATTTTTCTAGAAACTTTGTCACAAGGTTTTACACCCACAACATAAGGACATCCACAGATCATTTGGATAAAAGCACATCAACCCATTTGATGCAGTAACTATCTCAAAACTCTCATTTTGAAAATAACTGCCCAAGCCCTCCGAAGAAAAAGGAACAATGGAAAGATTGCCCATTTGGGAATTGTAAGAGTAGAACTGGTATTGTTTTGGCATTGAAGCTAGTTCAAAAATGAGGACACTCCATCTCTTTCGCACTATGTATATTTTTAGCACATTTGGTCTAGGTTTGAATAAGAAGATACCAAAGTGAGAATGTGTATTCTTTCATTAATTCAAGTATCTTAATCTTGAAATGTGAAATTATTGCATATTTAAATAACATATTTCTACTAAAGAACAAAATATTAAATTAATAGTTTGCAAATGAAAGCAATATATTGTCACCACTTAGAAAAAAACTCAGTACAATATACAAATTAAAAAGATTCAAAAATAAATAAATAAATTAGTAATTTTTAATAAAAAATACGAGTAATATGGAATCCAAAAGAAATATGAAGTACTTATATTAAATTATCTTTTGTCAGCTTTGGAAAACAATAGGTAGTAGTTTATTTGTCACATATGGCAATCTCAAGAGAAGTGAACAACCAATAAGATAAATAAGGACCTGAGAACTGGATGCAATTAGTAGAAATAGTGTATGAGATGAGTTCTAGTTATTCTCCACACAAAATAACACAACTAAAAAAATTCAGATCCACATAACACAATGTGTTTTAACTTTTTTTTTTCCTCATTTCTACAACACTGTAGAGGTGGACTATGAGGATCAAACCAATGACAATCACATGAAAGTCCATCTTGTTATACAAATTTTGATTTGTTATAAAGACACATACTTAGATACTATTTTGTGTGTAAAATATCTATATCCTATGAGATGAGGTGAATAGGATTCCATTATAACAGATGGTGCCCCTTCCCTTTGAAAAAAAAAATCATGACAATTTAATTTTTAGAAGAGCATCATGGGAGTTTAAGGCCAGATGCCCGACAGTTGCAATTGCATGAAAGTTTCCAATGTCTTTTCAACAAGCCATTCAATGCATATCCTGTGTTCATCACATTCTAAGAGACCAAATCTACATTATTACCATGGCATTGTTACTATTTCTCCTCGAGTTCTTACCTTAAATGTATTCATTTAAACTGATCAAAGAAAGCTATCCAATACATTTGATACTACCAAGCTATTGAGGTAAGTAAACCTTCCCCCAATAGAAAAGAGAGACAGATAATACGGTATACCATTTTCAATGATGCTTGTAAAGTGAATTTGCATCATTTTGAAAACTACTCCATCGATGATAATGGGAAAAAAAAATACGTCTCCACTTTTGAATTGAATGTTTGTTCAACCAAACACCACGTCTGCTTACCAAAATGATTTTTGAACTCAACATTGAAGGAGAACAAATCTAGTAATTTTTGCGCTATTTAATTTATTAGAACTTAGGACAAATGATATTTCAAAGAATAGAATGTGAAATCATTATCACATACTGATCAAAAGTTTAAAGGTATCTATTTTAAAATAACGAATATGTTTTTGCAACCAGAAATAATCTTTAAAACAATGATGTCAAAAAAATAAGAAAATAAAATGTAGTACCTATATTTAAGATTATGTGAATGTTCTAAATCATATAATAAACAACCTTGCCAATCTATAAACCTGGTTGTCATGGCTCACAAACATAAATAATTCATGTTGAAAATGTAATGAAATAAAATTTGGGTTTGGAAAATGTGGAAGAGTTGGCCAAGTTTGAAGATTTTAAGGTAAGCCATGTGCGTAGATCGAGAAATAAAGAGGCCTATTTTTTATCAAAGTGGGCACTATCCTTCTGAGAACTTCATGAATTTAGACTCGAGGGTTTTCAATTTCTTTCTAATGAAGGGGATACACCCAATAAAGAGGAGAGGGGATTTTAAATGCTTTGTAGGGTTTTAGTGTTCTTATTTGGGGCAGTTTTTTGTGAGTTCAAAATGTTTGAATTTATTATTTGTTGGCCAGAATATTGAGAACTATGTCACCCATTCTAAATGGGTATGAATTAAGGATTGCATTTGGGGAGGGTTTGTTTTATGTGGCACTCAAAAGTACAATGATGATGTATTCATGGTGTGAAGTACGATTGAAAGATATCCTCAATCTCTCAAGGCTTTTGTGCATCTTTTCATGTGTGTAAGGTGGATGCAGTTTAATGGGGAGGAATGATGTTTTGTTGGGAATGCCAAACTGGCATCATTCCCTTTGCATAGGCTGACAAATTATTTATTGCAGGGAGTAAATTTGTTCATGTCATGAGACAGAGGGCTTTGTGGATGGCTTTAAAGTGGAAAAAGTCTTTTGGCTTTGTTGAAATTGGCAAGTATTACAGGTTGTCTGGTGACCATGAAAGCTACTTTTAGATTTTTCATGCATCGCCAACAAGGCTTTTTTGGCCTTGTGAAAGTTTAGTGCTTAAAAAAAATGTTGAAGCATAAGTGAAAGGAAGATGTCATGGCAGTTCTAGATAAGCATTTTATGGAAGACAAGCATCGTTTCCATTTGAATGTTGACATTGTTTCATTATTGTTGGCTTGGGCACTTGGAGTTAGCCAAGGAAGTGGACACAACTAAGTGTGTGATCAGATCGTTGGTTGAAGAAGACATGTTGATTGGGCTCAATTCAACTTTCGAATGGGAAATACCAGGTGTTGGCGGAAATACCAGGTGTTGGCTTTGACATCTTAAAAGGCATCACAGAGCCAGAGGAAGTGAGGAAGGGGTTGTCCCCTTTGTACATTGGTTTGGGCAAGTGGATAGGAATGATTACAGGATAAAGATCCTCAAAGCTTGGGAGGAATTGAAGTTGGCCTAGAGCAAGCCGAGTTTGAGGGAAAAACAAGACAAGGTGGAGGTGAAGAGCATACGGTTATACCAAGAGGGACGAGTGAATTAGTATAACAATGAATTTTACCAATCTAAATTTTATTCATCACAATAGTATCAATTACTAAAATTGACAATTATGCACAAGAGAACATAATATCACAATGTTTACATGAAAACCCAATGTTTACTTGCTTGTATAATGGTATCTTTGATGTTTAAATAAAGTTTATTAAATAAAACTAATAAGAAAGTAAAAATTAAGCTCTTTTGGTAAAACTAGCTATCTGAGAGATTTGAACCCAAGACCTCCTAGAAGTTAGGCTAGTTTTTTTTCAATTGGGCTATGTGTGTTACTTGAGAGCTTTTTATATTCCCTTGCTTGTTATGGCCTTATTTAGGGAATACATTAATTAAAATAATAAAAATCTTTAATAGTTGTTATGGGAATGGTTTTATTTAATCTCTCAAGCAACTATAGTAGTTGGAGAAGTTTCTTCCCATAAAGAAACTCCTCCAACCATATAGTTTGGAGGTTAAATTATTATTGAAGGAGGAGTTTGAGTGATTAGAAGATTTGGGGAGAAATTTAGGAGTTTCAGAGAAATACTTTATTTTTGGGTTTTTTTGCATTTTCAAATCACCATTCTAGTTCTATGAGGGATCTTAGGAATTTTTCTGAGAAGGAGGAAGGATTTTTGTTGAAGGAGATTCAATCCAGGAAGCCACCTTTCTCAAAGCTTGGAAGGATTGCAATGTGTGTTCTAGTTTTTGATAGGATTATCTGCAAGAGTCCATGTAGGGTCTAGAACCAGGAAGAATAACTTTTATTTTCTCTGTGTGTGTGTGTCTTATGGATATTGATATGTAAATGTAGGAATAAATATTGAAATGATAAGGAAATATATTAGGTTTGATTTCCATGATTTGAAAAATATGCATACGAGAAGTTTAATGAATGTGTCTACAATACTTTTCTTATAAAACTTTTCCTAGGAGTTTGTGATTTCTTTTGATACTACATTTTGGTGTATTTTTTTGTTTACTTCTGGTTTAGGGAAGTTTAGGAAGGTTTAGGGAAGGTTAGAATGGATTAGGGAAGGAGTGGAGTCAGTTTTCCCATCTATGATTATGCAGATTTTTACTTTCAATTTGTAATTTTGATTATATAATTTTGTTCAGTGTGCTATGGTGTGTTGAGGAAGTTTTATGGAAGTGGTATTGAGGTACCTGAATCAAGTAGACCTTAGGGAACCTTCCCCAGACACTCTCCACTCCTAAAACTTTCAGTTTCAGGAAATTCTAGGAGATTTTTGAGACAGTGTCATATGAGCATCTTGGAATCTCGTACGAGTATGTACTGTCACCCATACACGCATTGGTGGCTTTCTGTATGGGCATGTGTGGATTGTTGTATGGGGTTTTAGAGGGTCCCAAGGGCTCAATTTCATGATATTTTGGGCTTGTGACTTATATAACCTATTTCCTATTCTTTGGCTATAAATTTTTCTCATTTATGCATGCCCATCTCTTGTTTTATTGTTGTTATAATGTGTGTTAAGATGTTTCAGTACTTGGCATTGTTCCTTATGTTCATATAATGAGGCTAGGACTCATCCTGAGGGCCTAGGAGCACATGACGGTTCCCTGGACCTGCAAATTGAACCATTTGAGATGCATCTCAGTTTCTTTGGCTTGTGTGTGGGTAGGGGACTAGGTACCCTAGGTGAGTGGCTTACCATAGGTGTTGGAACCCAAAGTGGTTGCCAGATGATCCTATGGGTGAATTGGTAACAAGTGATAACATTAATAATGAACTTGGGAAAGGGGGGTTTCAAAAGATAATAAAAGACATAATTTAAGTTCACATAGGCTTGTTGGAGTACCGAGACCATAGGTAACTACCAGGATGGATCCCTATTCATAAGGGGGACTGGGGTTACATGGTTGCCAGGAAGGATCCCAATGTCTAGGATATGCAATGACACTCACCTAGATGGTATACTAGAAACCTAACCTATGTTTATAGCATGATGATATCTTGTTATGTCTTGTTTTTGCTTTCAGGTTATTGTTTTGTAAAGTCTTAGGTTTCTTTAGGCCTTGTGAGTACCTTGCTTCTATCTCCTAGCATAGGGGGTGGAACTTATTTAGTTTCACATGGTTGGGTGACAAATATCTTTTGAGGTACTGTTCATGGTTCGTGGATTGGATGTGTTTCAGATTTCATGTAGTGATAAAGATTTCTCATTTGGTATCATATATTGAAAAGAATGATGTAAAAGATCTCTTGTAAGCCTTTGGGCCATTCAAAGTAGGGATGTTATTGAAGATTCAAAAGTTTTAATTTAAAATGAAATCTTGTATTCTTTCTTTATCTCTCATATGTTGGAATTTAAAGTAAGATCTCAATATGAAGGTTTAATTATAATATGTAGAGGTTAGTTTAAAGAATTGAAAATGAAATGAAAGAAAAGGATATATTTATTTAGTTGTGTATGAAAGATTATGTTGTTATCTTTTCCTTAAATTCTAAAATGCAAAGTAAAAGTAAAAGGGAAATGAAATTCATTTAGATTAGTAATGAAATGCAACGCTTTTATATTGTTAAAAGAATTCAATAAGGGAACCTTTAACGAATGTTCTTTGTGGATGTTAACAATGAAATGTTAGAATGTAAAAAATAAAAATTGGTAGTTGTATTTTTTTGCTAAAAGACCTGATTCCTTATGGGTTCCCTGGTGGGGACATTACAATACGCGTTCTTTGGATTTATGGTACACAACTTGCTAGGTACCATAGGCATTCCTTTGACACTGCTACCAAAGAGCTCTATACAACCACTGAAGCTTTGGCTCTAGATCCATTCAATGAAGACTCACAAGTTTGGCTCACTCAGCTTTGGCACCAAAAGCAAGTTGTAGATAATTATTCTGCTAGAGGTGCTCAAATCAAAGCTAGGCTCCATTAGCTGAAAGTGGGTGATAGAGCTTCCAAGGAATTCTTATTGGCTCTGAGAGCTCATCATTCCTCTATGGGGATTAAAAAAATCAAAGAAGGCCAATCTGTTCTCATTGAGATTCTAGACATTTTACAAGCCTTTGTCCGTTTATGAGAAGTGTTCACAACGCAGGGAAGTTCTCTTGCTAGAGACCAAGCTCTAAAAGATTACCTAGAAGTGGTGCCTCATCAGCTCTCTGTGGCTCAACAAAAATTTTGTGATCAAATTCTTACTATTGATGACCTTAAGGAAGCTATTTTTTCTATGGAAGATGATAAATCCCCTGGGTGTGATGGTTTCCCTTGTGAGTTCTACAAGGCTCTCTAGAATTCTATTGGCCACAACCTTCATAAGGTCTATATTAAAGATTTTCACTCCTAGTATTTGGGGGAAATTATCAACAGAGCCAACATAAAATTCATCCCTAAGGTAGAAGATCATGAAGATATTTGTAATTAGGGGCCTATCGCTCTGCTCAACGTCTCTTACAAGATCATTGCCAAAACTTTAGCTCTCAAAATTCACCATATATTGCCTTTGATTGTGCGACCAAAACATACTAGATTCATCAAGTCCATGCTCAACCTTGATAACATAATTATTATCTGGGAAGGAATGGAGTGGGCTCGATGGTCGAACCAGAAAGCAATCTTTTTAAAGATTGACTTTTCTAAAGCTTATAATTGTAATGAATGGCCTTTCATTCTTGAAAGCTCTTGGTTTTGGCCCTGGATTTATTCAATCCATGCAGATGTTAGTTGGGGATGCCTCTTCTTGCATCACCATTAATGGCCACTAGTCTGAAGCCTTTGGCCTTTTTAGGTCCATTCGCTAGGATTTTCCTATGACTTCTTCCTTATATATCCTTGTTGCTAAGGGTTTTGGTTACCTCCTTGCCAATGCAAGCTCTGCTAGTCTCATCAGATGAATTTCCCTACCTAATTCACCTACACAACTTGTTAATGAACACTTCGCCGATGATTATTTCCTCACTTTCATTGAAGAGGAAGACAATGTTAAAGTTTCCTTACAATGCCTTGACACTTTTTGTTTAGCCTCAAGTTGTGTCATTGAATGGCACACGACTCAATGTTATAGGAAATCTTTTCTTCTAGCTCTGTGCTAGACTCTTCAGTATAGTTGGAAATGGTTACAACATGATGATATTTTTTGCTTCTTAGGCATTCCTTTTTCCTTCCAAGCTTCACCATTGGATCTCTAGAATGTGATCTTAGCTAGAATTGAGAAAAAAATTATCATACTAGATTACTAAGCCTCTTTCTCTAGCCAGTAAATTCCAATTTTTTTCTAAAGTGTTGGCGACCACCCATGTTTATTATTCCTCATGTTAGGATCCTTCCAAGGCCTCTTACTTGAAGCTTGAAAAATTACTAAGTGACTTTTTGTGGGCTTTTAGAGCTAATTATCATGACTTTTACATGGTTGGATGGGAGTTGGTTGGATGGGAGTATTGTTTCCTTCCCAAGGCTTCTGGTGGTCTTGGCCTTATTTCCACTTAGAAATAGGGTTTGGTTGAGTGCCAAAAGGGCCATCCAAGTTTTGATTAGTGACAAGGCTTGGAAAATCTTATTTAGATTTTGTATTTTTTCAAGCTTTCATGTTCATAGACCTTCTTGGAAGGGGATTGGTTTTCAAACCCTTCTTATCATGAGAGACCCAGTTCAAATCCAAGGTACTTTTGTAGCTAAAAGTATCTAGAGAGCCTAGAAAGTTGTCAAGCCTTGGCTCCGCTGGGCTGGAGATGGATTTAGGGATGGGATTTCTATAAATCAGCACAATATTTGGTGGTCACTTCTTTTTAATCTGCAAGGGCTTCCTCTTGCCAAAATCCAGGGGGTTAGTGCTCTGTATTTGCATAAACATGGCATTAGAACGCCCAAGGATTTGTATTCCAAAGCCACTATGACTCTTCGGTCATGGAAAGATCTACATGCCCAATTTCATCTTTCACGCCTAGATCAATAGACTTTTGACCTACTAGTCTCTACTTTGCCTTCACACATGGTGCATAAGCTTGGAATTCAGTCTGTCAAACCCCGGTGGAAGGACTGGAAATGGTATCCTTGGAATCCTCTCTCTAGTTACAAATCCAAGATGGTTTATGACTAGTTGGTTCCCCATCTGCCGATGGTTGATAGTATTAATCAAAGATGGCATTTGCAATCTTCTCAAAAGTCTTGGAGGTTTATCTTTCTCACTGTTTGGTATGCCATTATAGAGCCAAAAATTGCACACTTTGCTTGGTGTGTTATTTTTCAGGGGTTGCCTTTGGGTGCAAGGCTCAAGCATTTGGGAGTCTCTAACCCTAGGTGCTCTTTCTATGGGCTTTCAAAAAAATTTATGCACATTTTTTGGTTATGTCAAAGAGATCAACAATATTGGAGCTGGATTCAAGATTTTTTAAGTACTTTTAGACCAGAACCCTTTTCTTGGCACATGGATTTGCTAGGTGATTCACCCATAATCCCTTTCAAAATTTCCAAGATATGGCATGCAAATTTCAAGATGGAGATTTTATTCACTCTTTGGAAGGACAAAAATGCCATTTTATTCACTCACAATTTTCATGATATTAATATTTCAATGTATACTAAAGCATGCATTTATAATAATGTAATTATGTAGATAAAAGTCCAGATTGACAAGGTGGCCCTTGAGGTGGCCCACTTGTGGGAGATTTTGCAACATTGAGGAAATACCCCCTGTACGATTGTCAGAGTACTGTCGATTCCTACTTATGCTGACCACACTCCACCCTGTGGTCATAGTTCTTCCGCTTGACATTCTCGGACTCCTCGGTCTCAAGATCCTCATCGCTCCTCTGATAGTGGTGATGCTTGGAGGTGCCACTCATATTTCCCACCATGTTGTGGTCTTTCTTTAGGTTGGTCTACTTATGCTCCTATTCCTGGTAGCTCTAGTTGGCCTGACACCAGAAGAGATTTTGCTTGGCCTATTGTTTCTTCGACCAAGTTTCCTCAATTGGCTTTGCCTATCTCTCCCAAGAGGGAGGAAGGTGAAATGGAAAAAGATACAAAGAATTATGGTGATGGGTGGTCTATTCTAGACCTTACCCCTAGCCCTGTTGATGTTTGGGGCAATCTAGATGATAAGGATCCTTCCCCCTCGACTGGTATGGCTTTGGCTGCCTAAGGGGTTATATGCTTTTTTTTAATGAATAGTTGATATAGTTGTTGTTTTTGGTCATTGGCCAAGTGACTCTTGTGAGGTGATCTCGTATCCCCTGACTTTTTTTGATATGTACTTTACATTAAAATTTAATATAAAGGACATTATTCATAAAAAAATAATAATTTAAATTTATGAATAATTCAATAAATTCTTTAAATTTAAATATATGATCAATATAATTAGTAATACATATATTACATATAATAAATATTTTATTCTTAATAATGTAGTGCAATATAATCTAATTACTATGTTAAAACATGAATTATTATATATAATTGAAACTAACTAATTTAAGAGCAAGTAGATTTCACGTTTTGGATTCATTGTATTATGAACTTGACAATGATTTATAAAATACATAAAATAATTTAGAACATAATAATACATGCAAAAATATCAAATTAACTAATATGTTTTAAGTATGCTTTATTTAAAAGAATTCTAAATAAATATAAATATATAATAACACAATATAAAAATTTACTGACCAAGTTTCCAAATTCATATGTTTTATTTGCAAAATATTCTAAATTTATAATAATATACAATAAATTATATAAAAAAATTATTTGTGATAAGAAAAATATAAAAGTAAAAAATAATTATAAATTAGTAATATATATATAGAAATAACATTAATTGAGAGAGTTGCTAACTTTATATGCTATATTTTAAAAGATTCTAAATTACTATAAATACAACGAATCAGAGAAAAGAGGAATTTCAATATTTTATAGTTTGTAAAAAGTGCACCTTGTTATAGGACTTACATACACTCCATTAGAATGCAACCTTGTTCAAAGGATTTAAACAAATGACTGTTAGGTCAACCTCTGTTAAAAGGATTTTGACTGATACAATGGTTAGAAAGTAACAACAATATTGATCTGTAAACATACAACTCACTTTGCAAATATCAGATCCAATTCCGTACACATATGCTGGTTTATTGAATGTGATTCATTTCCATCTCCATCACTGATCTACTCAGAAATCCCTTCAAGCAATCACAACTCTTCTCCTTCAGCCTTCTCTGCTTAGACAGTCAATAACATCAACTCCAACATCATCTACTTCCGCCTCTCTTCCACTCTTCTCAATCTCTCTCTCAAGTTTCCTTAATACTTCCTCAATTAGGTTAATCAACTTTTGCCTCTTAATCTTCTCCGTAGATCTTAGGGTTAGGTTAGATTCATCGAATCCTTGCAACTTTATGTTCTTCATCTCTCCTTCTAGAAACATCTCAAATCTCTTTAAGATTTACAATAAAACATTTTTCAGTGCATTAAATGCTTCCATATAATCAATAAATAAAGTCAACATGGTTTACATAATCCAAGAATTCAACTATGTTGGCTAGGAATCTGAATTCTTCCTCAAATGTAAATTGCTGACACTCGATCAATACAATGTTCATCTTCTCGGTCTTCACTAGGTATCCCGGTCACCACTAAAATGTTTCCTTCGCTAATACTATCATTCTCGACAATTAACTAATGTTCGGTCAACACTGAATTTACTCGGCATTACTAGCTCTGTCGACACTAACATCACTCGGCTTAAACTTGATTTCTTCACTTTTGCTTGGTTAAGCCTACTAGTTTAGTCTTCCTTCTTACTTAGATAAACAATACATTATCTCATCATTGTGCCACATAATAAAGTACACATTGAAGTATTAAGATAACTCAACCTTTCCCCTAGGTGCTATTGTTATCATCCTTGCCCTCACTCTTCACAACATTCAAATAGATATAGTACTTTCTTAAATAGCAACAGTCTTACCAGTTAAGGTTTGACATCAATGACAATACAACAATTGCTTCAATTGCAGTTTCCAACAAGGGATTCCTCTTGTCAAAATATAGGGGGTTAGTGCTCTATATTTACATAAACATGGCATTAGAACCCCCAAGGATTTATATTCTAGAGCCACTATGAGTCTCCAGCCATGGAAAGCTCTGCAAGCCTAGTTTCGTCTTCCATGCCCAGATCTATAGACTTTTGGTCTGCTAGTCTCTATTTTGCCTTCACACATGGTGCATAAGCTTGGCATTCAATATGTCAA
Organism: Chamaecyparis obtusa; assembly: GCA_027943335.1. Lineage (NCBI taxonomy): Eukaryota > Viridiplantae > Streptophyta > Pinopsida > Cupressales > Cupressaceae > Chamaecyparis > Chamaecyparis obtusa. The sequence continues at coordinate 224,283 of BSBK01009514.1, forward strand.
GCCCTGGTGGAAGGACTAGAAATGGTATCCTTGGACTCCTCTCTCTAGTTACAAACCTAAGATGGGTTATGATTGGTTGGTTCCCCATCTGCCGAAGGTTGACAGTCTTAATCAAAGATGGAATTTCAAACCTTCTCAAAAGTCTTGGAGGTTCCTCTTTCTCACTATTTGGTATACCATTATAGAGCCAAAAATTGCACACTTTTCTTGGTGTGTTATTTTTAAAGGGTTTCCTTTGTGCGCTAGGCTCAAGAATTTGGGAGTCCTTGACCCTAGGTGCCCTTTCTATGGGCTTCCATAAACTTTTATGCACATTTTCTAGTTCTGTCGAAGAGCTCAACAATATTGGAGTTGGATTCAAGGATTTTTCAGTCCTTTTATACTAGAACCCTTTTCTTGGCACATGGATTTGTTGGGTGATTCACCCATAATCCCTTTCAAATTTTCCAAGATATGGCATGCTTTCAAGATGGAGATTTTATTCACTCTTTGGAAGGACAAAAATGTCATTTTGTTCACTCACGAATTTCTTGATATTAATGTTTCAATGTATACTAAAGCATGCATTTATAATAATGTAATTATGTAGATACAAGTCCACGCTGACAAGGTGGCCCTTGAGGTGGCCCACTTGCTGGAGCTTTTGCAACATTGAGGAAATGACCCCTGTACGATTGTTAGAGTGTCGTTAGATCCTGCTTCTGCCAACCACACTCCACCCTATGGCCGTAGTTCTTCCGCTCGACATTCTCAGACTCCTCGGTCTCGAGATCCTCATCGCTCCTCTAACGGTGGTGATGTCTAGAGGCACTGCTCATCTTTCCCACCACATCATGGTCTTTCTTTAGGTTGGCCTACTTATGCTCATGTTCCTGGTATCTCTGGTTGGCTTGACACCAGAAGAGATTATGCTTGTCCTGTTGCTTCTTTGACCAAGTTTCCTCGATTGGCTTTGGCTATATCTCCTAGGAGGGATGAAGGTGAAATGGAAAAAGATAAAAAGAATGATGGTGATGGTTGGTCTATTCCAAACCCTACCCCTGGCCTTGCTGATGTTTGGGGCAATCCAGATGATAAGGATCCTTCCCCCTCGGCAACTATGGCTTTGGTTGCCTAAGGGATTATATGCTTTTCTTTTAAGAATAGTTGATATAGTTGTTGTTTTTGATCATTGGCCAAGTGAATCTCGTGGGGTGATCTCGTATCTCCTGACTTTTTTGTGAATGCGTACTTTACATTAAACTTTAATAGAAAGCACACTATTCATAAAAAAAAATTAAATTTATGAATAATTCAATAAATTCTTTAAATTTAAATATATGATCAATATAATTAGTAATACATATATTACATATAATAAATATTTTATTCTTAATAATGCAGTGAAAATAATTTAAAACATGAATTATTATATATAATTCAAACTAACTAATTTAAGAGCAAGTAGATTTCACGTTTTGGATCCATTGTATTACGAACTTGACAATATTTTATAGTTTGTAAATGAAATGGTGAATTCGTATGTAATGATCTACAAAAGCTTTTGTCGAAGGTTGCAGCCATAACAACGATTATAAGGTGTAGAAATTTGTTGAAAAGACTTTGTAAACTTCAAAAAAATATAATCAGTAGCCTAGAGAATTTTTTTTCTTTGGTGACACATAATTAGAAAAGGAATAACACATGGCAATATTTGTACAAAAGTGGATAGTGGGGTAAATTAAATGAAGGTGGAGAAAATTTTCACTCAAGGGCTGATAGAGCGGCTTCATACATAAATTACTAGGGCAGATGGAGTAAAAGAAGCTCGGGTAAAAGGTTGTCACACAAGGTGTCTATGCAGATAAAAACCATTTTATATATTTATCAAGAAAAGAAAATGTTTATAGGGACAAAAGGAGAAATATGAGCAAGGAAACATATTCAAAATAAGGACTGATATGAAGGGCTTGTTGAAATACAATATTACAAGATGAAAGCTAAAGATTTGTTGTACATTTCAAGTTTTATCTGGATAATTAAAAGTTTTGTTGTACCAAAGGGTGTGACAAATGCGTCCTTGCATTTATAAAAGGGAAATCAAGACCGAAAGAATAATATCAACAATCACAATGTAAGAAGTGAACTTAAGATTATTTGAAGGTTGTTTGCATTACATTATCTTATATGACTATTGGAGCAAGCTAAATTTTGTTAAATTTAGAGTTCTATATAAAGTAAAAACTCTAAAAATAACCCCTAAAATTCCATACTCAATGAGTAAAATTCCTATGTACTTGTTTCCAATAAATAAGTGTATATATTCATCCCCAATTTTCCATAACCAAAAATGATGTGTCTATCAAAAGCCCAAAATATTTTAAGTGTGCATATGTTTCACAGTTTACATACACAAATCATTTCAAGTAGCCTCTTTTGAGACATAATATTTTCATATCTACTAATCCCCATGCCAATCCAGTTATTTCTATGTATACTATGTTCCACCAAGTTCTCATGTGCCAGTTTATAGAAGCTCATGACCTAATTTGATAATTTTTCTCAAATCTATTTCATTTTACAATTTATTCAAAGTTCTTCCCCACATTGTAAAGTCAATTGAAATGGCTTTTTTTCATAAATTAGTATCTTTCATTTGAATGACTCCTATAGAAAAAAAAATTGATCCTTACGATCATTTGTATTATGAAAATACCCCGCGCAAAATCCCAAGCCCCCGGGAGCTCATTTGTATTTTTCCTTAGCTAAGACAAATTGCAATTTATATGAATTTGTCATTTGCAAGATGAAGAAATTAATTAGAGGTCTTCTTTGAAAATCTATATTTTCCAGCCAGATGAATATCACATTGAAATGCATTTATCTTGGTAATTCTCTATATGAAAGTGTACATATGTGCTAGATAAAAAAGCTTCATCCACTAGTCTAACATATTTTCAAAGATGAAAGAAAAAGCAGTTTTCAATAGTTTATAGGTTTAAGTTTCCAGAATGCGGTTGGAGGCCTTATTCGATGATGAATATCTTTTCTACATGGATAAATTTTATAGAACCACCTTTTACAATCTGTGAGCACATCCACTGTGGAGTTTTATGAAGAAGCTTGATTAGTTTTCAAGAATGTTCTCAAAAGAAAATTTATTTAAATTGGAAAGGTCTTATAATACCAAGTTTTATATTATGTAACAATAATATAAACATACATATTGATTGATCACATAGTTTTTGAAGGAATGGTTGCAGCTACGACTGGCTATAGGTCTTCCTACACATGCCTTTCAAATGTTGGTGCTTTTGCGTCAGTTGGTTCGATGGGGGGTTCTTCACAGTCTGTTGCTCCTATTGCAAATGGTAATTATTCTCGCTCGTTGGCCAATTATTTATTGTTCTTGCCTGTAGTTGTACACGTGTGTGGGATTGGGGCTACTGCAGGTGTCACCTAGGGATCTTCTAATTTGCGGGCTCCCTCTCCTGTTACTCCATCATTTGGTTCAACTCAGACAACTCCTACTGCGACTGGTGGAGCTTTCCCTAATTTTGTCGTTGCTTCTGAGAATCTTGCCTCCGCCTCTGCTAGGGTTTTAGGAGGTTTGATTCAAAACAATGGCATCCTCTCTGGTGATGGAGATGTTTCATTGGCTTCCCTTGTGCATACAGGTTTAAATGGCACTCGACCTAATTCCATCCATTCTGTGTGTGGAGGGTCCCCACATGCTGCAGCTCCTGGGATTGGGCCTCGCGGTGCCAGGGGGTCTGTTTCCTTGTCTTTGACCCCTTTCCCTTAGCTAGCCTTTAGGGATGGGGGTGATGCTCCTCCTTCTTCTCCCTCCTCCTCTCCTCTTCCATCTATTGAGGATGCTCTTAGGGCTTCTGGTTTGTAGCATCTCGCAGTGAGATCCTTTGCCAAGGTTGTTTCTAAGATGACTATGTGTGGGAAAGGACCTAGGGTTGCTTCTGGCACTGTTGGTTTAGCGTCTTCCATCACCCTGTTACAAGTGAGTTTCTCTCTCTTTGTTAAGATCTCTTTTGGGGATGAAAGGGACTTAGTGAACATCACTGATATTTTTAAGGCTCACGGTTTGATCTATCACTTTTGGGGTTTTTGGCCTAGCCTCTCTCAACTACATGATTGGGTATCTCATAAATGGAAACCAATTTTATCTGATACTATTCATATTTTTCCTATGGCTAAAGGGTTTTTCATAGCTAAGTTTGATAAGGCTGAGGATAGATCTAAGATCTTGTGTGATCATTTCTTTAGCCGGGAGGAGGAAAAATTTATTCTTATGGTTAAGCCCTGGCACTTTGATTTTAATCCTTCCTCTAAAGTCTTCAGTAAGATCCCCATTTGGGTTAGGCTTCCTAACTACCCCCTTCATCTTTGGGAAGACTCCATCCTGGAGGAAGTGGGTGAGGCCTTGGGGGATTTCTTAATGTTGGATCATGATTCTTTTAATATTTATCACTCCAATGTTGCCTTCCTTTTGGTAGATCTTGACACCTCAAAGAGTCTTCGAGTTCAAATCAAAATTGAGTCATCTGTGGGATCTTCGATCCAAAAACTTGATTATGAAGGTATTCCTTTTAGGTGTCGTAAATTCTTTAAGACTGGTCACATTTCTGCTTAATGTGGCTTGGATACTAGGAAGAAGAAATCTTCTCCTTGTAATACCCAAAAAATGTGCTTCAGTACCATTGACCTTCTACATCAACAAATCAATCGAAATAGACCCTAAAGTCCTAACCTAAGGTGCATCTGCACATCAAATCATCAAAACCCTAATCGATCCTATTCTAAATTTGCATCAGGGAATATTCCTAATATTCTTAATTTATCCTAATTATGTCTAATTAAATATTATTTGGTGATAAATGATATTATTTTATTTATCCAAAGTTGATTAATTGAATATGTTAAATATTTAATTATTTAGACTTTAGTTAGCCACTTAATTATTTTAGTTAGATTTATTAAATTATTCTTAATTAATATTATTTATTTGACAATAAATTAAAAATCCTAAAAATAATCGATTCAATATTTATTTAATTGATTAAAATCAAATTGTCAAATTTAATAATATAATTTTGGATAAAGTTTGATTAAATAATTGATCAACCCATAAATCAGTTATTTAATTGATTAAATCAGTGAAGTTGAGAATAAAACACATGGAAAATTAAATAAATCAATAATTATCTATGCAAAAATCAGAAAAATAGTTAAACTCAAAATCAACTATTGGATTCAATTTGTTAACTTTCTAAACTCAATATGTGATTGTGAGTTAAAAATCAGATTGGAGTGATCTCAACTTCCAATTATGAGTTAAAAAGTTGATTTGCATGATTTTACTACATAACTGTTTCTAATTTCTTGATAATCTTGCCCATTAATTCGAGTTGATCAAGGAATGATTTTTGGCTTTCCATGAGTTCTCAAACCCTGGATTTCTATATAAAAGGCCTCAATCCTACAATTTACCACCACGTGCAATTTGGAGAATAGCAGTGCTATAGTGTCGAGTTCTTTAGATTGTGCAACTTTTGGAGATTCATTGCTAACATTGTTTTCTTATTTTTACATTCATAGCTAGTTTTCTTTTTATTATTGTCAAATTTTTAGATCAATTTCATTTAGTTTATATTGTTATTTGCATAGAAAATCCAAAAATATAGATTAATCTTGCATCCATTTTCATAGTTTTTGCATTCAAATCCTTCGTTTAGGCGTTGCATTGTCACTGATCTCGATCAACTTTTGAGAATACCATACTCACGTCTACTAGAAGGCAGTAAATCGCTTGGTTAATGATATATTTGTTTACTACATATTTTCATGTCATTGATCAATAATGTTTTACTGATGTGTTGTGTCTTCTAAACAAGTACATTTTTCACACACATTTTTGGCACCCACCGTGGGGCCCGACTTCATCTTTCCATTTTATCTTTCATCAATTTTCTGAAAAATTTCTCAAAGTTTCAGGTTTTAGAAAATTTTATGTACAATCTCATATGACATTTTGCAGATTATTGTCTGGGAAGTTTCTGACTATCATACGACAGACGACATTCCATCAACTATCGTACCGGTTCATATACTTTTTCGTATCAGGGTTGAATTGTCGTATGTGTATGTGTACACTGTTGTATCTGAATTGAAGTGTCATATGGGTAGAAGTATATTGTCGTACAAATTTTCATGCGAGTATTTCAATTTTTGTATGGGATTTCTAATCAGTTTGTGAGATTTTTGATTTGATATTTGACTAACAGTTGACCCTAACACTTGTAGTTTTCTGGTATGTGATCATTTGAGACAGCCTAATGCTTTTGCAGGATGAGAGACGAAGAACAAAGCATTAAAAGCTATTCTTTTGGCCTCTTATTGTCTTTTCTTCTAAGCCATTATTTTGCAGGAAACCCTTTCAGAAATCACTTGCCAAAGACGCTTAATCAATCAAAATTTTTGACAAGTGGTTTTGCAGGTTGTCGAATATTCATCGAGAAAATATTTTGTTTGCTTAATATTTCCTTTTTATAGGCACCTAGTTAATTAGGTACATGCGTCTATTTCCATTGAGGCAGATATTGAGGGGATTATGCTCTTCTCCTTCTTAGGAGAATCAGAAACCCAGAAGGTATCTTCCCCAATGCTAGTTTGTGTATTGTCTCTAGATTAATTCTACTTGGCATGTCTTGGATAGGGAGAAGGAAAAGACTAGGGGATTATGATCTTCTCTGTTAGAGAATCAGAAACCTAGATCATGTGGTCCCCAACCTCACATTTACTTTATTCCTTTAGAGGGCCTCCTATCAGCAAGGTAAAAAGCTCCCAAGAATGACCCAAGTGGGGACAAATCTTAAGTTGACTCTTCCACCCCACTATAAAATTGACACTTCCTTGAGGTTAAAGCCTCAGAAGACATAGCTGCGCTTGTTCCTTGGATTTATTCCATGAATGTGCTTTGATTTTGTGTAGAGTAGAGACACTTCAATATTTCTTGCAAGACTACACATATCAGAGTACCCATAGGGTTAACAACCTCAATCCTGCTTGCGGGATTGTGGGAGACAATTGTGAACAGATGCCTTGATTAACAGCCTAAGCTTATTTTCTACTGATCTACCTCTAAAGGATTTGTATTGCTTGTGCAAGGTGAATAGTAATCACCCCAAGACACTCATCATATTGAGCCCTCCTTGATGCTTGAACTCGACTAATATGGGCTTCAACATCCATTGCATGTTGTTGGACAACCATATTCTGAGGAGTCTTTGAGTGTGTTCCTAAGTCAATGAGCAAGTAATACATCTCTTCTCCTAGTTAGGATATGCTAGGTGTGTTTGAATCATTGAGTCAGTTCCCAAGTGTTTGTTGTGATTGTAAGCCTATTTCTATGTTAAAAACCCTCAAACAATCCAAACACAAAATCTATAAAACTGGACAGAAAATTTGGAAAACCAACTTAGACTGAAAATAGAAAAAACCATGAAAAACTAATGCAAAAATCCTTTTCTGGTGTAAACTGTCATCTAGACCCTTCAATTGTTGTACAAAAATTGCTTTGTTCCACCAAGTGTCATATCAGAACCCCCTAAGTTTTGTATGAGAACCTGTAAAATGTCATATGAGAATCGTGAGCCATCTAAAAGAAAAAATATTCCTAGCATCAACTGTCATATGAGTCTGGATTATCATGCTAGACCCTTTCAAGTGTCGTACGAGCCTGCATATTGTCGTACAAGATTTTGTACAAATTGTCAAAAAATCCAAATTGTGTTAGAAAACCAGTCAACAGTCAACCCTGGTCAAATTTTGTCAAAAAAACCATTATGTCAGGTGTAGAGAAATAGTGAATCCATCTTACTTTTCCCAAAGTGATCTATTTAACTCGATTTGTCATCTAATTGATCATTCTGAATCATGTTTCATCCTATGTCAAAAACCTTGTCAAAACAACCTTGATTCATCATCTCAAAATGATTAAGTGTTGTAAATTCATGTCCACCATCTTTTGGGCATCTACGCATACATCTCGAGCACAGTATCCTTCATTTATGTCCAATCAATATTTTCATCAACAATTCAATCCAATCTTGACAAGGTTGTGTCACTTGATATTTCCTAAATTAGATTATCTGTCAGTTGTCTTATCTTGCTCTAAAGATTCACCTAAGGTTAATGGTGGAAACTAGAACCTCTTCACATAGAAAACCAAGAGAAGATCCAAAGACATCACCTTCATCTTCTCTCATAGTTCAGTCTTTTCATCAACCATACGATCCAAATCTTTACGAAGAAGATGAACTAGGCAATTTGCGTTTAAAAGGAGGTCACACAAACCCTCCTGAATCAACTCAAGATCTCAATCAACACACTGCCATGTCTCAAAGAGAACCTACCCATGGCTCACAAGGTCACAACTTTGAGGAAGAAGGGAATCAAGAACCCATACCTTCTGAAATTGCACAATATCGAGATGATGATCTCTTTAAGAAAATGATGAAACACTTCTTATGAGAAGACAAAGAGACATACTCCCTTGAATTGGCATGGAAAGAAGCCAAAATTCCTCACAACTTCAATGTTGACAATATCATCACATGCCAGAGGAAGAGACCCCTATCACAACTATGATGAAACAGATGCATACTATGCAAGTCAAACTTAACAAGCTGGAAAAAGAGAAGGAACCCAAATAATTCTCTATGGATGCCTTGTGTCCATTTCCATTTGATTGGAGCTTGTATATGCCACCATTCCCTAAGGGGGTGGAACTACCTAAATATGACAAATACGATGGAAATTCTGATCCTCAAGATCATGTCAAGGAGTTTTGCACTCTATCCATGGAGTTCATGCATGAACCAACATTCTTAATGTACCTCTTCCCACGATCTTTGGGAGGGGGAGCTATCAACTGGTTCTCCAAAATACCTCCAACCATCAAAACTTTTGAAGAGTTAATCAAACTGTTCTATCAACAATACTCCTACAATATCCAACATCCAGTCACCATGATTGACATCTATAATCTAAAGCAGAGGACATGAGAACCATTCCCAACTTTCCTCAAATGTTGGAGGAAGAAGTTCGCATTGTATCCCTGACAGATCTCAGAAAAAGAGATACTAGAAATATTCATCAACAATCTGATTCTTGAGATTAACTACCATCTTCAAATGAAAAATCATATCTCATTCAACAAAATGATGGATAGTGCCTTGAAAATAGAGGAAGTACTTGTCCGAAAAGGGGATATCTCACTTCATAAAGAGAACAAGTATGATTCAGGTTCTAGTTCCAACAATAAAGACAAAGACAAATTCTGGAACAAGAATAAAAATGTTGAAAACAATGGTGTTGTTGATCACATCAATGCTCCACATAAAGCATCAACATTTAACCTCACTATCAGCACTAAGCTATCAAAGCCTCAGAGAAACAAACAACTGATCTTTCTAAAAAGACAAATGAATACAAACCATGGGTCACAAAACTAAAATGGGAGTTCACTCCTTTGGGTGAGTCATTGGAATCTTCCATGAGAACCTTATTGGCAAATAACATCATCACGTTACCTGAGATCAAACCATATGACCCTAAAGTTAAACCTAAATGGTGGAGGGAGACCGATTTATGTCATTTCCATCAAAACAAGGGTCATAAAACTAACAACTACATGCATCTAAAACATATTATTCAAGACAAAATTGATGTTGGAGAAATTGTGATTGACAACCATAAATCCAATAACAATCATATGACATTCACATAACCTTTTTCGAAACACACTCAAGGAGATTCATCTTCTAAACCAAACATGGGTGCTAAGGTCAATTAAACTTACTTCAGAGACATTTATTTCATCAACATGGTAGAACCATGTGCATCTCAACACTATAATGTCATCACCATTGTCAGAAAGGACAAAGACAACAGATCGGCTAATGCAGTCACTCGATCTCAAGCTCAAGTAACTCTTCCAAGACCAAACTCAGGTTCATCAAACGTCATGAAGGTACCATTTAATCTTGCATTTGTATCTAAATAAAGGGCTACACCTAAATCTTTCAATCCTAGAGAGTCCAAAATGACATCATACAACATCATCCAACAACTCCAGCACACGAACGTGAAGATATCTATATTTGAGTTGCTTCGAATCTCTCTTGCTCATCGAGCTGTCCTAGACAAAGCTATGCTCAATTCCAATGTACCAAAAAGTCTTGATCTTGATCGATTTCAAACCATGGTGGGTCATTTGACTTCCCCTCAATATGTTTCCTTTTTAGAGGAAGATGAAAACTCACTGAGTCATCTGCATAACCAACCCTTGCATATTGAATTCCTAATTGAAAACCATTGTGTCAAGCATGTTTTGATAGATGGGGGAGCTGGTCTAAACATTTGTTCTTATAAATTGGTTACACAACTAGGATTGTCAGAAGATTCTATCGATCCTAAAAAGAGAATAACCATTAAGGCATATGATGAACAAGAAAGATCCTCAAAAGGAGTCATTGTGCTACCTATCAGAACATGACCTGTCATCAGAGATATCACTTGTCAAGTACTGGACCTCCAATGTGTCAAGTACTGGACCTCCATCAATGTACCACCAATGTGTCAAATTTTCCTATGATGGAGTAGAGGTCACTATACCTGTAGACTTGTAATTCCTTGAAGGAAAGTGCGGATAAACTTGTCCAACACAATAGAGAGTCTTCTACCAAACAAGTTGACATAGCATCTACATCTAAAATGGAAGACATAGAAAAAGAAATCAACATCACAGATATAGGCATGGGAGAATACACTTTGGAACCAATCCTATCTCTCACATCCTTCCCGCTCTCACCTAAGTCTTATGGACAACCTTCAACAAAAGTGAAGCCTACAACTAAAGATCCCTAGATTATCTTTAATGGGAGTTTCATCACAGAACAAGTATCCAAACAAGAATCTGATGAGGAAGAAGTTGTGATTTCCTAGTTATACAAAGATGAATCTCAGTCACAAATAGTTCAAGCATGTGATTCTAAATCACTCAAGGTCACTTCAAAATCCTATGGACCAGGACACAAATTGATCTCCAAAATGGGATATATTGGAAAAGGACCTCTAGAAACAAGAGGCAAAGGTATCATCAAACCTATCATACATTATGGGTGAACAAACAAGGATACACCAGTCATAGGTTATCAGAAGAAACCTTTCCATCTCAGTGGAAACTCTACACATTTCATAGAACAGATAGAACCGGGAATAGATACTTAGCAAAAGGAAGAAACACAACACTCAAATAGTGATGATTCAGATACGACAAATGCTTTTCCTTATGAACGTATCCCTCAAAACATATTAGACCTTCTCAAATATGATCAGACACCTAAAGAGAGAATCAATGTGGCAGACACACAAGAACCTACTACTCCAAAAGAAAGAAATGATCCAACAAAAGAAAAGACATCCCTCACTATAGATGAACATTTAGGACACTCTAGCGATTTTGAGACAGATTCTCATGAATATGAATTCCGTTCAGACTCTGAAGGTAACCCTTCTTGGGGGATTCACCCTGATTTTATACATGTTCTTGACTTTCCCAGAGATCCTAATGAAGAATCTAATGATTGTGAATGGATAATTATTCCAAAAGAAGATGATCTTATAACAGAAAAACATATAGATGTTATTCACCAATACACACCTACATCTGACGCGAGTCTAGAACTAAATGAAGGACCTCACGAAATTGATTCACCTATTACTAACATAGGATCCAATGGTGATGTTGAGACACTTAATGAACTGAATATCTTGAGTAGTAATATCATCTTTGAATTTGAGAGTTAGATCAAAACAAATGATGACAACACTATGTGTGCAAACACTATCAGCCAATCCTTCCCTACGCTTACCATCTAATATCCTGAGCTGATTGACCAAACATCCAATGATCCAAGCGAAGACATCCATACTTTTCAGACTGATTACACCCTCGGATGCTACCTAAATGCAGTAGAACCCATGATGACTTCCACTAGTGAACCTAGCGTCAGCATGATGGAGTCGGATATCAAATATCTTAGTCAAAAGAATAAAAGAAAAAGGAAAAAGAGTTCTGAGGGTGAAAACTACTATGTGGCATTCTCAGAACCAAAAATAGTAAAAACAAAAGACGTATGCAAAGGTGAAAACCTCTTTGAGGCACCTAAGGAGGAGATATTTAATGTCCTTTCGAGTCATTTGTAGGAGAGATCACCAGTTTTGATAGAACCAACTCAGTCTATCAATCTAGGTATAGTAGAGGAACCTTAGTTAATTCATGTAGCACAATCTTTGATAGAAGAAGAAAAACAAGCATTTACCAAGTTCTTAACAGAGAAAAAGATAAAATTTTCATGGAAATATTTAGATATGCCAAGATTGGATCCTAATCTCATCATGCATCATCTCTATATTGCTCCAGGAGTTAAACCAATCAAGAAAAAGTTGCAAAAACTACATCCTCAGGTTGCACTCCTTGTCAAAGCTGAGCTAGAAAAATTGCTTAAAGTCAGATTTATCTGAGTCATAGATTATGCAGAATGGATCTCAAACATAGTTTCAGCATCAAAACCAGATAAATCTATCACAGTATGCATAGATTTAAGAGATGTGAACAAAGCATGCCCTAAGGATGATTTTCCACTACCAAACATCGATATGATAGTGGATATGACTATGGAATTTGAAATGTACTCTTTAATGGACGATTTCTTTAGATACAATCAAATCAAGATAGATCCAAAAGATCAAGAGAAAACAACTTTCACCTGTGCATGGGGTACTTTTTGTTGGAATGTAATGCCATTTGGTCTTAAGAATGCTAGTGTCACATATCAAAGAGCCATGACGTCTATCTTTCATGATATGATGCATAAGAATATAGAGGAATATGTTGATGACACCTTAGCTAAACCAATGAAATGATCTGAACATATAGCTAACTTGGGTACAATACTGGATAGAATGGAAAAATTTAGTCTCCAACTAAACCCTAAGAAATGTGCCTTTGGTGTCACTTCAGGAAAGCTTCTAGGATACATTGTTTCAAAGAAAGGTATTGAGGTAGATCCAAAAAAAGTCAAAGAAATTATGGAGATTCCACCTCCTAAGAACATAAGTCAAATGCATACTCTGCAAGGGAGGATACAATCTATCAGGCGCTTCATCTCTTAGTTAGCTGACATATCACAACCTTTCACTAAAACATTACATAAAGATGTGACTTACAACTAGAGTGAAGAATGTGAAAAGAAATTAAATCATATCAAACAATACTTGACAAATCCACCAATTCTCATGCCTCATATTCAAGGGAAGCCATTAATATTGTATGTCTCCACAACAGATACATCACTGGGGGCATTGTTGGCACAACATGATGAGAATAAACAAGAAAGAGCTATTTACTATATCGGAAAAAAACTGGTGGCTTATGAAAAGAATTAGTCCATGATAGAGAAGATGTGTCTAGCTATGATCTTTGCATCACAAAAAATAAGGCACTACATGTTAGCTCATACCACACAACTAGTAGCAAAGATTGATCCATTGAAATATTTGTTAAGAAAAGCTTCTCTCACAGGAAGATTAGCAAAATGGGTAATGCTACCGAGCGAGTTCGACATTGAGTATGTTGAATGAAAAGCCATCAAAGGACAAGTGATCGTAGATCAATTAGTTGAAGCTCCAATGTTTGATAATCAACCAATGTAGATGGAATTTCCTAATTCCTCTATCATGCACCTATCTTTCAAAACATGGTGCTTATTCTTTGATGGATCTTATACACAAAATGGATCCAGAGTTGGTATATTGTTCATCACACCTCATGGTTACTCCATTCCAAAAGCATTCAGAATCACGCTCCCTTGCATAAACAACATAGCTGAATATGAAGCTTTGTTAAATAGAATGAAAATAGCAATCGAATGGAGAGTAAAAAAACTACACATTCAAGGAGACTCATAATTGGTCATTCATCAAGTCAATGATGTGTATCAAACAAAAGATGAAAATCTTGTTCCATACAAGCGCATGGTAGATGATCTTAAGAATTACTTCATTTCTATAACATTTGAATGAATACCTAGAATGGAGAACAAGGCAGTTGACACCATGGCAATGCTATCATCTCTTCTACAACACCCTAAACATGAGCTATGCTATGAGTTCCTGGTGGAAGCACTGTCATTCCCTGCCTATGATTGCCCAGAAACCCACATGATCTATACCGTTGTTGATCATGATTCTTCCTCCTACAAAAACATACACTCCTACCTTAGAGACCAAATCATTCCTGATACCTTTAACCACCATGAAAAATATTACCTTATCTGAAATGCATCACGATGTGTCATCATGGGTAATGATCTATACAAACAAAGTCTGGGTGGTACACTTCTTAGATGTTTAGAATGTGAAGAGTCACAACACTCATTAGGGGAAGTCCACAAAGCTATTTGTGGATCACACTCCAATGGTCTAAAATTAGCTCAAAAACTCATTAGGGTAGGGTACTATTGGCCAAATATGGAGAAAGAGGCCATGAAATATGCAAAGAATTGTCAGAAATGCCAGGTCCATGGTAACTTGATTCATGTGCCAGGAAGAGATCTGATTCCCTTTACAACACAATGGCCTTTCCAACAGTGGGCATTTGATCTCATAGGAGCCATATATCCACATTTGTCAAATGGTCACACCCATATCATTACAACAACAAATTACTTCAAAAAATGGGTTGAAGCAGTTCCATTAACACAAGCAACCGACAAATAGATCTCAATGTTCATTCTGAACTACGTAATTTATCGGTATGGTATCCCACACTCCATCATCACTGACAATGGAGGCCAATTCGAGAATAAGGACTTAGATTCCTTATGTTCCAGATTCAAGATAACTCAACATTGTTCATATATTTACTATCCACAAGGGAATGGACAAGCTGAAGCATCCAATAAGAACTTACAAAAATTTTTGCACCACACAGTCAACAAAATAGGGTGAGATTGGCATCTAATGATAAATCCAGCTCTTTGGGCTTAGAGAACAAGTATCAGAATTCCCATTGGGGCTACTCCCTTTGCTTTAGTATATGGGACTAAAGTGGTACTACCTATTGAGTTTAAAATCCCATAACTCAGAATTAGAATGCATGGTCTAGTAGCTGTACACACTCAAATGGTGCACTTCTCTAAATCATTGCTTCCAAGAGAATCCATGGATTGGAAACCTTGAGAAATCGATTTAGAGCTCCCTAGGCATGGAGTGCAAGGGTGTTAAGAATGCTCTCAGCTAGAGCTATTAAGCCAATAACCTTGCTAGTAAACCATGCAATGGGAGATTCAAATGAAGACAAGGGAAAGAATGCCAATATCCCCAAGAATCAAATGAAAATGCAAATGCAAATGCAACTATGCTAGAAATGGAAATGCAAGCTATGCTATGAAAGGAAATATGCAAGTATTACAAAGCCTCCTATTTAAGCTAGATGAATTAATCTAAAGCACAAAGGAAACTAAGCTAAATATGAAGCTATGAATGCCATGATAAATGAAACTAGAATAACATGTAGATGCAAAAGCCAAGAATGCTCCAAATCTTCAAAAGCTCCAAAGTGACCTAGAAAACCTACAACATAACATTAGCATAAAAAGATGGATATGCAAATGAGGAAGAGAGCTCTTCTTTTATAGGAAATGAGAAAGAATGGACCATGGAGATTAAGAGGCAAAAGATTTAATCAAGGGTGGAGCTTGAAAAAGGAGCAATGCATGTGCACAAATATCCTCCAATGAGAAAATAAGAGTTGACTTTTGTGTCTATATGAGACAAAAAGTGTTTTTTCCCTTTTTATAAAATAAGAATAATGCTTTATTTGTGCAACTTAGGATAAGAAGAAAAGGTGGGGGCTTTTTATTTAATAAAAGGGGAGGAAATATTCCTTTTAAATAAATAAAGACTTTAGGATAAAATGGTTAGCCCAAGGAAAATAATCAAAAATGATGAAATAGGATTTGATCAAGGAAATTGATATATTTAAAAAATGCTGATTTTTGAAAATATTGATTCAAGGATTTGATAAATTGCTGAATGGGGGCCCAAAGTCTAGGTGACCATTTTAGGGTGCATATAGTAGCCGATGATGATTACAAAGTGTCTAGGTTACAAGAACTTGAACTACTAGATGAGCACAAACAAGCAGTGTATGATCATCTCAAAGTATACAAGAAATGAATGTCTAGAGGCTACAACAAGAAGGTCAGACACATAGAATTTAAGGTTGGCGATCTAGTCTTGAGAGAGAATACTAAAAATCAATCCCATTGAGAATGCAATGGAGCCAATCAACTCTCAAAGACTGAAGGAGAAAAGCTCTGAGAACCAATCAACATTCTTCATCTGAATAAATTCTATGCCTATGACATTCAGTATGTGGAAAATATCCTAAAAAAAAGTATAAAAATAAAAAAAAAGGTCCTAAGAAAAAAGGATCATCCTGGTAAAAACCTAGCAATAAGCGCCTTGGTGATTCAACAAAAAAAATAAAAAAACATAGAAAAGTACCAAAAAATAAAATTGAAAAGATGAAAAATACAAAAAAAGAAGAAAAAGAAAAAGTGCCTTGGTGAAAACCTGGTAAACAGGAGTCTTGGTAGCAAAAATAGAATCTCTGCCAAGATGGTGAAAACCTGACAAAATGGGTGCCACTTGTATAAAACACCCCATCTATCAAAGTAATCTTGGTATTTTCCCAGCTTTTTGTACTGTTTTAGCTTGTATATATCTTGCAATTCAATAAAGTCAGTTTGTGCACCATACAACAAGCATCGCCATCCTATCAATGTTTCCAACTTGGGGGAAATCAGTTTCATATCCTATGGTCCTATGTATCTCAGATGAGTCATATCCAGTCAATGTCCTTCAATGCTCTTATCTGAGTCAGTATGCATGTCTCCCTACCAGAAAAAGATTTTTGCAATTGACACCAACACAAGCAAATTGCAACACTAAACAACTTAATCTTGAAATGTTAAGATATTTTTGTATGCTCACTGAATCACATGAGATTTTTGCATATTGTGTCCCTTTGAGCTCATTGATGATGTCCTTTTTTATGATTTAGAGAGTGATGACTGGGGGCATAATCTTTTATTTGTTTTTTGTTTGTAAGTTAAAATCTAATTTCTTTGGAAAATTTGGATTGAATTGGTGTCCACTCTAAGTGCTTTCATCATGATTGGATGACTGCGTGTACCTTGACCTTTGATACCTAGACACTTTAGAGACATTAAGTCTAACTTTTTATTTTGAGTAATTTCTTATTCCTATTGTGAAATGTGATATTACCCAAGGACGTGAATGATAATGGGTCACTATGGGTAATTTGCATTGGAACAAGGATGACCTCTATACTACTTGGTGTGTTTGTATGCAAGGCGTATTCAGGTCATCACAATGTTTATGCTCTGATGCTTATACAAGTTGCTAAATCAAAATGGACATGATATTCAAGTCATCCTGGCTCTTGCCCCTTGGTGCTTATATCTAATCTAACATTTCTGACTAAAATTCAATATTCATATGTTCATGGTTTTATAACCAGTGAACACTGTATCGACTGTCCGACGTTACCTAAAATATTAAGTGATGATAAAGAGTGACAAATGATCAAGGACTAAGTCCTAGGTTTGCATTTCATTCACATTTTGCATTTAGTCTAGTTGCATATCTTTTCATGAGTTGAATTTAGCATAATGTTTGATGTTCTCAAAATTGCACTCAAACACATCACAAGGATCGAGTGTCATGTCAAGGTATCTCCAACTAATCAGAAAGCAGTCATCATTCTGGGTTAAACATCCTTTTTGACAATGACTGAGAGCTTGAACTCTTCATGTAACTACAAAAACATCATGTGTATTGCTGCATTTACATATCATATCATTTTCATCAACATCTCATATATCCATTGCATACATACATGTGCATCCATACAACATAAATAAAGCCATACATAATTCATCTAACATTTATCATTGTATTTCACATTGCATAATCATACATTCAAAGGAAACATTCAACATTGCATACATTTACATTGGATGATAATAACATCATAATCTGAAATGTCAAGTGCTATGAAGTCGCAACCAAAATTATCTCATATATATATTGTCGATATAGTACATGGGGTGCACAATGTGCATACAATACAATACATGAGATCCAATGAGCTATCAAGTACAACAAAAATGTTAAAAATAATGAGATGACTAAGAATATCAACTCTCAGCCTGATCCTCGGCATTAGGTGCCGCACCTCCTCCTACTGGCATGTCTTGTGGTGGATTGGCTCATGGTGCTCTAGCTCCCTCAGACCCCATCATATACTGAGAATAAGAAGTCACCCACTGTCCAGGTGGAACAACTAAAAAATAAGCAGACACATAGTATGTTTCCCTACCTATCTAATGTACCACCTCTGCTTGTAACCCTCTAGCCTCTGCATGAGCATCCCACAACTGAGTATCCCTCTCTGCCAATCAAATCTCTAAAGATAATCTCTGGGCTCTCAAGTCCCTAATCTAATGGTGTAATCGGCGTATGATATCTTGAGGTGTTTTCCTTAGACCTGGATCTGCCTCCTCAGCTGCCTCCTCCTCTTCCATCATCTCGTCACTACCACATGTATTTGTTCATTTCTTAGGTCATTGAACCTCAGCCCCTAGGTCAAAATCAGGTGCCTCAATTGCCTCATCCATCTGCACATCTTGGTGTGCTCCCAAAACCTCCTTTGTTGTTGCAGCGCTACCCATAGCGCATAGTACTGTACCCTCACCTCTAGTGTACCATCTCTACAAAACTAATAGTCGCACCAATGGAACTGCCTGTGGGATAGGAGCAGGTCAAACATCTACCACTGGCCGGGGTGGAGCCCCTACCGCTCTTTGAACTGGAGGGATTGGCTATGCCGATACCTCTCTCCTCTATTGTTCCCTACCCCTAGGTGCCCTCGTCACGTCATCTACCTCCTCCATACTCGGGATTGGCTCAGTAGGATTAGAGAATTATCTAAAGGGGTGCTCTGCAATATGTGCAATGTAGGCATCTTTCACCCTAGCATCTACTACTTGTACACGGTACTCCCAATCTGGCCTGCTATGTAGCCCATTGTACTACAAACAATGTAAGATAATTTGGGATCCCACCCTAGTCCAATCTCTCTAAACTTTCATGCATTGGAGATGGAATCCTGCGCTACATCTTGTATGAGGCCATACTGCCTCCAAACTTGGGTAATCAAAAAATGCTCAATCATGTTGGTAGAGCAGCCTATCAAAATCCTTCTCTGGCAAAAATACCCAAACTAAGCTGTTGTAGCCAGTCATGCCTCAACATGTAAGTAAGGGCACTATATGAGTACGGTCATATCATCCAGAACCCTCCTCCAGTACTCTATCCTACCTATCTCTACCTATGTGATATAACACGCATATCTGTAAATCAGAGGCTCCCGAGCCTGCCTCTCATCACCACATACAGGCCTGCAAATGGGGATATGCTCCCACACCTAGATATGCAATACTATGACTCCAGAGGCAAACATCTTACCCTTGTGGTAAACAACCTCATGCATCTAATAAAATATGCGTGTCAAGAGGCACTAACCCCATTCATACTCAGCAGGTTGTGCCATCAGACGTTGCACTATGGGTGCCCACACCATTAGAAAACCGTTCTGCTCACTATCTGACATGATGATCCCACCTATCATCCTTGTTAGGATGCACTATAGGCGATGTGTCTTCATGTATCTCTATACTAATGTCTCCCAAGCAATCTATTAGGATATCTACTTGTCAACTTCAAATAGTGTCCTGAAAGCATGTAGAGTTGTGTTCCCATAACTCATGTAGTCTAGGCGGGGACCATGGAAAGGTATCCGCAGGATGTGATACACATCCTCCTGCCTGATGGTAATCTCCCTAGTAGGAAGATGGAAGGTCTAGGTCTCAGAATGAAACTGCTCGATCAAAGCTGTAATAAGTCCATGATTTACCTGAATATTAGGTAAACTAATCAAGTACTCAAAGCCTCATGCAACTAGATGAACCCTCAAGTGATCCGGTAGTGACAAACACAACCTCTGAGTGGTTGGATGTGACACACAAACATGAATATCTAGGCACCTCATCTGTGAATACATAAAAACAAGCATGATATCAGTAACTTGATCCAAGTAGGCATTAAATGCATGCAAAATGAGAAAATGAACATATCACAAGGTGCATTAAATGTTATAAAACTAGCTGAGTCATTGAAATTTTGAATTTTTTTGCTAAATGACTTAAAAACACTCATTGTTTTCCATATGACAGTTCAGAAAATAAAAAATTGGTGTCAAGTGTTGTACGACACTATACAACAACCTATACAACATTTGGCTCTCATACGATAATCCATAAGTTGTTGTATGACAACTGAGGGACGCGATGAAATGTTGTACGACACTTGGGTGAGTCTCATATGACATTATATCACAACAGAGATGACAAATGAATTGGACTCAAAATTGTTGGAATTAGGAGAGATAGGTATTGAGAGGGGAGGGGTGAATCAGTGCCTTCAAAACTTTACTTATAAAACCTTTCTGATCAATAACTGAATACTGTGATAACCGATCAAAATAAATTGAATCTAATTGCATAAATCAATCATCTAGTTAACTTAAGAAAGTAAACAACATGAAATCAATATGACAATCACATAACACAAGTATTTTGGTAACACATAAACCCTTGTTAGAAGGTAAAAACTGCGGTGGGGATGACACCCACAAATTCTTCACTACTGTAGATAGAAAAGGTTTGCCTGTTAAGGCTACAAGTTTTAATCACTTCTGGTGATCTTACCCTATTAGGAGTAACATATTATATCAGCTAGATCTACCTAGTTATAGGATTCAACAACACTAAATGAAGTGTGTACTCGGTTAAGAGATTTATACAAAGACTATTAAGTCTACTCTGTTAAGAGATTTATCAAAAACTCTATCACAATTGTCAGAAAGTAATAGGTAAATTATCTGCTAGTTGACAACTCAATTGTCTAAAATAGATCTATAAGTTCTTATCAAAATATCACCTTATCTGTGATGGTTTCCTTCTCTATTCTGCTCGGTAGCCTTGTTTAATTCTACTCAATCTAATATCTTTCATACTCTATTCTGCTCGCTAAATTGATTGTCTTGAAGATAGGAAATTTCTTCAAGTGCTCCGTGATTCATATATATCAGTTCAACAACCTCATAAAAATGGTGCGAACAAACAAAATATATAGTGTTCTGTTTTGCCGCTTAAGCAAAAATTAGGTTACAAAAATAATCATAACCCTAAGATCTACGGTGAAAAATAACCTAGATCAACTAATACAAATAAGATAATCATTTCATTTAATGAATATCTTTTACAATAAATGCTCCTCGATCTTGGTAAACTATTTTATGATCTTTTATAACCATTTGCATAGAATAATGTGCCATTTCTTATTACTATGCCATTTTTTGTGATCATCGGTAAACACTGTATAATCTACTCGGTGTTTACTGCGATGCTCAGTGTTTACTAACCATCGATGTCAGTGTCACTGGTGCTCGGTTAACTGTGTGATGCTCGGTGTAACAAGCTTTACCAACTGCTCTGTCTTACTTCTAGTTACCGATTGTCTCAATATAAGTAACTGACCGACTTGTTTACTATCCTTTGATACTAATGACAACCTTAAATGCTCAATAGAGATTAACAAAAATGTCATACGACATTCTAAGAGTTTTTGTATGACACTCCATGGAGAAAAAGTTAAAAATGCGTAAAAACTTCTAAAAATCCTAAAAATACAATTAAAAATATGTTTAAATGATTGGAAAAGATGTTCAGAGGCCCACTTACTGGGTTCCCATACTACCATGGTTGCTGGTATCACTTAGATCACTCAAGACGATGAGAAGACATGGAGACCACCATTTTAGCTCTTAGAGGGCTCCACAGAATCTCAAAAGTCAAACAGTTGAAATGATTTGAAAATGACCCCTTTTCATTTCATATAGGTTTTGACCTAAATTGTCAAAGTGCTCCGTTTTGCATGAAAATTGCACCCCTAGATAATTTCGACGTTGTGAATCCATTTTTGAGATCAAAATTGAAATCTGAGATTGTTTACTTTGTCAAAACCATGATTTAAAATTTGGACCCAGAACGGTCATCTACTTGCATAATCGACCTTCATAACATCATTCAAAATCCAGAATTCAACTTATCTGATTATCTAACATCAAACTTTCAAAATTTCAACTTGGGCAACCATGGTCAACTCATGGTCAAACTTAGTCAAACTTGGTCAACATGACCTCTAAACAATGGAGAATGTGTCCTCGGACGTGTACAACCACTTCTACAATTGATTATGCTAATTCTATTCATTCACGTTGGCTTTCTTGCCAGATTTTGATTTTAATCCCAAAGGGGCATGGTATTTTATATCATTAACCATTATCAAATCTATCTTTTTAAAATCTTCTTCAACAATCAAGACAACAACCACCTCTAATTGTTGACTCATCAAAAGTCCTCGCCACTTGGGGCATATCGCTTGGGGCATATCAGATTCATCTAAATCCATATAAATCTGGTGTTCTCTTAATCTTGTAAACTGTATCAACTCTTCGTAACCATCGATTCAGATGTGTTATCTCCTTGATTATTCATAACTGAAGGATTCAGATTTGACATCCTATTCCTTTGGACAATCAGGTATGGAGTCATGATATACAATTCTTTGTAATCATAGGTTCAAAATCAAGCGTTTTATCACTTCTTCATAATCACAGGTTCATTGTTGTTACCGTTAACATCATCTCAATTTTTTTGGTAAATTAGGACCTGAAACAACATCTTCAAATCTTTCAATCAATTTCTGTCTCAAAATTGGTTAATCTTTCAAGATCAGTTTCTCTATCACATAACTGAGTCTGGATATCATCCAGATAGATTTATCTTTAAACCACTATGCTTCACACAGTAATTCAAAGAGGGGCAAAATGTAATACCCCAAAAATGGGCTTTAGTACCATTGACCTTCTACATCAATAAATCAATCAAAATCAACCCTAAAGTCCTAACCTAAGGCACATTTGCACATCAAATCATCAAAACCCTAATCAATCCTATTCTAGATCTGCATCGGAGAATATTCTTAAATATTCCTAATTTATCCTAATTATCTCTAATTAAATATTAATTGGAGATAAATGATATTATTTTATTTATCCAAAGTCGATTAATTAAGTTTATTAAATATTTAATTAATTAAAGTTTAGTTAGTCACTTAATTATTTTAGTTAGATTTAATTAAATTATTCTTAATGTTAGGATTAACAAGGCAGAAATAACAATTACATGCAAATATAACCAATATCAAAAAATAATAAACCACACACAGAAGAGAACTCAAGACACAAATATTTAACATGGTTCACCCAATCCCTAGGCTACGTCCACCAATAGTGAGTCCAATATTTTATTATCTAGTGATTACAACCTGATTACAATCTGTAATCCCTTACAACTCAATTCCGTCGCAAGTACTAAAATCATACATTGTGAAATTCCTAACCCTAAGCCAATATAACAAGGCTTATGTCAGTTAACAAGTTAACCCTAAAAAATACTTGACGAGTCAACCTAAGAAAAAACTTGACGAGTCAACCTAGGGAAATGTTTGACGTGTCAACTCAAAAATGCTTGACAAGTATTTTTTCAGGGTGATGCCCCAAACCCCACAATGAATGAAAAGTGTACAGTACTTTTCTGATCAGTCACCACAAGCTAACAATCTCCCACTTGGGGATTGATCAGACTCCACACCAAACAACAATCTCCCACTTGGAGACTGATCGTGTAGCTAAACTGCTACCCTGTGAGGCTCCCACCGGATCCAACCACCCTGGACTCAACTGTCCCTTTATTTTGTTCAGTCTAGTAGACCAACTGAAGTTGAACAGGAGTTCAAATTCTCCCTTGTTACTACCTTCGTAAACATATCTGCTGGATTATCATCTGTATGTATCTTTTCCAGCTTTAACTGCCCATCATCCAAAACTGACCGAATGAAATAGTACCGCACTATATGTGTTTTGTCTATGAGTGCAAAGAAGAATTCTTAGCAAGATGAATGGCACTTTGGCTATCTGTATGCAAAAAGTTACCCATCTGAGGATGTCCCAATTCTTCCATGAAGAATTAAAGCCATATCATCTCCTTGGCTACCTCTGTAGCAGCAACATACTCTGCCTCTGTAGTGGATAAAGCAACCACCTTTTTTAGTCGAGAAATCCAACTCATTGTTGTACCACCAACAGTAAATACATAACCTATAGTACTCCTCCTACTATCTATATCTCCTGCCAAATTTGAGTCAACATAGCCTTGTACAGTAGTAGTAAAACCCCCAAAGTGTAAACACTTACTGGATGTACCTCTCAAATATCTGAGAATCCATTTGACTGCATTCCAATGCTCAATACCAGGGTTACTCATAAATCGGCTAACGACTCCCACTACGTGTGCAATATCTGGCCTAGTACATACCATAGCATACATTAAGCTCCCTACAGTTGAAGCATAAGGTACCTTAGACATTTGAGTCTCTTCTTCTGGTGTCTTGGGACACATATCCTTAGTCAATTTCAAATGACCAGGAAAAGGTGTGCTGACAACTTTTGCATTCTCCATAGAGAAACATTGCAACACCTTCTCAATATAATCAGCCTGAGATAGAGACAATTTCCTATTTTTCCTATCTCTGCAAATTTTCATACCAAGGATTTTTTTTGCTGCCCAAATCCTTCATTGCAAATGAATGTGCTAACTGCTGTTTCAACCCCTTAATGTGATCCATGTTAGACCTAGCTACAAGCATATCATCAACATATAAACATAAAATAATGTAGCTGTCATCATCCAACCTCTTAAAATAAACACAATGGTCATAATGACACCGACTATATCCATGCTCATTTATGAAAGTGTCAAATTTAATATACCATTGCCGAGGTGCTTGCTTCAATCCATATAAAATTTTCTACAATCTGCACACCAAATTCTCCTTACCCTTGACCTCAAATCCTTGTGGCTGGACCATATATATTTCTTCATCCAAATCACCATGAAGAAAAACTGTTTTAACATCAAGCTGCTCTAAATGCAAATCTTCAGTAGCCACAATACTTAAAACAGTATGGATAGAAGTCATTTTAACAACTGGAGAAAATATCTCATCAAAATCAATACCCTTTTTCTGTGCAAATCCTTTTACAACTAACCTGGCTTTAAATCTTTTCTTACCTCCATCCTCTTCTTTTATCTTGTAAACCCATTTATTCTGTAAAGCCCTTTTACCTGCAGGTAACTTGCATAAATCCCATGTTTGATTTTTTAGCAAAGATTCCATTTCATCTATCATTCTAGACTCCCACTGAAGCTTTGTATCCACCTGCACAGCTTCATTATAACATTCAAGTTCACCAGCATCAGTTAATAAGATAGAATACAAAGAAGGTGAAAATCTATCTAGAGGTCTCGTTAGCCTTGTTGATCGTCTAACATTCATTGGGGTGTGTGGTATTTGTTGTTGCTGTTGTTGCGGAACATAAGGAATTTCTGGAACATTATCATTTGGAATATCATCCAGCACTACATAATCATTTTCTTTCTTCTCATGCCGCTGCAACATATCTTTGTAAAATTCTTCTCATTGAATATGACATCCCTGCTTCTTACAATTTTATGATTTTCAAAATTCCAAAGCCTATAAACAAATTCATCAATGCCATATCCAACAAATACACATTTCTTTGACTTGGCTTCTAGCTTGGTTTTGTTTTCAAAATCTATAAGTGCAAAAGCTTCACAACCAAAGGTTTTGAGAAAAGAATAACTCACCTTCTTACCACTCCATGCTTCCTCTGGAATACCATAGTCCAAAGGAGTAGAGGGGCCTCTATTGATTAAATAAATAGTAGTGTTCATAGCCTCTGCCCACATATTTTTGGGTTGCCTAGCATGCAACCTCATACTCCTTGCATGCTCCATTATTGTCCTGTTCATGTGTTTAGCCACTCCATTTTCTTGTGGAGTCCTTGCTATAGTTTTCTGCCTACAAATACCATTAGAGGAACAATAATCTTCAAATTCTATGCTGCAATACTCACCGCCATTATCAGATCTGAGACATTTTAACCTTTTACCAGTCTCATTCTCAACCAAGCATTTCCATTTCTTAAAAGTTTGAAATACATCAGATTTATGTCTAAAGAAATAAATCCATACTTTTCTTGTTGCATCATCTATAAATGTAACATAATACAGAGAGCCACCAAGGGAAGATACTTGAGCTGGTCCCCATACATTTGTATGCACAAGCTCTAATCTCTTATTTTAATTTTCCTTCCCACTCTTCACAAAACTAACTCTCTTTTGTTTTCCATACACACAACTTTCACAAAAATCCATATTAACACATTTCAGACCAGGTAAAACTTTCTTTGAATGAAGTAATTTCATACCTTTTTCACTCATGTGCCCAAGTCTATTTTGCCACAGTGTTGTGTCAGAATGTACAGCAACGGTTTGATGTTCTTCCTGCTCAATTGCAGCCACTGTTCCTGAACATTCATTATCTTCTGAAACAATTAAAGTAGAAGGAACAATATGACCTATACAAAGATATAAGGTGCCTACTTTCACACCCTTTGCTACTACTAAGGAACCTTTTGAAACCTTCCAATTTTTATCATTAAAAGTAACTGTGCAACCCTCATCAGCGAGTTGCCCTGCTGAAATTAAATTTCTACTTAGCCTTGGAACATGTCTTACCTCTTGTAGTAGCCAATGATTCCCATTGTGCAACTTAATCTTGATTTTACCTTTTCCAACAATTTGGCAGGGTTCATTATCTCCCAAATAAACTAGCCCAAAATCCCCTTAGACATAATCAACAAAATAACCTCTATGGGGTGTAGCATGAAATGAAGCCCCTGAATCTAACACCCATGAATCATCAACATTTTCTAAAGACAAGAGCAAAGCATCCTCTTTGGATTTGTTACTTACCACATTTGCCTCCTTGTTTCCATCATGTTTGTCTCCTTGATCTTTCTTTTGAGACCAACAATCTTTCTTCTTATGACCTAGTTTTCCACAGTACCAGCAATCATTTGGCCCTTTCGATTCAGACCTCTTTCCCTTTGATTTTCCTCTTGATTTTCCATGATTTCCAGAGTTGTTTCCTCTATCTCTTGTTCTGCCTCTACTTTCTGCGTTCAATACACTACCCGATGTGGCTGCCCTTGAGCTTTTCCTACGAATTTCCTCACTCAATATTAACACCAATAACATCATCAAACTTTAGGGTATTAGAACTAGAAACAAAATTACTAACAACCATTACCAAGCCATTCTAGCTTTCTGACAAAGAACACAAAATCAAGAGAGCCCTAACCTCTTCATCAAAAGTAATTTTAACTAAGGCTAACTGACTTGTAACTGTATTAAACTCATTCAAATGATCATCGACTGATCCACCTTCTACCATTTTCATATTAAATAAATGCTTCATAAGAAATACCTTGTTTGAAGCTGAAGGCTTTTCATACAACTTCGCTAGGGTATCCATCAAATCCTTAGCTTTCGTTGCTCCAGTAATATTGAATGCCATCGATTATGCCAGACATAAATGAATACTCCCTAGTGCCTTCCTGTCCAAAATATCCCAATATTCCTGAGACATTGTTGCCTCTTTCTTGGCTATTCCCTCTAATGGCCACCATAGATCCTTCTGATAGAGATAGTCCTCCATTTGCATCTTCCATAACTGGAAGTTCTGCCCATTAAACTTATCAACCTTTAGCCTACCCTCATCTTCCATTTCTCCCACTTAACCGAGAGACTCTCCCACTGACTAGTGAGACCTGCTTCAGAGAATAGATGAAAGAACGAATGAAATAACCTCGCTCTAATACCACTTGTTAGGATTAACAAGGAAAAAATAACAATTACATGCAAATATAACCAATATCAAAAAACAATAAACCACACACATAAGAGAACACAAGACACAAAAATTTAACGTGGTTCACCCAATCCCTGGGCTACGTCCACCAACAGCGAGCCCAATATTTTATTATCTAGTGATTACAACTTGATTACAATATGTAATCCCTTACAGCTCAATTCCGCTACAAGTACTAAAATCATACATTGTGAAATCCCTAACCCTAAGCCAATATAACAAGGCTTATGTCGGTTAACAAGTTAACCCTAAAAAATACATGACGAGTCAACCTAAGAAAAAACTTGACGAGTCAACCTAGGGAAATGTTTGACGTGTCAACTCAAAAATACTTGACGAGTTAACCCCAAAATTTTTTATAGAACTTTACTGGATAGTACTTTCATGATCAGTCACCACAAGCTAACACTTAATTAATATTGTTTATTTGACAATAAATCAAAAATCCTAAAAATAATCAATTGAATATTTATTTAATTGATTAAAATCAAATTGTCAAATTTAATAATATAATTTTTGATAAAGTTTGATTAAATAATTGATCAACCTATAAATCAGTTATTTAATTGATTAAATCAGTTAAGTTGAGAATAAAACACATGAAAAATTAAATAAATCAATAATTATCTATGCAAAAATAAGAAAAATAGTTAAACTCAAAATCAACTATTGGATTCAATTTGTTAACTTTCTAAACTCAACATGTGATTGTGATTTAAAAATTAGATTGAAGTGATCTCAACTTCCATTATGAGTTAAAAAGTTGATTTGCATGATTTTATTAGATAACTATTTCTAATTTCTTGATGAACTTGCCCATCAATTCGAGTTGATCAAGGAGTGATTTTTGGCTTTCCATGAATTCTCAAACCCTGTATTTCTATATAAACAGGCCTTAGTCCTACAATTTACCACCATGTGTAATTTGGAGTATAGCAGCACTATACCGACGAATCCTTGAGATTGTGCAACTTTTGGAGATTCATTGCTAACATTGTTTTCTTGTTTTTGCATTCATAGCTAGTTTTCAATTCATTATTGTCAAGTTTTTGGATCAATTTTATTTAGTTTATATTATTATTTGCATATAAAATCTAGAAATATAGATTAATCTTGCTCTATTTTCATAGTTTTTGCATTCAAATCCTTCGTTTAGGTGTTGCATTGTCACTAATCTCGGTCAAATTCTGATAATAACATACTCACGTCTACTAGAAGGCATTAAATCACCTGGTTAATGATATATTTCTTTACTACATATTTTCTTGTCATATATCAATAATGTTTTACTGATGTGTTGTGTCTTCTAAACATGTAAAATTTTCGCGCACACACTCCCTCTTGGTGGAAGGGTGCTTCCACCCAACATTACACAGTCATAAAAAAATCCTCTCAGCCTGGGAAGGAGGTTGCTCCTATTTTAGGAGATTCGATATATTTTGTGGTGGTGGACGACTTGTGCATTTTTTTGCCGTATGTTGCTTCTACTAGACCTGTTGTGGCTTCTAGCCCTAATCATGTTCGCCCTTCTATTGGTTCTGGACCAGATCCTTCTTTGTTGGATGGAGTTGGGGCCCCTGCTGGCAATTCTATGGGTGTTGGTTTTGCTGGCCCTGCTAGTGTTTTGGAAGTTGCTAGTACTGGTTCTGCTGATCCTCTTTTAGATAGTCCCTTGGTTAGAATTAAAGCTAGCCCTATGTTGGATGCTTCGCTGGCTATTTCAACACCTTTGTTGGGTGTTGGCTCTTCAATCTTGGATTTGATGTGCTGGCAGGATGAGGCTGCTAGAGTTGAAGAAGGTTGGATCATAGTTGAAGAAGGTTGGATCACCTCCCAAGTTGTGCCTTAACGAGGCTGGTGAGAGGGACAACCCAAAGTGGGATACGCTTGCTTTTACCGTGAGAATCTGATCCACTATAAAATGAAACACATGCATCCTTAATGGGGTGTGTGACAAATGGATCTTAAATCTTTTGAATTTCCTCTAGTAGTCTTCACGGATTGCGCAAAATCATACCTTGGTGCATGTGGGAAACCCCTTAACATACTTGGGGGATGAAAATTTAAGATTTATTTGAACAGAATCCACAATAAAATCCTGGATAAAGTAGCAGGCCTACCTTTTAGAGCCATGTTAAGAGCCAAAATTTGACTTTAGGTAAGCTTCTTGGAATTATTTCTTGTGTTATACTTGTGGAAACGATCAAAAATATACACATTAGATTGTTTTAGGGACATTCATGTGTGTGTTGCATTTGTTTTTTATTTTCAAACAAGAAAATTTCAAAAGACCTAATCTTAAACGTTTAAAAAATTCAAAATCTTACAACCTGGTCAGAGAAGTGCGGCCTGTGTACAAAATAATCCTGCCTATCAAAGGTTTAGTCACGCCTGTGACTTTTATGAAAACACGTATCAATAGGCAAGTCACGCTGAGAATACATTGAATCACGCTTGTCAAAATTGGAAAGTCTCCTATCAATAGGAAAGTGCTGCATGCATCCCTGCAGAGTGTCGCCTAATAATATAGCAGTACATCCGTATGAAAAATTCAGTCATGCCTACAATCAGTTCAGTGACACCCAAAAATCTAAAAGGGAAAACAAAGGGTATTTGCAGGGGGGGTCAAAAAAATTTGATTATATATTTGAGTACCATTTTCCGTGTTCTTACTGTTCCAACCTTCAGTCCAGTCAAAAATCTTGTTCTACACCATTTTTGCAAATTTTACAAAGGATTTGGCCAAGGGCACAATTGATTCTTGTCTTCCAAGTGGTTTGTTCATGCTTGCTTTTACTAGATCCTACTATGTCAAGAAAACTCTGTAAGCGGACAAAACTTACTTAAGATAAGAACTCCCTTACCCAGGAGATGAGTCTACCACACCAAGAATACCCAAAAAATCACCTGAACAAGAAGGGGAAGACAACATGATGTATTATGGTAGTTTGGGTAACAAAAGCAATAGTGACATTGAACCTAATAATCAAGGTGATGCCAATAATGGGGGCATTGACATAAATAACCAAGGCAATACCAATAGTGGAGGGGTGGATCAAAATACTCAAGGAATTGATACCATCCACCAAAGAACTAACACTGAACCAACGACCGATGATGCCACCGATGATAAGGTTGACAAAGCTGTTCAATGCCCCTATTTCTTAAGACTCATGGAAAAGGAAATGACAAGGGATAAAGAGAAGTATTTCATGCACCTAGCCCGAGAAAGTATCAAACTTCCACGAGATTATGATGTAAATCAACTAAAACCACCCGAAGTTGAAGAAAGTGCCATAGACATTATGAACAAATAGTTTAAGATATTTCAAATGCAACTAGATACAATCAAGAAAAGCGAGGCTCCTAAACCCTTTTCCATCAAAGCATTGTGTCTGTTCCTGTTTGATAGAAGTATAGTAATGGCACCTTTCCCAATCAATGTAGTGTTCCCCAAATACAACAAGTATGAGGGAACGTCAGATCCACAAGATCACTTACGGGAGTTTTGTGCATTGAGCTTAGAGTTCATGCATGATACAACCTATTTAATGAGACTATTCCCTAGAAGCTTAGGAGGCATGGCTATGGAGTGGTTTTCTAAGTTACCCTCTGGCATAAAAACCTTCAAAGAATTAGCTTCAAAATGTGTGGCCCATTACTAATATAACATCAAGCATGAGGTCACGATGATAACATTATGTAACACTAAACAAAAAGATGGAGAGGCGTTCCTCACTTTCTTACAAAGGTGGAGGACAATATTTGCGAGGTATCCTAGGAGTGTGCCCAAGAAGGAAAAAATGGATATATTCATTAATAGTTTGAGCACCGAGATGAACTATCGACTGAGAATGAAATGTCCCAAGACATTTCAAGACCTCATAGAAAATGGAGTAACAACAGAAGAAGTGTTGGTTAAGAGTGGAGAACTAAAATTATACAAAGATAACAAGAACAACTCTAACAACAACTCCAACAATGGCACCAATCAAAATAAGAATTGGTTCAATAGCAGTAATTGGTACAAAAACAATAATAAGGGAATAGTCAATGATGGAGTTGTTGACTCTAGCAACTTGAAGGTGACTCCATTTTCTCTTACAAGAACACCTAACTAGGTGAATAATACCAACCAGACCTCCAATGCACCTTCCAACAACAACAATGCTAATAATGGCAACCAAGGAAATAATTCAAGGGGTAATAAATTTGATAAATATTTGGTGCCAACTCCTCAAAGGAACTTCACACCCTTGGGTGAACCCCTCGAAAAGGCATTAAAGACCCTCATGGCTAATAATATTATTAATTTACCCAACATTTAGCCTTATGAGCCACACAACAAGCCTAGTTGGTGGAGTGCCAATAGCCATTGTGAGTACCATAGGATTCGAGGGCACACAACAAACGAATACTTGCAGCTAAAGAATATAGTGCAAGATTTAATTGATAATGGCATGATCACCATTGATCGACCTCAAAGAAATGAAGACCATACAACGTTCAAACAACCCTTCTATAAACATGACAAAAGAGAGTCATCTAATGGCAAGAAACAAAGCAGCAATAACATCAGCTTTGCACCACCATATGATAATATTGTGAATGCTATAATAATCAAGGAACAGCCCCAAAAAGAGATATCAAATGTTATTACAAGAGGGCATACTTTGAGGGTTACCCTACAAGGGATTTCTCCTAAAGTTATTAGCAATATGCAGTCCAACATCGTGATCAAACAATCTTCTACAACAACAAAGCCTTATAGCTTGGTAGATCAGTTGCAAAGAAATCCAGCACAAATCTCTATCTTGGAGCTATTGAAGCTATCCCCTAACCATAAAGAAATTTTAGAAAAGTCTCTAGTAGAGATGAATGTTCCTACTAACTTAGAAGAGGGGAAGTTCCAAAACATGGTAGGTCATCTCATTGCACCTCATTGCTTGTCATTC
Organism: Chamaecyparis obtusa; assembly: GCA_027943335.1. Lineage (NCBI taxonomy): Eukaryota > Viridiplantae > Streptophyta > Pinopsida > Cupressales > Cupressaceae > Chamaecyparis > Chamaecyparis obtusa. The sequence continues at coordinate 257,429 of BSBK01009514.1, forward strand.
TTTGACCAAGATGACATGTCTATCACTCATCCTCAAAACCTACCATTGCATATAAAGGTTTTGATTGAATGCCATAGAGTCAAAAGAGCTCTCATTGACAGAGGAGCTGGCCTTAACATTTGTACATTAAGTCTTTTTAAATCCTTAGGGTTGTCCGAGTCTTGCATTGACCCTACAAAAAAAATCACCATTAAGGCTTATGATGAAGCTGAAAGGGCCTCTAAAGGCATGATCATATTGCCCATTCAAGTGGGACCTATCAAGAAGGACACCAATTGCCAAGTATTGGACATGAAGTTAACTTATAATATTTTGTTGGGGAGACCATGGATTCATGAGATGCAAACAATCCCATCTACGTACCACCAATGCATCAAATTTCCATACATGGGTGAAGAAATCACCGTTGGAGGCGACTCAAACCCGTTCCAATATTGTAATGCACTCAAACCCCTTCATGAGCTATTTATTCCACACAACCGGGAAGGAATCATTCAAAGAGCCACCATTGAAGATACCAAAATGGATGATCCTATCATAACATTAAATGCTACTCCAAACCCTCCTCAAGCTAGCTCAATGACATCAACTAAGGGAAAGGAAAAGATGAGCTACAAGGGTTCAATTACAAATGAGGGTTCAAATCAAGTGTCTAAATCAGAGATAGTGCCCTACAAACCCACTAGAGAAGAAAAAGATGAAGCTAAAAGGAAAAATTATAAGAAAATGGATGAGATGATGGATGCCTTTGACAAAAATGCAAAATTAGTCCAAAAGGAGTAGGGGAATACTCTGTTTCCCTATTCGACATGCCCACATCTCCAAGAACACATGGAAAACCATCAAAAGAACACTTTCCCCATAAGTAAAACTCTTACTTCATAAGAGAAAGTGACAAAGCAGCATTCGACAAGGAAGAGAATGGAGTCCTTCAATGGCTTGATCATGATGAAGAGGATACCTCAAACACTCCCATGGAAAGAATTCAACATGTTAATATACAAACTGAGCAATAAGGGAAAGGGTTTGGAATAATGCAGAAGATGGGATACAAGGGAAGAGGACCCTTAGGCCAAAGGAATAGAGGCTTATTAGAACCCATTGAACCTACTTGGAGGGAAAAACAAGAAAGGTCTAGAGTAGGCTACCAATACAAAGGGGAAAGCTCCAGCCCAATGTAAGATTTCTATCCTCAAGTAAATTCCTTAGAATCCGATGGAGATAGTGATGACTATGAGTGGGATACCCTATCTGATGAATCATGTCAAGACAAAGAAGTAGTTACAATACATACTTATGCAAAGATCCCAAGGCAAGAAAATCAAGTCAATGAAGAACCTAATATACAAGGTCTTAACATAGGACAAGCACCTACTAATCCGCCATGGATAGATACATTTTGGATGTTTTCAGAGGAGGGAGATTCAAACGTTAGTTTTAATCTGCTCATGGCTTTTCCCATGCTATTTCCCATAGAAGTCGATGAGGACTCAAGTGAAGGGGATTTTGACCCTTCTTCCATGGACCATCTTGAGGAAGTGCATGTCATAGATCTAAATGATGCAATGTACGAACCCTCAAAGGAAGTCATGTTCATGAACCCAATTGATGAAAACTTTCCTAATGAAACCTTATCCTTAATAAATCCACATCTTATTTATTGGGACCAAACCGAGCCAAGTGACTTGCTTTACTTCCCAAATGACCAAGCAAAAAACCAATACCTAAATGCGGTTGAGCCCTCTTTCACCAATGGATTTGAACCGAACATGATAGAAGCAATGGGGGTTCAATCTCTTAGTCAAAAGCAAAAAATGATTAAAAATAAGAAAAAGAAAAGTTTTAGTGTTGAAAACCATTATGTGGCAGCATTAGAACCCAAAAAAGTAAAGATAAAAGATGTTTCCTTTGGTGAAAATCCAATTATGGCATCAAGGGAAGAGAGATTGGATACTCTACCAGAGCATGAGGAAGAAAGGTCACCTATACTCATAGAGCCGATAGAAAAGGTTAACATTGGGATGGAAGTAGATCCAAAATTTATACACTTGGCAGCATCACTCACACCTCTAGAAAGAGAGGACTTCATCAAGTTCTTCTGAGAACAACAAGTAAACTCCGCATGGTCATATGCCGACATGCTCGGCTTAGATCCTGACTTTACAATGCATCATCTGAATGCCAGACCAGGGGTTAAGCTTGTTAAGAAAAAGTTGAGGAAAATGCACCCACACATAGCTCTTTTAGTCAAGGCGGAATTAGAAAAATTGTTGAAGGTGGGATTCATAAGGGCAATAGCTTATGCTGAATGGATATCTATCATTGTACCGGTCACAAAACATGATAAATCCATTTGAGTATGCACGGATTTTCAAGAGCTCAATCTTGCTTGTCCTAAGGATGACTTCCCACTTTTGAGCATGATGCAATAGTTGACTTGACAATGGGTCATTCCATGTACTCCCTAATGGATGGTTTCAGCGGGTATAATCAAATCAAAATTGCACCTGAAGACTAGGAGAAGACTTCCTTTACTTTCCCTTGGGGCAATTTTTGTTGGAAGGTCATGCCCTTCGGCCTTAAAAATGTCGAAGCCATGTATCAAAGGGACATGAAAACTATCTTCCACGACATGATGCATACATTTTTGGAGGATTATGTGGATGATATATTGACAAAATCCCACAAAAGAGAAGAACACCTCCAAATTTTGAAAAAGATATTCATTCGGTTGGAGCAATTCAAAATCAGATTAAACCCAAAGAAATGTGCCTTTGTCCAATCCGACAAGTTATTAGGCTATATAGTTTCAGCCAAAGGAATTGAAGTGGACCCAGAGAAAGTACAAGCCATAATGGATATGGAGATACCAAAGAAGATCAGCCAAATGAGATCCTTACAAGGAAAAATACAATCCATAACGAGATTTATTTCCCAATTGGCTGAAAAATGTCATTCCTTCACCATATTGCTACATAAGGATACTATATTCATGTGGGATGAGGAATGTGATCAAGCTTTCACATTATTGAAGACCTATTTGATAAATCCGCCTATTCTCATGCCACCAATGAAGGGAAAAGCATTGTTTTTATACATATCTGCTATCGAGAGATCCCTAGGAGTGCTTTTGGCACAAGAGGATGGACAAGGAAAGGAAAGAGCTATCTACTATTTGAGTAGGACATTGATCAAATATGAACTTAACTACACATTCATGGAAAGGGCTTGCCTTGTAATTGTGTTTGCATCTCAAAAGTTGAGACATTATATGTTGATGCATAAGGTCAAGCTAATTGCCAAAATTGATCCTCTCAAGTATTTGTTAAGTAAAACTGCCTTAATGGGTAGGATAGCCAAGTGGGTTATGATATTGAGTGAATTTGACATTGAGTATGTCGATAGAAAGGCAATAAAAGGGAAAGTGATAGCAGATCACTTAGCTGAAAACCCCATGACTTCTACATAGACTATCCAAGTGGAATTTCCAGATTCTGCCATTGTAAACATAGAGGTAAAAATGTGGAAGTTATATTTTGATGGCTCCTATACTCAAGGAGGTTCCAGGGCCGGCATACTATTGGTCACTCCTCAAGGTTACACCATTCCTAAGTCCTACAAGCTCTTGTTTCCATGCACAAATAATATAGAGGAATATGAGGCACTAGTCATAGGCATCAAAATGGCCTTAGAGTGGAACATCATAGAGCTACAAATTTATGGAGATTCTCAACTTATCATCAATCAAGTCAACAATGAATATAACACTAAAGATGAAAATTTGATGCCATATAAGACCATGATTGATGGATGGAAGAAGAAATTTTCCTTGATCACTTTTGAGTAGATTCCTAGAGAGAAAAATAGAACTGCTGACACCATGGCCACCTTGGCTTCCTTGTTACAAAAAACTGATCAAAATGAGAAGTATGAGTTCTTGGTGGAAGAGTTGGTGAAATCGGCATTCAACCTTCTCGAAACCCAAATTGTTGCCCTATTACATGGACATGACTCCCCTTGGTACTACCCTATATACACATATCTCAAAGACCAAGTGTTACCTTTAGACCAAACCTGAGCCCAAAAATGAAACTTTATACGCTAGTCAGCCCATTATGTAATCCTCTCAGAAATATTGTATCATAAGGGCCTCGAAAAGACATTACTTAGGTGTCTAGAAGAGGAAGAGTCTAAATTAGCTTTACATGAAGTTCACGAAGGCATTTGTGGGTCACACACAAGCAGGTTAAATCTAGCTAAGAAAATCCTTCACTTAGGGTATTTCTGGAAGACATTAGAAAAAGATGCTTGCCACTTTGTAAGGATATGCATCAAATGTCAATATCATGGTGACATGATACATGCACCGGCATAGGAATTGCACCCATTTGTTACACCTTGGCCTTTCTATCAATGGGGGTTTGATTTAATTAGCATTATATACCCACCTTCTTCAAATGGCCACAAATATATCATAACAGCAATGGAGTATTTCGCTAAGTGGGTCAAAGTAGTTCCTTTGATCATGGCCACAGGTAAGAAAATTTCCATGTTCATCTTGAACCGCATCATTTGTAGATATGGCATTCCTTACGCCATGATAATAGATAATGGAAAACAATTTAAAAACAAGGACGTGGATGAACTTTGTGCTACATTTCATATCACTCACCACTCCTCATCAATCTATTACCCTAAGGGAAATGGGCAAGATGAAGCCACGAATAAGAATATCTTGAAAATCTTGAAGACTGTTGAAAATTTTTTGTACTTTTTTTTCACACTTGTACTTGATTATGTATGATGAAAAATTTGATGACTTTCAATGCTCGAGTCGAATGATTAGATTAGGTCTATTGCGTTCAACAAAAAAAATGGATTAGGATATCAAGATAGTGTTACCAACGAATGTGATGTGTCAATCCGATTAGGATAGGATATTGATAGGATAAATTAATCAATGTGAAAACTGATATGATTTGATACTACTGCTTTGTTCTCAGGACACAGAGAAATGAACAAATGGTACTTGGTATGATTGCTTGATACTTTTGATAGAATTTGATTGACTTGAGATAATTCCTTGATATGGTATACTGATATAATTCCTTTGCTTTTCCAACAAGCAAACTTTCCTACTTTATACATTCAGACATTGGCTTCTTGGGTCATTGATTTGGGACAGACTCTTACAAATGTCGAGTTCCATGTGATTGAGTTGTGTGGTTTGAGTTTTCTCCTTGATCTTCCATGGTTCCAGCTGAACCATGGTTTACTTATTACAGTGGCGGAGCGATGGCACTCCAACCATAACACATTTCATTTTCCATATGGAGAGATGACGATCACGCCTGAGGATGTGTATCGATTACTATGGATCCCATGTAGGGGAGAGATAGTATATTATGATTCTATTTATGATTCTACTATCTATCGACGAGTGTTCGGGGACAATTCTATTGATGATGGTGAGACGATCACTTGGCCTTAGTTTGCTTCCTTTCCTACCTTGCCAGCAATACTTGGTGCATTGATTGGCGATTTGCTTCTTCCCAACTGGTGAGGTCATGGTTTTTCCATCAGATGGGGTAGGATATTGGAGGATTTTCTTGCTCATCCTCGATGCTTTGATTGGGGTTCATGCGTCTTGGCACAACTATATCATGATTTGCATGAGGTGGTCTATCAAGTGAGTGCATCTTTATCGGCTGGTGTACTGGTTCTTTAGTTGTGGATATAGGAGGATCTTCCCATCACTAGGCCCATTTTTTACAGGGTTCGGCCTTGGGGTTTTCCCTATGTTTTTCTATACAATGGGATGGTTATACAACATCATTTGGGTCATCTGGATTTCTGGTGATGATAGAGAGATGATCTAGATTAGGTTTTATGGAGACCATACAGGGGTTGCGAGTTGTGGAGGGAGGATGATGATGAGTTACCATATATGTTTGCCCCTCACTGGATGATTGGTCGCACTACTACCACTATTGAATGCTTATGCTTTGGTAGAGTTTCTAGACAGTACAGTTAGACACAGGATATGCCATAGGGTACAATGATGTATGCTCGAGTACAGGCAGAGAGAGTCGTGTGGGGTCCTCTTATTGATTATTAGTTTTCCTTAGATCAGATTGCTGGTATGGATTATTGCAGATGGGAGATGCTTTCTGGTTTAGCAGATGTAGGGATGTCTTGTGAGTTTGCCAATTGGTGGGCTCATAACAGGTTTACTCGGTTCACTGATCCAGTAGAGCCTATCCCGAGTTGGGGAGATGGAGGTGGTGGTGGTAGATGGTGGAGATGAGGAGGGCAGAGAGATCCTCTTGTTATTGCTATTCAAGGATAGGTGAGAGATGGTTGTGCAAGGGATAGAGATCATGCTAGAGATCATGATGATGCACTTGATAGGTAGCCTAGAGAAGATAGACAATAGAGAGCTCATAGACATCAAAGATAGGAGAGACATGCTCATGTTGATGTTGCTCGATAGATTCTCGGTGGATTGGATCCTTTGGTTTAGTTGCAGAGGGTAGCCTTGGCTCAGTAGGATGATGATGTAGCACAACAGGATCAGGTTCCAACACAGCAAGTGCCTAGGCAGGATTAGAAGCCATAGGATCATGGACAAGGTTCACAAGATGCTCCTACTATAGGTTCTGTAGTACGAGAGGTTTAGTCTCTGAGGATAGATATGTCTAGTGTTGTTGGGCATTTAGATCGGGTTGTCACCTTGATGCAGTAGTTTATGTCAGCTATGGTGTAGAGACAGAGTGGAGCGAGCACTTCCCAGGCTCCTCCTCCACCAGATGGTAGAGGTCCAGATGGATCTGGTCCTACAGGATCTTGATTTCTTTGATGATAGATTCACTTATGGTTGATGTACTTGTATCACATGCCATGTTTTTGATTGATCAGACCATTTGATGTATCCCTTTGTATGACATTGTATCTTGATATATTGAGTTGATGGATCGTTGATGAACACTTTTTTGATGATATATGATGATATACTCCTTGGTTCTCCTTGATGAGTTGTTTTATGAGATTATCTTTTATGTAGCTATATGATGTGTTATGCATGTCTTTTGATTTATGCTATGGATGTAGTTATCTTATTTTATGATATAGATAAATGAGGTAATGATGTATAGATTTATGACATGATTTCTCTTTCTCAATGTATGGATGCAAAATGTTTTATGGAAATGCATATGGAAATGTCTCTCATGTTTTTGAATTTTTCAATGGATGCAATGAAATCCTTAGCTATTTTTATGCAAATGATGTATGGATGTTTTTCTCTTTTTTTTTGGTATATGGATAATGATTAATGATTAATGCTATGCATGAATGCAAAAGATAATCTCATTTTCTTTGCTGTGATAGATCAAGAGTAAGACATTTGAGGAGGTGGTGGAGAGGTTGGTGAGCACTCTGCAAGTGGGCACTTTTTGAATTGTTGCGTGTCCTGCCTATGAGTGCTCCCCGTGTGAGTGGTCTTGTCTTGGTCTTGTCACTCCATGCCGTGATGTCGTGTGCCCTTGCTATGTTGTGTTTCTTTTAGTCTTTTTTTTGCTTGGTTTTGTAGGTTTTTCCTTGTTGGGATCTTGTGGTTGCTGTTTGTCCTTGGTTTTGTGCTACTTAGGGCTCGGCCGTTTGGCTCGTGGATGAGGTTCTCTTCATGGATGAGGGTTCTGGAGAGTAGGGGAAGGATGACATTAATGATGAGACAACAAAGCTGAGAGAGGCCATGCAAAGTGATGATGGTGGTAATAATTTTTGTGACGAGGGTGGCAATAAACCTTCATTTAAAGATGTGGTGGCTGATAGGAATACCAGTAGATGTCCTCATTCTACAATTTTTGAATGTTCCTTTAGGGAAGAAGATAATGGCTCTCGAGGAGGCCACACCAATGGAAATCGATGAGATTCCACCATTGGTCCAAGTAGTTCCAATAACGACATTGGAGGAGAAGGTAAGGTCCCTTATCTTCCTAGAAACACTCTTTCTTTGATCTGAATGTTGATATGGTGAAGGCCATTAAGGGTGAACAAACTAGATTGAAAAGCATTGTTGTTTTCTTTGTTTGTATGGACGTTAAGTTTCTTCTTGTGCACAAATTTTTGGATGATTGGATTAACAATGTTTGGGGGAAGAAGCTTGGCATTGTTGTTAATTTCAGTAGAATGATACAAAAAGGTCTCTTTGTCATTTTCTTTAAGAACCATGCTATGCAGGAAAAGGTGTTAAAAAAAATCTTTTGGAATGTAGGGCAAATAATGTTTAGAGCCTTACTGTGGTCGCCCAAAGGTAAAACCGAGGATGTAGTATACCAAGCCTCTCCGTTTTGGGTTGAAATTCTTGGAGTCCAGCCCAAATTTTGGCCATTTCTTTCCCAGATTCTTAAACCCCTCGGGTCAGTTTTGCAGATTGAAGAAACAAAAATTACCCTCCCTCATCTTAATGCTCGTGTTCTTCTCGCTCCGACCCCTAGAACCCCTTTCCCAAAAAATATCTCTGTTAATCTCGAAGGAGACCCCTATGTTTGGAAGATTAATAAACTAGGGGATATTGGTGCTTGCTTCCACTGTAAATGTAATGGGCATAGTAAAAAAGAGTGCCCCTTGTTAAAAAACATCTCCAAGGATTTCCATCCTGCTAGTACCGAGAAGAATAATTGTAAAACCAATCCAGCCCCATCCTTAGACACTATAGACACTCATGTTGATGGGTTCGTAACTTTGAATAACCCCTTGTTTGAGGGAGAATATGAAGTTAGACATGTTGCTTCCTCCATTCCAAACCATAACATTGCCCCGACTCCCCTATATATCCCGGTGCCAAGGTCAAAAAATGATGGCAATAGCGGCATAAAAAATGCACAACAGATTGCCTTGGAAAAAATAAAAAATGGTGCCCAGGGAGGAAATGTTAGCATCCCCCCTCCATCACCTCTGGAACATAGTAATCCCCCCTTAGTAGATATCCTTCCTCCTCAGAGTAGAGAGATACCCTCAGAGGCTAGGAATATGGAGGAAGATGGGAGTAGTGGTGAAGGATTCACTGAGGTAATTGCAAAAAAAAAGAAAAGGAAAACATATGAGAGAAGTAACAATTTAAAAAATGAGAGAAATAACAAGACAAAAGGGAATGATATGCCAGATTGTTTTTCCAAATTATGCAAGATTAATCCCCCCTCTAAATGTTAATCATGAAGGTACAAATTCATAGATGGAATGTTATAGGGTTAGAAATGTCAGATAGGAAATATATAAGAAGATGGTGCAACAGTTTAAGTGGCAAAGATATTGTTTTCTTACAAGAGATTAAAATCAATGGGTATCAAGCTTTTAATATATTGAAATTAATTTGGGGTAAAGCTAGATGCTATTATTCAAATCATGGCATAGGTGAGGGAGGAGTAGCAATCTTAATCAATTCCACATGGGAAAAGAAAATTACAGACAGTGGAATCTCTCCTTGTAATAGAGCAATATGGATCATCATTAAACATGATGAAAGTGAGATAGGAATTTGCAACATTTATGCTTTGAATGATTATAGGGAGAGGAATGGCTTGCCAAAAATCTTCCTAAGATAAAGTGGATCTTCATAGGAGATTTCAATATGGTAGAATGCCTGAAGGATAAAATAGGAGGTGGAAAATTTGAATGGAAGAGTAATGAATAGTTTTTCTGGAATAGATTTAAGAGAACATTTGGCATTAATGATCCAATGACTGGACTCAAAGGAGGGCATGAAGGAATCTGGTATACATGGTGCAATAACCAAGCTAATAAAGCTAGAATTTATTGTAGACTTGACAGGGTTTATATCAATAAGCATGAAATGAGAACCATTCAGAAGGTTAGTCAATACCCTATTAATGTGGTCCCTGCCAGCATGTCTGATCATTCTCCTATTTGTTTGAATATTTGTATTAAGAAGGAGGGGCATCAAGTTGAAAATTGCTGCAAAAAAACCCTATTTAAACTCAATACGATGCTATTAAATAACCATGACAACTTGGATGCCCTCCATATGGTCATTGTCCTCTCCAAATTTTGGAGTAATAATAGCTCACCTATTGAAAAATGGGATCAGCTGGTTGAATCTTGGAGGAAGTTGTTTCAAACTATTGGTACAAAAGAAGCTAAAGACAAGAATTAGGAAGAGAAAAAACTCAACTCCCATCTCCTAGAAATTGAAATTGAATTGCAGAATAAAGGTAATGATGAGAAGTTAGAAAAAATGCTTTGTTATACCAAAGGAAAACTTAGGGTTCTTCAACAGTACAATATTCAGGGACAGAAAATTAGAGCTAAAGCTAATTGGATTAAAGATGGAGATAGGGGGTCTAAATAATTTTTTAATATCATTAGGGAAAAGCAATGTAGAGAGGAGATTATAGGCATTCAAATTGATAGAGGAATCAACACTTGCAATAAGGAAATCATGCTCACATTTGTTGAATTTTATAAAAATCTTTTCACCTCGGAACGTGATGAAGGCAGTCAACTATGCATGAATCAGTGTATCAATATTATCCCATCCAAGATTAACAAAGAATAGAGTACTATGCTAGGGAAAGAAATTTCTATTCAGGAAATTGAAGATGCCATCTCATCATTGGCCAATGGAAAGTCACCTGGGATAGATGGCCTACCGGCTGAATTCTACAAAACAAACAAAGAATGGATATCTAGTGAATTATTTGAAGTCTATCAATTTGCAGTTGAAAAGGGGACCCTTGGTGAAAAAATTAATAAAGGACTAATCAAACTCTTGCCTAAAGAGGGAGATAAAACCCAGGTGAAAAATTGGAGGCCAATCACCCTTCTAAACATATCTTATAAAATTATTGCCAAACTATTGGCTAACAGGATTGCTAAAGTGTTAAATGACATTATCTTAGTGACTCAAATTGGATTCATCAAAGGTAGATTTATTCTGGAAAACCTTATTACCAGCTGGGAAGCAATGCATTGGGCAAAAGCTAATGAACAAACTGCAGCCATGATACTTCTAGATTTTGAGAAGGCATATGATAGAATTGAGTGGAAATTTGTTATTGCTATGCTTAAACAGTTTGGGTTCCCTGAATACTTTTGTAACTGGGTCAAGATTTTGTTCAAAGACTCTAATACTAGCATTGAGATTAATGGTGAGATCTTGGAATCCATTCCCTTAGGAAGATCTATTAGACATGGATGCCCCTTAGCTCCTGCTCTGTATGTTATTGCTACAAATGCTATGACATATATTCTCAAGGCCATTGGATTTGGCCCTCCTATTAAAGGTATCTCCTTGCCTAATAATGAAGATCTCCTGATTGAGCAGTTTGCAGATGATACAACTTTGTTTGTTGATCTTGATGAAAATAACTTTAATAGAATTGTATGCAGAATTGAATTGTTTTGCAAAGCCTCTGGTGCTAAGATTGCCCCTCATAAATCTATTATTCTTGGATGGGATAACACCCCTCCCACTTGGCTTGAGGGGAAAGGATGGCAATGGTTAGGCCCTAATACTGTTGTGAGATATTTGGGAATACCATTTTCTCTTGACCCCTCAATGAATGATATGTGGAATTGGATCTTTAAAAAAGTTGAAAGAAAACACATCAAGTGGCAAACTCATATGCTTTCTCTTGCAAGAAGACTTCAGCTAGTTCAGAAAGTTCTTTCTTCGCATGCAATATACTATGCCTCTACATGGCTATTTTCTAATACTCAAACAAATAAGTTGGAGAAGATCTTGAGGGATGTTTTGTGGTATGATGGTGTTAGAAATAGGAAGAGACATAATGTCAAGTGGGAGTGGTGTTGTACCCCAAAAAAGCTGGGTGGACTAGGTATTAAAGATCTGAAAAAACAAGGTAGGGCTCTAATCTCAAAATGGCTTATTAAAGCTATAGAGGGCAATGAACCTTGGAAAGTATTAATAAGAAATAATGTTGTCAGGTCTGTCATTAAAAAGGGAAAAACATGGGATAATATCCCTTTTCTTGACATTCTGTTAGGTGACTTTGATGTGAAGGTTTTTGGCTCTAGGATATTCTCTCCTCTATGGAAGGCTTGGAAGGACATTAAACCATTACTATGTTCCAGAGGTGCTGTAGGGAGGAATCCATATTTTTCTGTAATTAACTAGTCTATTTGGTGGGGCATTTATCTAAATGATAAACCACTTGCTCTCACCCAATGTTGCTCAGCTAAAAGCTGGAACGAGAAAGGCATTTCATACATCAGTGATATTATTGTTGATAACAGGCTTTCTTCCTGGGCAGAGTTAAGCAGTAAATTTGACATTCCATCCTCCCAGAAGAAAACATACACACTCATGGCTACGGCCGTGGGTAGCTAGTTTCCGAGAAAATGCATTTCATCCTATCACAACCCCAAAATTATTAAATGGAAAGATGGTACCACACTGGGGAATTTTTCTTGCAAGAAAATTTATAATATGATGAGTGAAAGTAATAAAATTTTTAATGAAATTAATTGAGTCTGGAGTCTGAATTGGTCTAGCAATAAGTGGCACTTAATCTCTGAACTGTTATGGCATTCTCATGTGGAGCCCAAAAAGGTTTTTTTAAAGTGGATTTTTCTATTGGAAAAACATGCTATTGGTTACTATGTGTCTCAAGGTTCTAGGAATACCATTTTGTGCTCTATTTGTAAATGTACTGAGTCTTATGAGCATTTATTTTTCAAATGTCTGTGGGCTATTAAAGTGTGGTTTTCTATTTTTGGTTTTGATTTTTTTAGATTTTCTGAGTGTAGCTTGTCTTGGCATGAAGTCTTGGCAGGTTATGTGGATAACTTTGATTGCAAGCTTAATGATTTTTGGATTACTGTTACTACTGAGGTGCTTTGGTTTATTTGGAGATAGAGAACTGAGGAGATTTTCAAGGACAAGAAGAGGGATCTTACTGAGTTTAATTATAAAATCACACATTTCACTATCATGTCTTAGGTTTCTATCACCATCTAGATTTCAAGGGAGAGATTCCAAAGCTTGATGGAGGAAGGAGTCACCATTCTCTTTGCTAAAGATATCCAAATAGTAAATGAACATGGGATGATGCAAGTAGAAGGTCAAAAGAATAATGAACACTCTGTCAATATCACAATAGTTGCTGATGAAGGAAATATGATGGTACCTCAGGAAATCGGACGAGGTAATACAAGAGAGGACACAACAAAGGATCCGTATGAAGAAGAACCTGATACTAGAAATGAGGATCGCTGGAGTCTCAATCATCACAACTAGAGAGAAGAGCAGGAACAAGAAGATGGATGGGAATAATAAAGACTGTTGCGGCATTTTGAAACTGAAACCTTTTTTTGATCCTAGTATTTTTTGAATAGCAAAGTGAATATGTTGTATAGACATATATATTTGTTATATTGCACATTTGGTACACTGTGTTAGCCATTTTTCTTGCATGGTTAAATAACTAGACCATAACCTGATCTCTCCCTTTTGATGCTCTTTTCCTGGCAAGAGAAATGCTAATTGACAAGGATGAAATCCTTCTTCACTTCGGGCTCCACAGACCCAGGCGGGTGTACCTTACTTATCTGCTTATGCAAATTGATATGAACTAATACAAACACCTAATAAGCAGATTTCACTAATGGATTAAATAGAATAAATAGGTCCTGCAACAGGATTCATAACTGAGATGAACCTCTAATATGGGAAGCCTACCCACATGCTCAATCTATCTTTCAAACTCATCAACAGAAAGGGAAAGTTGATTGATTAAATTGATGCTTGCTTGGCAAATGACTTCTAACAGTAAAGATCAGTGCCTTCAATCTGGGCATGGAGTCAAAACCAATAAATATAAACCCAAACTACAAACCATGTTTCATTGATTAATATCCCTGCATTAATGCCTTACATTAATACATTTCCATCACTCAATATGAAGAATCATACACATTCATAGCACCGATTAATTTCCAATCTGCATTTAAGGATTTTACAATCCTTCCTTGAAGGATATCCAAATACAAACAGATACATTCTCCCTTGGAGAAGTCAAACTCAATATCCCTTGGACACTGAATTCAACTGAAATTGAAACTCAATACAATGAAGACAATTCTCTAAAAACCATACATGCCTTACATGTACTTCAATTTGCAATCAAATTTACAAATACTTGTATTAAATCTATGACATAAAATGAAGAACGAAAACCATTACACTTAGACAATCATGAACCAAAATGGAATTTCATTTGGAGCCTCCTCTTGGAGAACCCCCTGTTGGAATCACCACAGACCTAGAACCATTCAATGGATGTTTACCCAGAATCTGGAACCTAGACCAGAGTTCTTCCAAAATTCAAACCCTTCACCCTCAAAGAATTGCCGAATAAGAAGGAGAAGGAAGAAACTCTGAAATCATTACAAAGTGACACTTGTCTTTCTCTCATCTGCTCATAGGATGAATCATCTGCCTTCAAACTAGAAATGGAACCTGCTATCAACTCTGGAAAGCACCTGTCATCTCTTCAAACAAACTGTGAATCACCGGATTGAACAAAATAGATATTTTCAAAATATCTTCTCGGCCCCCTAATTCGTTCAACTGTAGATAACTCGAAACCAACACGACCTGCATCAAATCTGACCTTAGAAATGGATTCCTTGTTTTCTCACCTTTTCGGCAGTATATAACACTTGCTAGCTGGGCAAAAAATAAAGCCCCCAGCTATTAATTTAGCTCTCCCATGCTCTGTAATTCTGAATGTTTGAATTTTTTATATAGTCAAAACTATATAACAATACATTTATAATTTTGATTTTTACTTGGATTTGCACAGAAAAGAACAGAATAAAATATTATACAAATATTTTATTTCTCCAACCACACACCACGTGTCACAATGCTATTGAGTGCATAGGCTGGACTTGATTTGGTGAACTAGCGACTACAATCTCCAATTTGCTAAATGTCTTACCTTAACCGCTGGGAATTCAGAGAATAGGCGACTAAGTAGTTCTCTAAGTCGCTAGATGTTTTACCTTGACCGCCGGGAATTCGGAGAATACACGACTGCAGCATCTCCAAATCGCGGAATGCTTGGCCTTAACCGTCAACTACTTAGCAAACACGCGACTGCAGCTTATTCTCCAATTCGCTAGATATTTTCTTCTGCCGGCTAACCATTCAGCGAACTCATGAGATCCTGCCATGTGTCACCTTGTCACATGATCGCATGGGCCAGAAATGGCCCATGAGATCATGCGACCACCATTTTGTCCCATATGGCATTCTGCTTTGAACCTTGGCGAAAAACCCTTAACTCCGCAACGGCGATATCCAAACAGTTGTTGCATGATCGCATGGGCCAGATTCGGCCCTTGCGATCATGCGACAACATCGAATGGTCACACAAATCCTGGGGTCGAAGTCCCTTCACTGAGTTTCCATCCAAAATAATTGGGGACCACAGTGCACTGTAGTCTTCCAGCAAGGCAGACCCACCAAGAGCCTACGGGTTGCTTTGTTTACATTGCTTGGGAGTGTTGTTGGTTATGAACATTACAAATTTCATATCTTGAATGAATGTGGGATATACTTGTTATAGAGGAACAACAAAGAACACACCCTCCTACTACTCGTGGGCCTCCATTCTCCCACACTTGCGCAAGTCACCCTGGCTTTGATATGTATAGACATCTATTTGGAGTGCACCCATCATATACCCCTTTGTAGTTTGCGTGAAGTCTTCAACATTGCGTGAGATCTTATCCCCACATGCAGCCTCCTCACTGCCTTGTTGCATGATCGCAAGACAGTATTGCTGGTCTTGCGATCATGCGACCAGCCTTCTCGCCACCGCATCGGGCTGCCACGTGTCAACCTGTCGCATGTTCACAAGGGCTGAAGTTGGCCCTTGTGATCATGTGACCTCTTGACACATGGCTATCTTTGACCAGTCACCACCACCTGCAAAATTTTTCTTCTCAGGTCCCGTCAGCATGAAAATTGAGGTGGGTGTCACACATGCACGCGTGGAGAGAGCCTCCGGGCTCATCACTTTACCTTCAATGTTTGTGCATTTGGTAATATACACTACAAATCCCTGTTATAGCACAAATGTGGGATAATTGTTTTAGTGTTTTAAAGACCATTCTGCACTTTCGGTCAAAATATGGGGCCCACCAACAGGTCGCAGCTGCGCAGATAGGAAACGCCGGTAAAGAGGAAAAAGTGCAAGGTCGAAAACACACAGGGTTTTCAGTGAGAGATCGAAAACATCCAGGGTTTTCGATATTCACACAAAGGTAAACAAAAGATGCAAAAACATCGAGGGTTTTCAATGCAGACCAAAAGTAGCAGGGAGACCGAAAACATCATGGGAAGCCATAAACATTGTGGGTTTTCGACACTTAGGCAAATTCTGAGATTATTCCTTGCAGACCTTAAAACTTGAATATCTCCTTGGGTTTTGTGATTTAGGAGATGCGATCTGAATTAGAGCAAGGTGACAACATGAAGAACACAGGGCTAAGAGTGCACACCATGAAACATTATGGATTTTCTTCGCACATTAAAACAAGCTTGCAGCAGGGCGGGACAACTTCAAAATTAGTAGAGTAGAGGCCATTTTCATAGGATTTTGCATCGAATAGAAAATGGACTAACACACTGTACATCCTGATGTATTCCCTTACATATATACTATGTATATTGATGTAATGATGATAGTCAAACTCTGATGTAACTAGTTGATTCTATATTCTCAATAGAAAAAAAAGAGTACGACGTTTGATGAAATCCCTCATTTCTTTAGTGTTTTGACTAACCAAGATTATTGATGTACCCCCTTTGCCCTTGGAAAATTAACCACAAACAAATGCAATTAATCTAACATGATAATGCCATCTAACAGGATAAAGCAATGCAATGCAATTAAGCTAACATGATAATGCAATTAATCTAACATGATAATGCAATGCAACCTAAGTGTCACCAACTTTTAGCAAAGAAATGCCATGGAGATAAATTTTCATCATTGAGCATTTTGGGACCGGAAAGCTAGTACAATCATCACTGACCACATCATGATGATATGAATACCACTTTTTTATCACTTTTTGGTAACCTCCTTTTTGAACCAAGTACAACCCTCACTAGTTGGATGACCAAACTATGGGAGTCTGAATACCGGTGTCAATGGATTCAATGTTGCAAGTGGATTTTTGGTATTAAGATATAGAAGATCTAAATAGCCAAGGGATCCATTTGCGTAAACAAGAAAAGGTCAATCCGTCCTCTTATGAGATAGTCCTCGATGGTTCTTTGATGGCGATGTCGTTAGATGAACTTTCATAAGTTGATGAATCTTCCTCAAAACAATCACTCAAAGGCAATAAAATATCACGTCTTTCTCATGACTAATCTAGTCGAAACATCATCAAATAGTTCAAAAGATATGATAAAAAGTCAATTTCATAAATATTTATCAAAAGAAAGGTTCAAGTGTTTTGCAATGTTTCTTGATTTTCAAAAAGTATTTCCAAGCATTTTGATCTTTAAGATGTTTTGTCAATTTTTAATCCTGAATTATAAAGTCAATGTAGGCTCAAGGATCATGTTGTACGATCAAATACTTAGGCTTTTGACCAATGATATCCATCAAAGGTCCAATAACTTTCCACTCTTCTAAAACTCTGATAAATCTCTCTCTGACGTGACTGATTGTAGCACTTATTGAATCCATTTGGTACCAAATTTCCAATCCTCTTCTGCCCCCAAGTGAGAAATGTGATCGGTCGACAAACTTAGGGCTGAATAGGCAATGCAACAATGTGACTGAATGACTTTATTATGACTATGTACAAATGATGGATGCAATGGCAGTTTGTACAAATGGGATGTTGGAAATGCAATATGGACATATGTGACTAGGAAAGACAAACTTAAGGGAACAAAAGGCACTTGTTTACTAAGTTTTCGCCTTCTGGATCTTTTTCTTTTTTTGCTAGCAAGGCGCCTATTGCTAGGTTTTCACCAAGGCACTTTTTTATTTTTTTCTTTTTTTTCAATTTTTTTGTATTTTTCTTTTTTCAAATTTTTTTGTATTCTTTTTTTTTCAATTTTTTTGTATTTTTTAAAATCTCATTGACTATGTGCAATAAATATGATGCTCCTCATCTGATACTCTTTATATTCTTTCATCTCCCTCATGTGTAGAACCTTTTGAGATGAATGTTGTTGATGGGTTCTTGGAGTTCCTTTCCTTCACAATCTGATAACTTATAGGTTCCCATGCCAAATGAAGACACTATGATGAATGGGCCAAGCCAATTAGCCTCCCATTTGCCTTTCTTCTCTCTTTCAACCTGATTCTTTGGATTCTCTCTCAACACTACGTCTCCTACCTGAAAGACTCTCGGTTTGATATGTTTATTATAGTTCCTCGAGATTCTATTTTGATACACTTTCAGGTGCTCATAAGCTTGTGTTTGGTGTTCTTAAAGTAACTCCAATTGTTGGAGTCTAGCTACTCTATAGTCCTCATTAGTGATCAACCCTTGTAATGACACTCGTAGAGATGAGATTTCAACCTCTAATGGTAGAACTGCTTCAGCCCCATAGACTAATGAAAATGGCATGGCTCTCGTAGGTGTTTGAATGCTCATTTGATAGGCCCATAATGCTGGATTAATTTGCACATGCCAATCCCTTCCCAATCTATTGAATGACCTCTTCAAGATTTTCAAGATATTCTTATTCGTGGCTTCGGCTTGCCCATTTCCCTTAGGGTAATAGATTGATGAGGAGTGGTGAGTGATATGAAATGTAGCACAAAGTTTATCCACGTCCTTGTTTTTAAATTGTTTTCCATTATCTATTATCATGGCGTGAGGAATGCCATATTTGCAAATGATGTGGTTCAAGATGAACATGGAAATTTTCTTACCCATGGTCGTGATCAAAGGAACTGCTTCGAACCACTTAGTGAAATACTTCGTTACCATTATGATATATTTGTGGCCATTTGAAGAGGGTGGGTATATGATGCCAATTAAATCAAACCCCCATTGATAGAAAGGCCAAGGTGTAATAAATGGGTGTAATTCCTATGTCGGTGCATGTATCATGTCACCATGATATTGACATTTGTTGCATATCCTTACAAAGTGGCAAGCATCTTTTTCTAATGTCTTCTAGAAATATCCCAAGCAAAGGATTTTCTTAGCTAGATTTAACCCACTTGCATGTGACCCACAAATGCCTTCGTGAACTTCATGCAAAGATAATTTAGACTCTTCCTCTTCTAGACACCTAAGTAACGTCCCATTGAGGCCCTTACGATATAATGTTTCTGAGAGGATTACGTAACAGGCTGATTGGCATATAAAGTTTCATTTTTGGGCTCGAGTTTGGTCTATAGGTAGCACTTGGTATTTGAGATATGTGTATAAAGGGATGTACCAAGGGGAGTCATGTCCATGTAATAGGGCAACAATTTGGGTTTCGGGAAGGTTGAATGCTGGTTTCACCAACTCTTCCACCAAGAACTCGTACTTCTCATTTTGATCAGGTTTTTGTAAAAAGGAAGCCAAGGTGGCCATGGCACCAGCTGCTCTATTTTTCTCTCTAGGAATCTTCTCAAAAGTGATCAAGGCAAAGTACTTCTTCCATCCATCAATCATGGTCTTATATGGCATCAAATTTTCATCTTTAGTGTTATATTCATTGTTGACTTGATTGATGATCAGTTGAGAATCTCCATAAATTTGTAGCTCAGTGATGTTCCACTCTAAGGCCATTTTGATGCCTATGACTAGTGCCTCATATTCCGCTATATTATTTGTGCATGGAAACAAGAGCTTGTAGGACTTAGGAATGGTGTAACCTTGAGTTGTGACCAATAGTATGCCAGCCCCAGAACCTCCTTGAGTATAGGAGCCATCAAAATATAACTTCCACATTTTTGCCTCTATGTTTACAATGGCAGAATCTAGAAATTCCACTTGGATAGTTTGTGTAGAAGTCATGGGGTTTTCAGCTAAGTGATCTGCTATCACTTGCCCTTTTATTGCCTTTCTATCGACATACTCAATGTCGAATTCACTCAATATCATAACCCACTTGGCTATCCTACCCGTTAAGGAAATTTTACTTAACAAATACTTGAGAGGATCAATTTTGGCAATTAGCTTGACCTTATGCATCAACATATAATGTCTCAACTTTTGAGATGCAAACACAACTGCAAGGCAGGCCCTTTCCATGAATGTGTAGTTAAGTTCATATATGATCAATGTCGTACTCAAATAGTAGATAGCTCTTTCCTTTCCTTGTTCATCCTCTTGCGCCAAAAGCACTCCTAGGGATCTTTCGATAGCAGATATGTATAAAAGAAATGCTTTGCCCTTCATTGGTGGAATGAGAATAGGTGGATTTATCAAATAGGTCTTCAATAATGTGAAAGCTTGATCACATTCCTCATCCCACATGAATATAGTATCCTTATGTAGCAATTTGGTGAAGGAATGACATTTTTCAGCCAATTGGGAAATAAATCTCCTTATGGATTGTATTTTGCCTTGTAAGGATCTCATTTGGCTGATGTTCTTTGATATCTCCATATCCATTATGGCTTGTACTTTCTCTGGGTCCACTTCAATTCCTTTGGCTGAAACTATATAGCCTAATAACTTGCCAGATTGGACACCAAAGGCACATTTCTTTGGGTTTAATCTGATTTTGAATTGCTCCAACCAAATGAATATCTTTTTCAAAATTTGGAGGTGTTCTTCTCTTTTGTGGGATTTTGCCAATATATTGTCCACATAATCCTCTAAAAATGCATGCATCATGTCGTGGAAGATAGTTGTCATGGCCCTTTGATATGTGGCTTTGACATTTTTAAGGCCAAAGGGCATGACATTTCAACAAAAACCTCAAGGGCCAAGTAAAGGCAATCTTCTCCCGGTCTTCAGGTGTAATTTTGATCTAATTATACCCGTTGAAACCATCCATTAGGGCATACATGGAATGACCTGCTGTCAAGTCAACTATTGCATCAATGCTCGGAAGTGGGAAGTCATCCTTAGGACAAGCAAGGTTGAGGTCTTGAAAATCCATGCATAATCAAATGGATTTATCATGTTTTGTGACCCGTAAAATGTTAGATATCCATTCAGCATAAGCTATTTCCCTTATGAATCCCACCTTCAACAATTTTTCTAATTTTGCCTTGACGAAAAGAGCTATGTGTGGGTGCATTTTCCTCAACTTTTTCTTAACATGCTTAACCCCTGGTCTAACATTCAGATGATGCATTATAAAGTCAGGATCTAAGCCAGGCATGTTGGCATATGACCATGCAAAGTTTACTTGTTGTTCTTGGAAAAACTTGATGAAGTCCTCTCTTTCTAGAGGTGTGAGTGATGTTGCCAAGTGTATAAATTTTGGATCCACTTCCATCCCAATGTTAACCTTTTATGTCAGCTCTATGAGTATAGGTGACCTTTCTTCCTCATGCTCTGGTAGAGTATCCAATCTCTCTTCCCTTGATGCCACAATTGGGTTTTCACCAAAGGAAATGTCTTTTATCTTTACTTTTTTGGGTTCTAATGCTGCCACATAATGGTTTTCAGCACTAAAACTTTTCTTTTTATTTTTTTTTTCATTTTTTGCTTTTGACTAAGAGATTGAACCCCTGATGCTTCTATCATGTTTGGTTCGAATCCATTGGTGAAAGAGGGCTCAAATGCATTGGGGTATTGGTTTGTTACTTGGTCATTTAGGAAGTAAAGCAAGTCACTTGGCTCGGTTTGGTCCCAATCAATAAGATGTGGATTTATTAAGGATAAGCTTTCATTAGGCAAGTTTTCATCAATTGGGTTCATGGACATGACTTCGTTTGAGGGTTCGTACATTGTATCATTTAGATCTATGACATGCGCTTCCTCAAGATGGTCCATGGAAGAAGGGTCGAAATCCCCTTCACTTGAGTCCTTGTCGAATTCTATGAGAAATAGCATGGGAAAAGACACGAGCGGATTAAAACTAATGTTTGAATGTCCCTCCTCCGAAGGCATCCAAAATGTATCTATCCATGGCGGCTTAGTAGTTGCTTGTCCTATGTTAAGACCTTGTATATTAGGTTCTTCATTAACTTGAGTTTCTTGCCTTGGGATCTTTGCATAAGTATGTATTGTAACTACTTCGTTGTCTTGACATGATTCATCAAATAGGGTATCCCACTCATAATCCCAGGAGTCATCACTATCTCCATAGGATTATAAGGCATTTACTTGAGGATAGAAATCTTGCATTGGGTTGGAGCTTTCGCCTTTGTATTGGTAGCCTACTCTAGACCTTTCTTGTTTTTCCCTCCAAGTAGGTTCAATGGGTTCTAATAAGCCTCTATTCCTTTGGTCTAAGGGTCCTCTTCCCTTGTATCCCATCTTCTGCATGATCTCAAACCCTTTCCCATATTGCTCAGTTTGTATATTAACATGTTGAATTCTTTCCATGGGAGTGTTTGAGGTATCCTCTTCATCATGATAAAGCCATTGAAGGACTTCATTCTCTTCCTTGTCGAATGCTGCTTTGTCACTTTCTCTTACGAAGTAAGAGTTGTACTTATGGGGAAAGTGTTCTTTTGATGGTTTTCCATATGTTCTTGGAGATGTGGGCATGTCGAATAGGGAAACAGAGTATTCCCCTACTCCTTTTGAAGTAATTTTTCATTGTTTGTCAAAGGAATCCATCATGTCATCCATTTTCTTATAATTTTTCCTTTTAGCTTCATCTTTTTCTTCTCTAGTGGGTTTGTAGGGCACTATCTCTGATTTAGGCACTTGATTTGAACCCTGATTTGTAATTGGACCCTTGTAGCTCATCTTTTCCTTTCGCTTAGTTGATGTCATTGAGCTAGCTTGAGGAGGGTTTGGAGTAGCATTTAATGTTATGATAGGATCATCCATTTTGGTATCTTCAATGGTGGCTCTTTGAATGATTCCTTCCCGGTTATGTGGAATAAATAGCTCATGAAGGGGTTTGAGTGCATTGCAATATTGGAACAGGTTTGAGTCTCCTCCAACCGTGATTTCTTCACCCATGTACATAAATTTGATGCATTGGTGGTACGTAGATGGGACTGCTTGCATCTCATGAATTTATGGTCTCCCCAACAAAATATTATAAGTTAACTTTATGTCCAATACTTGGCAATTGGTGTCCTTCTTGATAGGTCCCACTTGAATGGGCAATACGATCATGCCTTTAGAGGCCCTTTTAGCTTCATCATAAGCCTTAATGGTGATTTTTTCATAGGGTCAATGCAAGACTCGGACAACCCTAAGGATTTAACAAGACTTAATGTACAAATGTTAAGGCCAGCTCCTCCATCAATGAGAGCTCTTTTGACTCTATGGTGTTCAATCAAAACCTCTATATGCAATGGTAGGTTTTGAGGATGAGTGATAGACATGTCATCTTGGTCGGAGAATGACAAGCAATGAGGTGCAATGAGATGACCTACCATGTTTTGGAACTTCCCCTCTTCTAAGTTAGTAGGAACATTCATCTCTACTAGAGCCTTTTCTAAAATTTCTTTATGGTTAGGGGATAGCTTCAATAGCTCCAAGATAGAGATTTGTGCTGGAGTTCTTTACAACTGATCTACCAAGCTATAAGGATTTTATGCTATAGAAGATTGTTTGATCATGATGTTGGACTACGGAGTGCTAATAACTTTAGAAGCAATCCCTTGTAGGGTAACCCTTGAAGTGTTCCCTCTTGCAATAACATTTGATGTCTCTTTTTGGGGCTGTTCCTTGATTATTATAGCATTCACAATATTATCATACGGTGGCGCAAAGTTGATGTTATTGCTGCTTTGTTTCTTGTCATTAGATGACTCCCCTTTGTCATGTTTATAGAAGGGTTGTTTGAACACTGTATGGTCTTCATTTCTTTGAGGTCGATCAATGGTGATCATGCCATTATCAATTAAATCTTGCACTATATTCTTTAGCTGCAAGCATTCATTTGTTGTGTGCCCTCGAATCCTATGGTACTCACAATGGCTATTGGCACTCCACCAACTAGGCTTGTTGTGTGGCTCATAAGGCTGAATGCTGGGTAAAGTAATAATATTATTAGCCATGAGGGTCTTTAATGCCTTTTCGAGGGGTTCACCCAAGGGTGTGAAGTTCCTTTGAGTAGTTGGCACCAAATATTTATCAAATTTATTACTCCTTGAATTATTTCCTTGGTTGCCATTATTAGCATTGTTGTTTTTGGAAGGTGCATTGGAGGTCTGGTTGGTATTATTCACCTGGTTAGGTGTTCTTGTAAGAGAAAATGGAGTCACCTTCAAGTTGCTAGAGTCAACAACTCCATCATTGACTATTCCCTTATTATTGTTTTTCTACCGATTATTGCTATTGAACTAATTCTTATTTTGATTGGTGCCATTGTTGGAGTTGTTGTTAGAGTTGTTGTTGTTATCTTTGTATAATTTCAGTTCTCCACTCTTAACCAACACTTCTTCTGTTGTTACTCCATTTTCTATGAGGTCTTGAAATTTCTTGGGACATTGCATTCTCAGTCAGTACTTCATCTCAGTGCTCAAACTATTAATGAATATATCCATTTTTTCTTTCTCAGGCACACTCCTAGGATACCTCGCAAATACTATCCTTCAACTTTGTAAGAAAGTGAGGAATGCCTCTCCATCTTTTTGTTTAGTGTTACATAATTTTATCATCGTGACCTCATTCTTGATGTTATATGAGTAATGAGCCACGAATTTTGAAGCTAATTCTTCGAAGGTTTTTATGCTGGAGGGTAACTTAGAAAACCACTCCATAGCCATGCCTCCTAAGCTTCTAGGGAATAGTCTCATTAAATAGGTTGTATCATGCATGAACTCTAAGCTCAATGCACAAAACTCCCATAAGTGATCTTGCGGATCCGATGTTCCCTCATACTTGTCTTATTGGGGGAACACTACATTGATTGGGAATGGTGCCATTACTATACTTCTATCAAATGGGAATGGACACAATGCTTCGATGGAAAAGGTTTTAGGAGCCTCGCTTTGCTTGATTGTATCCAGTTGCATTTGAAATATCTTAAACTGTTTGTTCATAATGTCTATGGCACTTTCTTCAACTTTGGGTGGTTTTAGTTGATTTACATCATAATCTTGTGGACATTTGAGACTTGCTCGAGCTAGGTCCATGAAATACTTCTCTTTATCCCTTGCCATTTCCTTTTCCATGAGTCTTAAGAAATAGGGGCATTGAACAGCTTCGTCAACCTTATCATCGGTGGCATCATCGACCATTGGTTCGGTGTTAGTTCTTTGGTGGGTGGTATCAATTCCTTGAGTATTTTGATCCACCCCTCCACTATTGGTATTGCCTTGGTTATTTATGTGAATGCCCCCATTATTGGCATCACCTTGATTATTAGGGTCAATGCCACTATTGCTTTTGTTACCCAAACTATTATAATACATCATGTTGTCTTCCCCTTCTTGTTCAGGTGATATTTTGGGTATTCTTGTGGTGGTAGACTCATCTCCTGGGTAAGGGAGTTCTTGTATTAAGTAAGTTTCATCCGCTTGCAGAGTTTTCTTGACATAGTAGGATCTAGGAAAAGAAAGCATGAACAAACCACTTGGAAGACAAGAATCAATTGCACCCTTGGCCAAATGCTTTGTAAAATTTGCAAAAATGGTGTAGAACAAGATTTTTGACTGGACTGAAGGTTGGAACAGTAAGAATACAGAAAAGGGTACTCAAATATATAATCAAAATTTTCTGACCCCCCCTGCAAATACTCTCTGTTTTCCCTTTTAGATTTCTGGGCATCACTGAACTAATTGTAGGCGTGACTAAATTTTGCATACACGTGTACTGGTATATTGTTAGGTAGCACTCTGCAAGGATGCAGGTGGCACTTTCCTATTGATAGGCGACTTTCCAATTTTGACAAGCGTGATTCAATGTATTCTAGGCATGACTTGCCTGTTTATACGCATTTTCATAAAAGTCACAGATGTGACTAAACCTCCGATAGGCAGGATTATTTTGTGCATAGGTAGCACTTCTCTGACTAGGTTGTAAGATTTTGAATTTTTTAAATGTTTAAGATCAGGCCTTTTGAAAATTTCTTGTTTGAAAATAAAAAACAAATGCCAGACACACAACAATGTCCCTAAAACAATCTAATGTGTATATTTTCGATCGTTTCCACAAGTATAACATAAGGAAGAATTCCAAGCAGCTTACCTAAAGTCAAATTTTGGCTCTTAACATGGCTCTAAAAGGTAGGCCTGCTACTTTATCCAGGATTTTATTGTGGATTATGTTCAAATAAATCTCAAATTTTCATCCCCCAAGTATGTTAAGGGGTTTCCCACACGCACCAATGTACAATTTTGCGCAATCCGTGAAGAATACTAGAGGAAATTCAAAAAATTTAAGATCCATGTGTCACACACCCCATTAAGGATGCATGTGTTTCATTTTATAGTACGTCAGATTCTCACTGTAAAAGAAAGTGTATCCCACTTTGGGTTGTCCCTCTCACCGGCCTCGTTAAGGCACAACTCAGGAGGTGAGCCCACTAAATCTCTACATTAACTAGCATGTATATTGAAAGCAAGAAGTGAACTTAGGCAGACAAGTTTGGGAGTTTGATTCACTTAAAAAGTGAAGAGCATATCCCTATTGTCTTTCTTTGTTCCAAACACTCAAACACCAGTTTGTTCTTTCCCAATCTCTTAACAAGGAGATTCTTAAAATTGAAGTGTTTGGTTCATTTCTTGTTTTAATTAAGCTATGTTCAAAAGTAATGCCACAATTTAATCAAGTGCAAGCTTGAATAGAAGAATACCTTTCCTTTGTAGCTAGCCTAAGCTAGGGGCATTTTTGAGAGGTTTTGTCATTGTTTTTCAACTCACCTTGGCAATAGCCTCTTCCAAATGTGCTTGTCCACCAACAAGTTAGTCAACACTACAAACACTATGAGGGGAAACCAAAATCAAAAATTGAAGGAGCGACACTTATGTATGAAATTTATAGAGCTTATTTGCAAATTTCCAAAGAAAACTTGATCTAAGGATTAAAAATCCAATTTAGAGAGACAAACTTTGATTTGTATGCTTGAACAATTGCAAGGTAATTCTGAAATACCTGATTGTCCTCCTCTTGTGTAGTCTCAAGAACAGCCTTAATGTGCTCAAAGTTCTCCTTCTTAATCTTCTTTGCTAGAGCCTTTCCTTCTTGGTTAAATCTACTTTCCAGCTTCTGTACTTTCCTGTGGTTGCTCATTTACTGTTAAATCATATAAACATGGAGTTAGACAAATGATTTGATCAATTTAACAGTAAATACAGACAACAGGTAGCAGGCGACATTGTCCAGCTAATAGGCGTGAACAAATTGTTAGCAGGCGTAACTTTACTGATAGCAAGCGACACTCTGCAGTGACACAGGTGATAGTGAAAATTACATGGGCGTAGATAATTTATCACGAAGCATGAACAGAACTTAAATTTGCGGAAAATGATTTACGCTAAGCGACAATTTAATAACAGTAAGCGTCAATTGAAAGATTATAAGCGTGATTGTTATTTAAAATGACGAAGAAAAATGTGAAGTTAAGCGATAACAAATTGCGTCAAAGCGATACTCCATGAGTCACAGGCATGACTTTAAGCACCAAAGGTTGAATGCATTTATCTCACAGACGTGTGTGAATGATTGTAGGTGACTGTTGAGTTCTCAAAACCACATAGAATTCGCATGCCAGGCGTGAATCTTCAGATAAGAGGTGTGAGGACAAAGATTGTAAGCGATAGTAAAATGATTGCAGGTGTGAATAGATCTCCCGTAAGCGTGACTTCACCAGTTTCCTGCAAAATATTCACGGAAAATAGAAAATACAAGCATGCGAATTATAATGAAAATGATAAAATGAGGCCTAGAGCCCCACGGTGGGCTCCATTTGTGTGATGATGATAATCACCTTCATGAAATTAAGATCTAATAGCAACAATTGAAAGTAAATACAATGCAAATCTAATTAAAATTGAAACTAAGATCTATAGCATCTCATGGCTCTCTAGAAAGAGGTGGTAAGTGAAGCTCTCAGCTCAAATCTCCACTAGTGACACTTCTAAAATGAGAATGTATGCTGCTATGCTTCTACAATGATAGTTCTAGCTCAAATTGACAAGATTATAATGCAAATTACTCTAAAATGCTCTTAATTGCTCTTAGAATGCTCTCAATTGCCTATAACTACAAAAATGGTATATAAACCCATTTACAAATATAACAACGACTAAAATGAAAGGTCACGACCAAAGAAAGATCGCTACTTTCCCTCAGCCTCTGTATATACATATGGGGGAAGAAACAAATGGAGGAGGAAAGAAGGAATACGGGGGAACATGAAGAAATTAAAAAAATCAAAGCAAATTCTCAAAACCACCGTAAAGGGGAAAATAATAAGGAATTAGCATAGGTGAAAACATCACATCGATGGGAGAATAAAGAAAATGGAATAAGAATCTCCATTGCTAAAACAAGAGATAATTTAGCAAACATTAAGGAAACAAGGAAAAGAGTAGCCAATGTGGAAAGTAGGGCAGTCAAATAAATTAGAATAGAGGAATCTTCCCTCTTATAAAAGGTATGTAACTTTATTTTGTTTATTTAAGATATTAACTAGTAATTGCACATTAGTGTGCAATGGGTACGCTGAAGAGGTGGGGGAGGTCAATTAAGGAAGATTTTATTTTTTGGTATACACTTGTGTAGTATCTCTCTCTACATATATCTATATCCTTCTCTTTATCTCTCTCCCTCTCCCTCTATCTCTATATCTCATCTTTCTCTCATTTTCTCCTCTCCCTACATCTCTCCTCCTATCTTTATCTCTATTTCTCTATGTTACACATAAATGTGGACTCCCCTGCCCCAAAACGCAATTGAACATAGCTATTTGTTTCTCTATGCCCCTCTCCTTTATATCTCTTTCTATTTAATCTCTTTCTCTTTCCCAACTCTACCTACATATCTCTCAAATATAAAATATAATATATACAAGTCAAAATTAAACTTAAAAGTTAAAAACAAGAAATGTACTAAAAATTTAAGAATTTTTTATACTTAATATTAATTTTTAAAATTTTGCCAGAGTGAAGGACAATTTGTATTTATAGTCTTGTTTTTAGATTTCTTAATATTATATAATAACTTATAAATTAATTTAAAATTATAAAAAATAGAATTCATTTAATATAATAATAATAGATGTGTAAATAATGTGACTAATACCTTCAAATTAATTTTTTTACATAAATATTAAATATAATAATTATAAAAAATATATAAATTAAGAATCTTAAAACTATTTTAAAATTTTTTTTAATTAACTCTTTCAACTTTATACACATTAATTTAAAATTAAATCAAAATCTAAAATATTTTAGATTAAATTGAATAACATATTTTATAATATAAAATAAAAAATAGAAATATAATATATTTTTCATATAATATATTTTCTTATGGCTGGTGTTGTGGACTATAATATATTTTCTAATACAATCTTTAAATTATTGTGATTGTATTTTATAATTAAAAGGTTTAAACAAGTGTCATGTAGTGACATGCACTTACCTAATAGTTAATTGTAATTTAAGTAATCTATAATAAATAATAAAAATAAAAAATTAATAATAAATGTTACATTTTATTTGTTGAAAGTTTGTAAATTCATTTTTAAATAATCTTATTAAAAATATTAAAAAATTAAACTTATCAAGGTTATAAGAAAATAAAATTATCTTAAAAATTTATACTAAAATATTATCAAAAGTAGAAACATTCATATCTTATTATTCAACCATTACAAACATCACATGGAAAATCTTGCCAAAAAAAATCATTATAGAAATTGCCTTAAAAAAGGGACCCTAAAAAAGGAAAAAAGGTTGAGATAATATCCTCAATAAATAATCAGAAGATTCAGAACTATGTCAATAGATAGACTACAATTCTCTCTGTCTTTTTTTAAGTTTGAATCCAAACAAATTACAAGTAAATTTACAACTTACTCAATAATCATACAATTTAGACATTAAGATTCAGTAAGAGTCTGATTAATATACAATATACGATCATGTCTGAAGAAGTGATGCAATTCATTTTTATTTCTGTTTGTCTATGTTTCTCAGGGGTGTATCACAGGATATACAAACACGGTATACAATATATATAGTTCATTTGGTAAATAAGTAATCATAATATATATAATTGGTTATGAAATAAATATATGTAATTAATGCAATATATATATATATATAGTTCATTTGTATAATAATGAAATTAAATTTATACATATAAATTATATTGAGATTATATAATTAAGAATTATATTAATGTTAATTAATTATAATAATGACAATTATATTAAAATAATGTATATATGGTTAATAGTAATAAGATAAATGTTTGGAGATAAATCAATATACTAAACAAGTGATAAACTATATAGTCTAGTCTTTGATCTCTAATAATCATTTTGGAAGGATAGGTTGGTGTGTATAGGGAGAGGCGAGTAAATCCATCCCAAATTATAGAGGTGGTGTCAAGCGTCCTATGACAGTAAATTCCCATCCTCCATTAGAGATTAGTAAAGAAGTAAGGACGTGGTTCAATATGGCATTCATCCTTGTATTCGGAATAAATTAACTATCTCTTAATGTAACTTAGATATAAATTGTACAGTAATGTATAATTATACATGTTAAAAAAGACATCCCGATTAGGGGACATTACACTAGCGTTGTATAGGGTTTCAAGGCCCCTTCAAAACCTGGTTTTACCTTAATAAAAAAATAATAATATAAAGATAAAAATCTAAGAAGAACACATGATATTTGAAATGGGATAAAATATGAAATTCATTCAAAATGGTGGGCCCATAAAACTTAAGGAGTGGAGATCTCATCGACAAGACAATACACTATCATGAATGAAATTAAAGAATCCCTCTGATATGCAATGTTCCCCTGATGAAATAAAAGGAAGATGCAAAGCAAATCGCAAGAGAAAAAATAATCTTTGAACTCCTATGTCTCCCTTGTTGGTTCCTAAATCAACAGATTGGAAAGCTCTCAAAGGATGCCAAACTTTGTCTTCAAGCCCTCCAAGTGATTTGGCCAACTCGCGAGTTTTATCCTTTAGGGGATTAAACTTTTGCACTTTAGACTACGCAGAACCAAGGTGGGTAAGCCTATACTCCAACTACTCTCTAAGTTGAAGCTTTTAATAGTAAATATATTATTGTGTTTCCTATTTTTATCACTTATTTCAAAGTGTCATATATCTCTGAACGAGTTAATTTGTTTAATTGCTCAATTACTTCTAACTACTTCCTAATGATCTCTTTCTTTGACTGTAAGTCTTTTAATCTTCTACTTCTGATTTGATATTGTTCTCCTATTGCTATACTTTCAACTTTAACTAATTGCTACTATCTACTTATTTCTCTAATGCTTATGACTTCCTCTTTCATGCTTTAACTTATTTCTATTTATACTATTATCTGTTTTATTTTAATTTTCATTTTGTTGGTTATAATGGATGACTACTGCCTTCTTCCTATTGTATTGCAGAGTCACTCTTTTCCTCAACCTTAATGTATAACCCCTACAAGATAATTTTTACATTCACTGTTTGAATGAATCTGTCAACTTATCTGACCTTCAATGCCTTCAATTATCAGATAAAATCCCAATTGGTCTAATAGAGTTTAACCTTTTCTTGAAAGGACCAACTAGACAAAATCTATATGGACAACCACTTTGCATATAGATTTTGATGATAAAATTGTAATTCAAACAAACAATCTCTCTGCACAAAGACTCAAGACAACTTTTGTTTACTTGAAACAAAAATCATAAGGGAACCAATCAAATCATATAATTTATCTATTGCTCAAATGAAAAGAAACATTGATTTTATTTCTTATTCATTCACAATTGATAATTACATCTTTGTCCATTTTGGATCTAGACTAAATTCCTAAAACTCTACTTCTTGAATTCTAAAATCTACCCCCTCCAATCCAATTGGTGAACTCCCTTATATAAACACAAGGGGTTACACATAGTTGGTTAGCACTAGTGAGTTCTCAGTTAGGAGAAATGGACACACCTATCAAGCTCGATTCGATGGAACCAAAGGGATTGTTTTGAGGAGAAGTAAGCGATAGGTAGTTAAGTGGTGTATTGTTGAATGACCACACATACATTATGCATGCAGTGAAGCAAGTGCTAGGTCTGGAGTTTTTACTGACCCATAATAGGCACATGGTCATCTCAGATATCCCATCTTTTTTCCTGTCCATGCTCTTATATGCGGGGGTTTCTAGGGAATGGACGAAGAAGCTCACCTAGATTTTGTTTCAGCATAAGTATCTGAAGGACATTGATGTTGTGCTTGAAAATGTGGATGGGGCACCTAGGGAAATGACGATGGGGCACCTAGGGAACTCATCATTTTCCTACTAGATAAGCAGTACAGTCAAGGACCTTAGGTGGTAAAACACCCAATTGTGTATACTAAATGTGATCCCCTAGGAATTCTTCTTTAAAAATATATCTTAGAAGCAACAACTTCTCCACCTTGTCTCCTCTGAGGTCTAGAAGAGAGGGAAAAAAATGGGATGTCATGTATGTATTGAAACAATATTTTTTAATAGATACCATAAATTCACAACCCAACACCATCCCCATGGCCTCCTTTGTAAACATTTCAAACAATCCTTGCCTACAAACTGATTCTAGAATCTCATTTGTAACAGTGCCTAAAAAGGCCTTCTTATCCTCCTTAGCTATACCTATCAAGCTGATAGGAGTATCCATCTTCTGATTATACACTCTATCTAGCCAAACTCTAAGATAATTTAAAAATAAATATGAAACATAAAAAGGCTTATACCATACTTTCAGTACTCTACCTAGACATGGAGAATTGATGAATAAAAAAGAAAAATTCTTATATAGATAACTTAAAAATACTACCCAATTTGTTTATCGGTGGTCAATATTAAATAATAATTCCCAATCCTTTGATGTGATGTGATGTTAATATCAAAGTTTTATTCTCTCAAGATTTTATGTGATGTTGCCTTAATATGTACTCAATTCAAATTTCCATTTGGCATTGGCCCATCATGATTAGTATTTAGTATTCATGGAAAGTGGGTATTAATAGAATGTTATTAGTACATTTATATCATGATGTGTAAGCATACAATATTAATATAAAAAGGCACAAAGAAAATGAAACTGTAGTACGTACAAAGAGGATATATTTGCACTTTGTTAATTTTCATTAATTAAATATTTAATACATGTAAACAAGAGACTAACTAAATATGTACTCAAACAAAATTCACTACATGATTTGAATTTTATCCTTTCCTAGAAAAGAGCCAAATTTACACATCACACAATTACGATAAACTCACATTAATGAAAATGTTAATAGACCACATCATACTATACAAAGAGAATGAAATAGGAAACAAATTATGTTGAGGTTTTCATTAATTAAATACATGTAAACTAGAGATTACCTAAACAATTATTTCTTAATAATTACAACAAAAGGAAATTTTGATTTCATCTTCATGAAACAGTTTTAAAACTTCAAAGAAAGAAATAGGGAAGTGCTCAAGTTTTCAATTTGTTCTTCTCCGCCCATGTGTCACTTTTCCTTTCACATAAACTCAATGCACTTCTTGATGTTGTATTCAACCTACTAATTATCTTTCTTTTAATTTCCACAAGATAAAGTTTATTAAGATGAATGTGCAAATTCTTTACAACATCATCTACATCACCAACAACATTATCCACAACAAGGCTCAAAATATATTGTGGCAATTCCAATTTCCATTCATCTTGTGTCTTGTCTTCCCCTATGTCCTTGCAGAATTAGGGAGGTGATGTGCCACACAAGTTTTTGAATTATCTAAATATCTTGCAACACCTCTTATGATAAACAAAATGATTATCGAATAGAGTATTAACCGTTTACAAATTTGTTTTTGTCTCTTCTAGTAAAACATTCCACTAATTTCCATCCTCTGTATGCTTTATTAAACTTTGTAGCAATGCTCGCTTTTTTATCAAAGTGTTCTTTGCGAGTTTTAGATCAATCTTGTCTTGATTTGTTTCTTTGCCACTTTGACAACACCTTGGTATGTAGCCTAAAACGTATGCAAGTGGGGTATCATTTGTTGGTATTTAGATTCAATTAATTCCCTAATCATTTTTAATTTTGACAATTTTAATTCCTTCTTCATGGCTAGATTTTCTTCCTAGGTGATTAGAAGTTGTTTCTCTGTCTCAGTCCTCCTCTTACTTTCAGAAGAAATAATAGATTTCAATTTTAAATTATCAACATCCAATAATAATCCCTCTCTAGGATATGTATCCACTTGCCTTTTCAATTCGTTGATTTTCTCATTTAAACCTTTTACCAATTGGGATTTCTCTTCAACTTTTTCTTATTCAACATTGCACTGTGTAATGTTAAATCTTCTACTTGCTCTGAAGTGATATCCTTTAACCGATGCATCATAAATTGACCAAGGATTTCTTGAGGATTCACTATTGTAATTGGCCCCTTATTTGGTGGATACAAGAACCACAATACTAGTGTGTTATCATTTGGGTTAAACTCAAACCCATAACACAACTTGTCCATTCCTTCATCACTAATTTTGCAATCAACATCCATATATCTCCTTAAATTATCAAATACAATACATGTGGATATACCCATACTTGGAAACAATAAGAAACCAACACTACTCAAGATTTGCCTACCCTTTTCTGGGGTCATTGTCTACATCTCATTTCTAACATCTTTCCAAAAAACCATTGTGGCTTCAACCCTTTTCTCCTTATCAGTTATGTCAATATTCTTCGTTAACTCTTTTGCTTTCATTTTGTAAAAGAACATCTTGAATTCAGAAGATTTAATAAAGTCACCATCACCAATAAACTCCTTAGAAAGCCTCCTTCTTACATCTTCATTACGATACTCAACAATTTCCAAAATATCATCATTATCTCCCATCATTGGTTAGTAGGGCTTGTTAAGGTTTTAGGACCATTGCAAATGTAATAGCACTATCTCATTATATATGTTTTCCAAGTGCAACAATCTCTTGCATTTATATTGAGAATGAGCCAAGAAGAGACATGTCCTTTCATGGGACATGTCTATTCATTATTTTGCAATTAATATAATGACAATTATGATTATACACACACACACACACACACACACACACACACATTTATATAAATAACATCTCTTGAGTATTATATTAATTTATCTAATATTTACATAATAATAATAATAATAATTTTATCAATTTAACTATTTAGTTATTATGAGAATAATTATAATCCAACTTTATATATACATATATATCAATGTATATAGTAATATCAATTATTATATATATTGATATATATGAATATATATAATAAATCATTTCTCATAATAATCATATAGTCAATATTATTTATCTGGTCGATGCTACAAATATAAACACTCCCTCTTAGCTAGGGAGGATAAATCAATCCAATGTCAACACTTATGACACTTGGCAACATCAATCATATGATGTAAGCAATAAAGGCATCATCGTCAAGATGTAGTCAATAGAAACATAGTCTCAATATGTGGATTGCCTCCATCGGCGATTCTATCCACAAGTTCTCAGGTGGATTGCCTCCATCGGTGATTCTATCCACAAGTCTCAGTTGGATTGCCTCCATCGGCGATTTGATCCACAAGCTCTCATGTGGATTGCCTCCATCGGCGATTCGATCCACAAACTCACGAGCTTTGGTGTGGATTGCCTCCATCAACGATTCTATCCACAAGCTCTCATGTGGATTGCCTCCATCGGCGATTCTATTCACAAACTCATGAGCTTTGGTGTGGATTGCCTCCATCAGCGATTCTATCCACAAGCTCTCATGTGAATTGCCTCCATCGGCGATTCTATCCACAAGATCTCATGTGAATTGCCTCCATTGACAATTCTATTCACAAACTCATGAGCTTTGGTTTGGATTGCCTCCATCGACAATTCTATCCACAATTAAGATCACAAAAATATCTATCACAATAGAAAGTTATTACAAGATCGTCACCTTCCAATAACTTTAACAAATACAAGTGATAATCATTTGGAAGTCGTCACTTCCTCATGATTTACACAGGGGGCAAGCCCATTAAAAAATATTCATGATTCATTAGTATAATAATCAATTATATCAAGATTACCTGAGAAGTGTTTCACCTTCAATAGTGAACTCCCTCTCAATCAACATGATCAATATTGTCACAAGTTGACTGAACCATCTGCTCCCTCTGAAGCTCAAATTTATCAACTTCTTGACCTCTTTTGAAATGTCAGATTCCCTTTTCATCTATTCTCAATCATTAATTCATTTACAGGCATCAAGTTATTTCTCCCTTGAATGTAATTATCTTGTGCTTCTGTCTTGAAGGTATGCCAGAGAGAGATGACAAATAGCTCATTAAACTATCTCGACCGGAAATACCAATGATATAAGCATACAATATTTTACTAACCAATAGTATAGCATGAATTAAAGACTCAAAAATTAATCATTTGGTATACGATATATATAGTTCATTTGGTAAATAAGTAATCATAATATATATAATTGGTTATGAAATAAATATATGTAATTAATGCATTATATATATATAGTTCATTTGTATAATAATGAAATTAAATTTATACATATATAAATTATATTGAGATTATATAATTAAGAATTATATTAATATTAACTAATTAATAATTAATTATAATAATGACAATTATATTAAAATAATGTATATATTGTTAATAGTAATAAGATAAATGTTTGGAGATAAATCAATATACTAAACAAGTGATAAACTATATGGTCCAGTCTTTGATCTATGATAATCATTTTGGAAGGATAGGTTGGTGTGTATAGGGAGAGGCGAGTAAATCCATCCCAAATTATAGAGGTGGTGTCAAGCGTCCTATGACAGTAAATTCCCATCCTCCATTAGAGATTAGTAAAGAAGTAAGGACGTGGTTCAATATGGCATTCATCCTTGTATTCGGAATAAATTAACTATCTCTTAATGTAACTTAGATATAAATTGTACAGTAATGTATAATTATACATGTTAAAAAAGACATCCCGATTAGGGGACATTACACTAGCGTTGTATAGGGTTTCAAGGCCCCTTCAAAACCTGGTTTTACCTTAATAAAAAAATAATAATATAAAGATAAAAATCTAAAAAGAACACATGATATTTGAAATGGGATAAAATATGAAATTCATTCAAAATGGTGGGCCCATAAAACTTAAGGAGTGGAGATCTCATCGACAAGACAATACACTATCATGAATGAAATTAAAGAATCCCTCTGATATGCAATGTTCCCCTAATGAAATAAAAGGAAGATGCAAAGCAAATTGCAAGAGAAAAAATAATCTTTGAACTCCTATGTCTCCCTCGTTGGTTCCTAAATCAACAGATTGGAAAGCTCTCAAAGGATGCCAAACTTTGTCTTCAAGCCCTCCAAGTGATTTGGCCAACTCGTGAGTTTTATCCTTAGGGGATTAAACTTTTGCACTTTAGAATATGCAGAACCAAGGCGAGTAAGCCTATACTCCAACTACTCTCTAAGTTGAAGCTTTTAATAGTAAATATATTATTGTGTTTCCTATTTTTATCACTTATTTCAAAGTGTCATATATCTCTGAACGAGTTAATTTGTTTAATTGCTCAATTACTTCTAACTACTTCCTAATGATCTCTTTCTTTTACTGTAAGTCTTTTAATCTTCTACTTCTGATTTGATATTGTTCTCCTACTGCTATACTTTCAACTTTAACTGATTGCTACTATCTACTTATTTCTCTAATGCTTATGACTTCCTCTTTCATGCTTTAACTTATTTCTATTTATACTATTATCTGTTTTATTTTAATTTTCATTTTGTTGGTTATAATGGATGACTACTGCCTTCTTCTATTGTATTGCAGAGTCACTCTTTTCCTCAACCTTAACGTATAACCCCTACGAGATAATTTTTACATTCACTGTTTGAATGAATCTGTCAACTTATCTGACCTTCAATGCCTTCAATTATCAGATAAAATCCCAATTGGTCTAATAGAGTTTAACCTTTTCTTGAAAGGACCAACTAGACAAAATCTATATGGACAACCACTTCACATATAGATTTTGATGATAAAATTGTAATTCAAACAAACAATCTCTTTGCACAAAGACTCAAGACAACTTTTGTTTACTTGAAACAAAAATCATAAGGGAACCGATCAAATCATATAATTTATCTATTCCTCAAATGAAAAGAAACATTGATTTTATTTCTTATTCATTCACAATTGATAATTACATCTTTGTCCATTTTGGATCTGGATTGAATTCCTAAAACTCTACTTCTTGAATTCTAAAATCTACCCCCTCCAATCCAATTGGTGAACTCCCTTTTATAAACACAAGGGGTTACACTTAGTTGGTTAGCACTAGTGAGTTCTCAGTTAGGAGAAATGGACACACCTATCAAGCTCGATTCGATGGAACCAAAGGGATTGTTTTGAGGAGAAGTAAGCGATAGGTAGTTAAGTGGTGTATTGTTGAATGACCACACATACATTATGCATGCAGTGAAGAAAGTGCTAGGTCTGGAGTTTTTACTGACCCATCATAGGTACATGGTCATCTCAGATATCCCATCTTTTTTCCTGTCCATGCTCTTATATGCGGGGGTTTCCAGGGAATGAATGAAGAAGCTCACCTAGATTTTGTTTCAACATAAGTATCTGAAGGACATTGATGTTGTGCTTGAAAATGTGGATGGGGCACCTAGGGAAATGACGATGGGGCACCTAGGGAACTCGTCATTTTCCTACTAGATAAGCACTATAGTCAAGGACCTCGGGTGGTAAAACACCCAATTGTGTATACTAAATGTGATCCCCTAGGAATTCTTCTTTAAAAATATATCTTAGAAGCAACAACTTCTCCACTTTGTCTCCTCTGAGGTCTAGAAGAGAGGGAAAAAAATGGGATGTCATGTATGTATTGAAACAATATTTTTTAATAGATACCATAAATTCACAACCCAACACCATCCCCATGGCCTCCTTTGTAAACATTCCAAACTATCCTTGCCTACAAACTGATTCAAGAATCTCATTTGTAACAGTGCCTAAAAAGGCCTTCTAATCCTCCTTAGATATACTTGTCAACCTGATAGGAGTATCCATCTTCTGATTATACACTCTATCTAGCCAAACTCTAAGATAATTTAAAATAAATATGAAACATAAAAAGGCTTATACCATACTTTCAGTACTCTACCTAAACATGGAGAATTGATGAATAAAAAAGAAAAATTCTTATATAGATAACTTAAAAATACTACCCAATTTGTTTATCAGTGGTCAATATTAAATAATAATTCCCAATCCTTTGATGTGATGTGATGTTAATATCAAAGTTTTATTCTCTCAAGATTTTATGTGATGTTGCCTTAATATGTACTCAATTCAAATTTCCATTTGGCATTGGCCCATCATGATTAGTATTTAGTATTCATGGAAAGTGGGTATTAATAGAATGTTATTAGTACATTTATATCATGATGTGTAAGCATACAATATTAATATAAAAAGGCACAAAGAAAATGAAACTGTAGTACGTACAAAGAGGATATATTTGCACTTTGTTAATTTTCATTAATTAAATATTTAATACATGT
Source organism: Chamaecyparis obtusa (assembly GCA_027943335.1). NCBI lineage: Eukaryota > Viridiplantae > Streptophyta > Pinopsida > Cupressales > Cupressaceae > Chamaecyparis > Chamaecyparis obtusa. The sequence goes on from BSBK01009514.1 coordinate 297,354, forward strand.
AAACAAGAGACTAACTAAATATGTACTCAAACAAAATTCACTAGATGATTTGAATTTTATCCTTTCCTACAAAATAGCCAAATTTACACATCACACAATTATGATAAACTCACAATGAAAATGTTAATAGACCACATCATACAATACAAAGAGAATGAAATAGGAAACAAATTATGTTGAGATTTTCATTAATTAAATACATGTAAACTAGAGATTACCTAAACAATTATTTCTTAATAATTACAACAAAAGGAAATTTTGATTTCATCTTCATGAAATAGTTTAAAAACTTCAAAGTAAGAAATAGGGAAGTGCTCAAGTTTTCCATTTGTTCTTCTCCGCCCATGTGTCACTTTTCCTTTCACATAAACTCAATGCACTTCTTGATGTTGTATTCAACCTACTAATTATCTTTATTTTAATTTCCACAAGATAAAGTCCATTAAGATGAATGTGCAAATTCTTTACAACATCATCTACATCACCAATGACATTATCCACAAGAAGGCTCAAAATATATTGTGGCAATTCCAATTTCCATTCATCCCGTGTCTTGTCTTCCCCTATGTCCTTGCAGAATCAGGGAGGTGATGTGCCACACAAGTTTTTGAATTATCTAAATATCTTGCAACACCTCTTATGATAAACAAAATGATTATCGAATAGTGTATTAACCGTTTACAATTTTTTTTTTGTCTCTTCTAGTAAAACATTCCACTAATTTCCATCCTCTGTATGCTTTATTAAACTTTGTAGCAATGCTCGCTTTTTTATCAAAGTGTTCTTTGCGAGTTTTAGATCAATCTTGTCTTGATTTGTTTCTTTGCCACTTTGACAACATCTTGGTATGTAGCCTAAAACGTATGCAAGTGGGGTATCATTTGTTGGTATTTAGATTCAATTAATTTCCTGATCATTTTTAATTTTGACAATTTTAATTCCTTCTTCATGGCTAGATTTTCTTCCTAGGCGATTAGGAGTTGTTTCTCTATCTCAGTCCTCCTCTTACTTTCAGAAGTAATAATAGATTTCAATTTTAAAATATCAACATCCAATAATAATCCCTCTCTAGGATATGTATCCACTTGCCTTTTCAATTCGTTGATTTTCTCATTTAAACCTTTTACCAATTGGGATTTCTCTTCAACTTTTTCTTTATTCAACATTGCACTGTGTAATGTTAAATCTTCTACTTGCTCTGAAGTGATATCCTTTAACCGATACATCATAAATTGACCAAGGATTTCTTGAGGATTCACTATTGTAATTGGCCCCTTATTTGGTGCATACAAGAACCACAATACTAGTGTGTTATCATTTGGGTTAAACTCAAACCCATAACACAACTTGTCCATTCCTTCATCACTAATTTTGGAATCAACATCCATATATCTCCTTAAATTATCAAATACAATACATGTGGATATACCCATACTTGGAAACAATAAGAAACCAACACTACTCAAGATTTGCCTACCCTTTTCTGGGGTCATTGTCTACATCTCATTTCTAACATCTTTCCAAAAAACCATTGTGGCTTCAACCCTTTTCTCCTTATCAGTTATGTCAATATTCTTCGTTAACTCTTTTGCTTTCATTTTGTAAAAGAACATCTTGAATTCAGAAGATTTAATAAAGTCACCATCACCAATAAACTCCTTAGAAAGCCTCCTTCTTACATCTTCATTACGATACTCAACAATTTCCAAAATATCATCATTATCCCCCATCATTGGTTAGTAGGGCTTGTTAAGGTTTTAGGATCATTGCAAATGTAATAGCACTATCTCATTATATATGTTTTCCAAGTGCAACAATCTCTTGCATTTATATTGAGAATAAGCCAAGAAGAGACATGTCCTTTCATGGGACATGTCTATTCATTATTTTGCAATTAATATAATGACAATTATGATTATACACTCACACACACACACACACACACATTTATATAAATAACATCTCTTGAGTATTATATTAATTTATCTAATATTTACATAATAATAATAATTATTATATTATCAATTTAACTATTTAGTTATTATGAGAATAATTATAATCCAACTTTATATATACATATATATCAATGTATATAGTAATATCAATTATTATATATATTTATATGAATATATATAATAAATCATTTCTCATAATAATCATACAGTCAATATTATTTATCTGACCGATGCTACAAATATCAACACTCCCTCTTAGCTAGGGAGGATAAATCAATCCAATGTCAACACTTATGACACTTGGCAACATCAATCATATGATGTAAGCAATAAAGGCATCATCGTCAAGATGTAGTCAATAGAAACATAGTCTCAATATGTGGATTGCCTCCATCAGCGATTCTATCCACAAGTTCTCAGGTGGATTGCCTCCATCGGTGATTCTATCCACAAGTCTCAGTGGATTGCCTCCATCAGCAATTTGATCCACAAGCTCTCGTGTGGATTACCTCCATCAGCAATTCGATCCACAAACTCATGAGCTTTGGTGTGGATTGCCTCCATCGGCGATTCTATCCACAAGCTCTCGTGTGAATTGCCTCCATCGGTGATTCTATTTACAAACTCACGAGCTTTGGTGTGGATTGCCTCCATCGGGGATTCTATCCACAAGATCTGATGTGAATTGCCTCCATCGGCGATTCTATTCACAAACTCATGAGCTTTGGTGTGGATTGCCTCCATCAACGATTCTATCCACAATTAAGATCACAAAAATATCTATCACAATAGAAAGTTATTACAAGATCGTCACCTTCCAATAACTTTAACAAGTACAAGTGATAATCATTTGGAAGTCGTCACTTCCTCATGATTTACACAGGGGGCGAGCCCATTAAAAAACATTCATGATTCATTTGTATAATAATCAACTATATCAAGATCACCTGAGAAGTGTTTCACCTTCAATAGTGAACTCCCTCTCAATCAACATGATCAATATTGTCACAAGTTGACTGAACCATCTGCTCCCTCTGAAGCTCAAGTTTATCAACTTCTTGACCTCTTTTGAAATGTCAGACTCCCTTTGCATCTATTCTCAATCATTAATTCATTTACAAGCATCAAGTTATTTCTCCCTTGAATGTAATTATCTTGTGCTTCTGTCTTGAAGGTATGCCAGAGAGAGATTACAAATAGCTCATTAAACTATCTCGACCGGAAATACCAATGATAGAAGCATACAATATTTTACTAACCAATAGTATAGCATGAATTAAAGACTCAAAAATTATATGCATTAATAAAACATGAAACACTTATCTTTTATAAATTTCGAGTATTTCATTCTGTAAGGTGAGCCCATATAGAAAATATCATGGTAATTCACAAAATGATGTCATCATTCTAAAAAAGTACCATAATTCTTCACATGACATATCTTGAATATCCAAAGGTTCTATACACTATCACAACCTTCAATCTTATTAGATCTCCCTTCAAGCAGTTAGGCTTTTAAAGAAGGAACCTCACTCTTTTACAGATTTGTTTTTTTGCATAGACCCGTTCACATTCGGTCATAACTTTTGAACCAGACATTTTCTTTGCAATCGCTTCAGTGAGATTCTTCTAAATTTGGTTGTCACAAACATATCCAAAATTTATCAAAATCCAACGGTGCATTTGTGAGGTATGGTCCTCGTACCGAGACTATATTTTCTAAGACAATCACACATTCACCATCAACAAACTACTCTCTTACATTTGCAAATTTGCAACTTGGCTCTTTTACCATGTTAAGGTTTTAGGATCATTGCAAATGTAATAGCACCATCTCATTGTATATGTTTTCCAAATGCAACAATCTCTTTCATTTATATTGAGAATGAGCCAAGAAGAGACATGTCCTTTCATGGGACATGTCTATTCATTATTTTGTAATTAATATAATGACAATTATGATTACACACACACACACACACACACACACAAATATATATATATATATATATATATATATATATATATATACTATCAATTTAACTATTTAGTTATTATGAGAATAATTATAATCTAACTTTATATATACATATATATCAATGTATAGAGTAATATCAATTATTATATATATTGATATATATGAATATATATAATAAATCATTTCTCATAATAATCATATAGTCAATATTATTTATCTAACCGATGCTACAAATATCAACAGGGCTTAAGTTGAACATTTTGTGCTATTTCTTCCACATCTTCTTGCTGATTTGTAGTACTACCAACATATTGAGAAATATGCATGGAAGATGTTGGTCTTGGTGAATGTTTCTCAAAGGGAACAACTTGAATTGGTGCACCAATGGCACTTACTGAAGTAGTAGGACTAGGTGGGGCAACCAAGTGAAACTCGTGTAGAATAATCCTCTCACTTTGAATAAATTGTTTTATCCTCCTAACCCTATTACATTCATTTGGAAATTCCCCTGTTTAATTAGGATTTTCTTTTTCTCTTCTCCTTTCTACTTCTTCAATATTGTTATATGTCCTCCCCTCATAAGAAGAACAATTTCTCCACAAGTCCTCTTTCCTAAAAAAGGTGTGCTGATAAGATCTCATGCTTGCATATTGCTTGGAAGATTCAAAATATCCCTCAGGATCAATTTTTCTTGCTTCTAATCCCACTAGCTATCTATAAGTGGCCAAAAAAATTATTGCAACCCGATCACCCTCCCAATAGTTGATTTTAAAATCTCCAAAACATAGATAAGAAGGGATAAAAGAACCCTTACAGTTGCTCCTAAAAATTGATGTGACTTCAAACATTTGCCAAATAATCTCCAAAATAGCTAATCTGTCTGGCAAAAAGAAAGGTAAAACATGAGGCTTTCCTTCAAATCCATAGACTCTAATGTATCTGTACTTTTTTGCAAGATACCAATCCGCCCAATTGTGATCAATTGTGACCTTACTCTCCTTCTCCAATCCTTGTGGTCTCAAAAATCTTATAATCATGGGAGATAATCTTGACGGACTATGACGTAGGATGTCATACATTCTTTTGACAAATAATTATTCAAAGTGCAAATACTAAGCATACTTATATTCCCTATCCCAAATATTGGTCCATAATTGGACTGGATAGGATTTTCAAACTTCTCCATTGATTGAATATGGAGTTTGGGACTCCATACATTTTTCTTATGCCCTTCCCACAACAACATCTACAATAATAGTGAATACCATTTGAAAATCCCTACAAAATTATCCACTTTAATCTCCCACAATGTCTTGTGGATATTATCTGCAACAAACTAGGCATAATAAAAAATGGCTCCTGCTCGCAATGCTCCTGCTCTCTCGGTGTTTTCAAATGATTTGGTTCCCACTCGTCTTGTTGGAGATCTCCCAGTACCCATTGGGACTCTTGTGATCTTTGTACTGGAGGTTGTTAGTGGCAGTGGGTCTTCGTTGACGGCCTCTTTGGGCTCTATTGTTGTCGTTTGTGTTGCTGTTGATTGCTCTTCAGTGGCGACAATTTGTGGGGTGTCTTCCTGCTAGCCTGGGTTGCAGTCATCTATGGGGGCTAGCTCGACCTTTTTTGTTTCCTCTACGAGGCCTTCTTCCTCCCCGTTGGTTGCTTCATTTGGTTATGTAGATGTGATGGTTGTGGGCTCGTTGGCTAGGGCTGCGAAGAAGTGGTCTTTGGCATCTTTGTCTTCCCCTATTCCACATAGGTGAATGTTCCGACAGTGGTATCTTCAGAGGTTCTCATCGCGGATAGTTTTTTGTCCTCTCCATCTCCATCGTCTCTGTTCCTACCACCACGTTCTCTTTGGGGCCTTTGCCTCCCAAGGTTCCCTGGGTCCCTTGAAGTCTGCGGTTTAGGATGCAAAGAAGGCTTATGTTCCTTTTCTTGTTGCCAGTTCTATCTCTCTCTCTCTCTTTGGGTGTAGAAACGGTGGCGACGATTGAGCACACTTCTTCTATTTGTTTAAACCAAGTGGCTATCTGTAGATTTAAGGGATTTTGGCCAAGCCTCCCAGAGCTTCACGCATGGGTTTCCAAATTTTGGGAACCCATCATTACTAGTGTGGTCCATATCTTCCCCTTGTATGCACCCTAAAATGGTCGCCTAGACTTTGGCCCCCCATTCATCAATTTATCAATTTCTTGAATCAATGCTTTGCAATATTTTCAATTCAAATCAATTTTCTTGATCAAATCGTAATTAATTCAATATTTCCTAAGGTTTGGTCATTTTATTTTAAGCCTTATTTAATTAAAAAGAGAAAAAATAAAAAATAAAAGAATCTTATTTAATTAAGAGAACATTCTCACTTTTAATTAAATAGAAATCCATTTTAATTTAATAAATTTTTTTTTAATTAAATAATAAAATCACTTTATCCTAAGCCACATTTAATTAAAAGAACTGTTAAATATTGATAGCATCAATCGGATAATTATATATACATATATTAATATATGTGAAATTTCATATTTACATATATTAATATATTTATATTTAATATCTATTATTATTCTGCTCATCATTATTTAATAAAAGATAAATATAATATATATATATAATATCTATTTACTATCGAACATATTATGTTCAGCATATTAAATAGATATTATACTTATTAAATGTTTTACTTATGATATTAATATTACGATCACATAGTGATCGATATTATACTTAATGTTTGGTATCTATTCCTTACCGTTATTGGGAGGCATAATCTGTGTTACGTAAAAGCGATTGGTTATTAGGAGTCATGTCTAACATAGATGTAACTCTTCCTTCGTTCCACACTTCATATATATCTACAAAATGTTATACTCTGAGATCACTGAAAATATAGATAATAGACAATATACGAAGTGTCTTAGACAAGACGTTCTACTAACAACAAATAGTATCATTAATATTAAGCATTTAAACTTCAGAGATTTTATCGTATTTCACAAGAACAAATCTCTTTTAAATAAATAAAAAATCTTTTAATTAAATAATGGAAACCACTTTGCTAAAAATAATAAATAAATAATAAAATAAAAATAAAAAGAAAAAGACTTTTTGTCTACACATTGAATGCACACTTTCCAAGATGAGTGGAATCTCCTTTTGCCTCTTAATCTCTTCCACACATTTTTTTGCCTCTTAACCATGTCTATTGATTTTGCCTCTTGAGAATCTTGAGCACATGGATCAACCAAGATTTAATCTCCACCATTGCTCATTTCTTTTTGCCTCTTAATCTTGACCATCCATTCATTTCTAAAATCTTTTATAAGGAGCCCTCTCCTCATTTTATGCATGAAGATTTTAGAGATCAAGATTTATGTTATTGTTATGCAGGTTTGGAGAGCGATTTTGGAGGAGAATTTGAGCACTTGAGCTTGAACATTGCAACTTCTCTTTTCTTGTCTTCTTCTCTCATGCCTCCATAGCAATCCATTTAGATTACTCTTGCACTTGCATATTAGATTAGATTCATATTTCCTTTCATAGAGTAATCTTGCATAAGCATTTCCTTTCATAGATTAGTTTGCTTTCATGCATTGTTATCATTTAGAATAGCTTCCATTTTCATTTGCATGCATACTTGATGATCATGGAGACTAGCATTCTTGTTTTTGCTCTTTGAATCTCTCATTTTATGGTGTACTTGCATGGGCATAAACTAGGTCTAAGTTGAGGGCCTCCATCATAAACCCTTGCACTCCATGAATAGAGAGCTATGAGCTGCCATTTGAGACCTCATTCTTGAGCAATCTTGGATTTAATAACTTATAGAAGTGTGTCAACATTTTAGCACACACCCTTTGGCGAAGGGTTTTTTCATAGCTAAATTTGATCATTATGAGGATAGAAATCGCATTCTTTGTGGTCATTTTTTTAGTTGGAATGATCCTTTTGTGCTGATGGTAAATCCATGGTAAGAGGACTTCAATCCCTTTTCGGATGCTTTTAATAAAATGCGTATTTGTGTTAGGCTTCCAAATCTCCCTCTTCATCTTTGGGTGGATCCTTTTCTTGAGGAAGTGGTTGAGGCTTTCGAGGACTTCTTGATGGTGTACGCAGAATCTACAGACGTCCTTCACTCCACTTATGCCTATATTTTGGTGGATATTGATGATTCACAGGGTTTGCCTGCAAAGATCAAGCTAGTTTCTACTAAGGGTAGTTGGATTCAGCCTATAGACTATGAAAGAATTCCTTTCAGGTGCAGAAGGTTCTTTAAAATAGGTCATGTTGTGGCTCAATGTGTTCTAGGTAATTCTAGGCATTCTGGTTCTTGGTGGAATGGTGTTTCTTCCCAACACTACACGGTTGAGAAGAGGTCTTCTCCATGAAGCTTTTCACAGGCTGTGGCTTTAGATTCTCTTACTTCTTCCCCTCCATCTTCCTCTCCTTCCACTATGGTGCCTCTAATGGTGGGCACAGTCCTGTTGTTGATATGATGAGAGTGCATTCCCCCCTTGTATCTAACCATGTGTTGGTTTCAAATTCTACTGGCCATGCTAGATTTGTCTCTAAAAGTTTTTTGATGAATGGTTCTAGCATTCCTACTAGTACGTTTGTTGTTGTTGGTTTTGTTGGTCCTGTTGTCACTCCATCTTCAGTGGTTGCTAGTTCTGGATGTGTTCTGGCTTTTGGTTCTTTGTTGGTTGAGCCTGTGCAGTGTGTTGGAACCTCTGTAGGTGCTAGGAATTTAGTTCTGGATCCCTTATGCTGGCAGATTGATTTTGCCAAAGTGGAAGAAGAATGGATTATGGTTAAAAGTAAATCTTTCAAAAGATCCTCGCTTTCTTTTGATATGACTCTCCAGTCCCATAAGAAGGGGATGAAGGGATAATCTTGATTTTGGTTTTATTTCTGGGCTACCTCTTTTAATTTTTTTTTCTTTGGCAACGTTCTATTGAGCATTTCTTAGGGGGACTGGCCTTTTGTTCTGGCTACTTTGTTGTATTTTGGGAACTTGTAAAGCTTTATCTTAAGTTTTTTCTTTGTACAAGTTTTGAGGACCCTTCAAAATCTACTTTTACTTAATCAAAAACAAACTAGGCATAATCAAAGAGTCTATTGTTGTTGGGATCTTGAATATCACAAAGTCGGATAGTCATTTCTTGTGGTATCATTTCATCACCATTATATCTTATCACCTAACTTACCCTATAATAGGTCATTTGGAAATACTTAAAGAACCAATTAACATTCTATGGGGGAAACTCGGAGCCTACAAATTTTTGAACATTCCCATCAATCCTAGCCCTATGCATAGGAAATATTATTATTCTATACATCCCTTCCACATTTGATATTCCTCATTTAACCTCTACATGATGTTTTTCAAGTTAAAATTGACACAATCCTTCATGTCAAACACTTCACAAATCATTTCTTTCTTTATCTGCAATAAGACTCTTGTATTTATCCCAATGCACCTATCGCGCTCATCATAATGAGTGGATAAAACCTTAATCAAATCTACGTTGACAAAAATATTAGGGACAATCAATCTTTCCATTACCAACTTCCATGGATTTGACTCCAATTGTGGTTCTATGGTTTAGCCTAAAAATACTTGAAAATATTGTGACCCCTAATCTTCATGTGGGCTTCACTAGCATCTTTTTTTGTCAATAAAATTAGGGGAATTTTTTGCAGTCTTTTCCCTCCCTCCAAAATTAGGGAGTAGTGCAATTATGTCATTACACAAATTCCACCTTATTAGTCTCATATGAGTAGGTTCATCCTCTACAAGATTATCTCTTTGACGAACTAGCCATTTCTATAAACAAATAAAAACCCTAATTGCCACAGGGGACTTGGTGCGTTGGAAAAAAATAAACCTTCCACCGCATCTACAAGTTGTATTTTCCATGGTTAATAAATCCATGGTTGAAGCACCACATAGGAAGCACTTGAGCATTGGAACAAAAGAAACCTTCCAATGTGTCTGTGAGTTGCATTTTCCATGGTTAATAAATCTACTGTAGAAGCACCACACAGGACGCTCCAGTGCGTTGGAACAAAAGAAACCTTCCAATGCATTTGCAAGTCGTATTTTCCATAGTTAATAAACCCACGGTGGAAGCACCACATAGGACACACCCGCATATTAGAATAAAAGAAACCTTCCAACACGCCAGTGAGCGGCCATCCCATGTTATGGCACCATTCACCAAGTGGCCAGCCTATCATAAAAAAGTTATCACATATCGCGATTCCGTTGACATTGAGAAGGACATTGGTATCGTCAAATATTTTCACTGGAACTTAAAAGTGACTTCCCACAAGTGCAAAGTTCAAGGGTTAAGTTATATGTGAAAGGGAGATCGCTAGCAGCTAGGAGCCTAAGGGTATAAAACATTAGTATAACAATATTAATGCATTAGGAAATGAAAAAATAACAGTAACACGCACCCTGGAACTTAAAAGTTGATGCAAGGTTTATATTGCAAATTCCCAAACTGGGAACATTTATCTACATTGGTCAAATCAAATAATCTTTGTACAATTGTAATATTATGAAAGTGTGAATTGGGAACACATGTCTGCATCATTCAAATCAAATAATATATCGTCACAACTACAATACCCGAAACTGCGAAATGGGAACACTTGTCCACATAGAAAAGAATAAAGTAGTCATATCAAATAACACCATTGTCACATCAAATAATTTGATTGAAATTTGATCTATATAATATCATTGGCTTAAGGTCTAAATAATTCAAATTTAATACCATTTACTCAGATGTTAGTTTTTAATAAATACAAAATATCTGGCTTTATATTACTCGTGTGCAAACTTAATGGTAATTGGCTATAAAGCCTTTTGGATTTCATTTGCTGAATAAAGTAAAAATAGATAGTTATAGTGGTGATTAATATTGTAAGAAAAATGTTGGCCAACTTCTCCCTTTGCACTACATAACAAATGGTTATGGAATTTTTTTTTGGGGGGGGGGAGGTCACTCGTGACAGATTGAGAAAAAATTTCTACTTTGAGGATGATGAGTTCATTGAAAATGTTTCAATCATCCTGGTTTATGACTATCTTGTGGCAGAGGGTCGTTACAAAATAAATGTGGAAATTTCACCAATCTTCTTAGCATGGTGTCTAGAATTAGGCATGGTGGAAAAGGTGAGGTGGGTCGTCACTTCTTGTGTTCGTGAAGAATGGATAGGCTCCTTGGAGGATATCATGGCCAGGGCATGGATTGGGATGAGTTTTCTAATTTATCGAAAAGGTGTTTCTACTTGATGAAAAGATACAAGTGATGATCATTTGATAATTTGTGCTTCTAATTCTCTTTCTAATTCTTCCTCTGAGGATTCACAAGTTGTTGATTATGATGAAACCCCTACTGAAAATATGGATGATGACCTTGATGTTGATTGGGGTCAAGCTTCTGCTGCTAATCCAAGTCTTACTCTAACTACTACTCTAGTTATCACCCCTACCAATACAGGTGCAATCCCCTCAGGCCATGATAACTTTTCCTCTCCTACTACTTTTGCTCCTCTACACCAAGTTTCTACTAACACTACTCAACTACTTCAGCACTCAGGTTGATGTGCTAATAGCTACCCTAGTGGAGTTTTCTTTATTGGGGAGCCTAAGGATAGCATCGCTTGGATAGTTGTCCAACGACATAGGAAAAACTGTTCTTCAAACTCTTGCCCCTCTTCTCTTGCAGTGTGAGTTTGTCCCTTCCTTTGATGGGCCCCTAGTCTTTGTGCTTTGTATTTTGTTTCTTTAGTCAATATCTATTGTGTTGTTTGTGTTGTCGATGCCTTGTATGCCTTTGGGCCTTGTTTATGTAAGGGGGCTTTTTACCCTTCCTTTGAAGGGTTCCTAGCCTTTGTGCTTACTGTTTTGTTTCTTTAGTCAACATCTATTGTGTTGACTATGTTGTTGATGGCTCGTATGTCTTTGGGCTTTGTTTATGTAAGGGCATGCCCCCTTCTTAGATTGCTCTAATAATAAAAAAACATGTATAACTATAATTTGTGCATTGAGAACACTCAAAGAATAGCATTATGTCTAACACAAGGTTGGTTCGTATCCAAAAATTGATTGACTTCTACTTAGTAGAACCTATGATAGGTACATTGTTTAGTTGTTTTTTGGCGACCAAACACATTCCAAGAAACCAAAAAATGAGGCTTTTGATGTAAACGAATTGTCCATTGTAGAATTGTGCATATTGTATCTCTTGTAGTGTTTCATAGAAGGCTTTCAATATATTATAGGTCGTCTGGAATGTGTACATAGACTCCTACACCATTTTGATGTTGCAATTTTGAATGGTTTGTGGATCTTCATATGCATGCCCGAGGTCTTGGATAATTGCATGGCAATGTGTAATCCATGACATTCAACAAATGTCTTACACATTTCTACAATAGCAACGTTGTTGTGCTCTATAGGGGTCAATGCATCTTCGAGGAAGTTGATCAATATTGTGATTATATCTATTTGGCCATGTGTTGCTGCCATCTCCTAATCATAAGAGGACAATATACCCACATGGACTCTACACAAATGTTACTTCACCATTGCACCATGAAAGATAAGTGAATCAAAAAGTGTAAAATAGTTAAATAGATTGTTTCTATTTCTAACTGTCATTATGTATACTTCAATGGCAAACTAATTAAACTATTCATAATCCATGAATAGTTATAGCCATAAAATGTGATAGATCTATACACAACTATACATGTATACCTAAATGAATACTATTTGTGGTTTCCATGCTAGATATGTATCAAAATTAAGGGAACCCATAACACAACAAGGTCAGTGTATTGTTTGTCAAAATGTCTTAGAGAGCTTGGAAGGATTCTATCAAATATTGTTTAGTATCTTAGTTGTCAAAGTATTTGATATTTTAAAAAAAAACTAATTTGATTAACAAAACTCACTTCCTAACCATTGCATCTTATACATGGAATACTAATTCAAACTAAGGTTGTGTGGAATTTCATGGTTGCAAGGGACACAAAATGAATATCATGGTTGTATATCCAACCTGGAATCGGTTATTGAGAATCTTGATGGATTCGACAAATATAAAGCGGAACAAGCTGATATCGTTGCTAAACACTCAACTCTAATGTCTGAGACCGAGGAGAAGGTGAAAACTTGGGCCTCTATTTGTGATAATGCAGTTAGTGCTGCACCTCTCTTAGGGGTGGAGAAGTTGGTTCAAGGCAAGATGGACGATGAGCATGTGAGACGAGTGTGTGAGTTGAATCTGCGTGTTCGTGGTCTCCCCCCCACTGCTGATCCTTCCTCTGTCGAGCAATCCTTTCTCAAGGATCTGCTCGACATTCATGATATTTCACTCGACAGATGTTGGGTTTGTCCCGATGGTACTCTTGTTATCAGGTTTCTCACTTTACATTATAGACTATGGGTTCTTAGAACAAAGAGGAAGTTATTCTCTCTTCCATCTAAGATTTATCTAGATGAGGATCTCACTAGATCACAAGTGGCAAAATTGAAACAGGGCGAGAACCTTGTTGTTGAGGCCAGATGCAGTGGTAAATGGGCAATTATTAGGAATCTCAAGGCAGTGATTCGGGATTCTCCCCCCAGCTAGTGGGATTCAAGACAGGTCGCAAAGGCCAAATGACGACCACATCAATAGTTCGACAAGAGTGGGCCCTCCTCTTGCTCTCTTCTTGTTAACTGCTGGAATGGTAACAGTTCTCTTTGGTCGTTACCTGGTCTCTTTCAGGATGCGGTGGGGTCGGTTGATATCTTGGCTGTTACGGAGACCCATGAGAGCCCTGTTCGCCCCCTCCCGGGTTTCGACGATTATCAGTGGTTGTCTATCTTCAGGAAGTTCGCTCTTCGGGTGGTGTACAAGGCTCTGGAGGTGTTGCCTGCTTGATTAGAGACAACCTCTTCAATGCTACTTCAGTGGTTCATTTAGACACACATGCTAGATTCATGTGGATCCACGTACATCATGCCAGCCACCGCCAGAGAGACATCTTCATCGCAGTTTGCTACTTTCCACCGGCCTCCTCGCCATACGCAATTCATAGTATCAAGGATGGGGACCCATTTATTGATTTGATAGAGTGCATTTTCAGATTCAGTACCTTGGGGGACATCATCATTATGGGAGACTTTAATGCACGAACTAGGGAGCTGCAGACCCCTATACATGACCGAGGTACTGACTGGACCTGTACCTTAGAACTAGATCCTGCCAGTTTGGGGCTCCAGCCTGTTTTTGAGGATCGTGGTGGACCTTTATCTATTTATGGTCGTCACCTCCTCCAGCTCTGTGAGTCTTCTGATTTGGTTATTCTGAACGACCTCTGGTTCTGAGCCTTTTACGTGTTGGCCGCACTGCGGTGGTGCCAGTGTGGTTGACTATGTTATCACTAGCGCCTCTTTTATCCCTTCCATCCGCCGCTTCACTATCTCTCGTCTTCCATTAGCCGACCACGCCCTTCTGAGCCTTGCACTTCGCTTTTCTCCTCCCCCTCGCCCGTCTCTCCTTCCCCGTTCCCCGACTGTCATTGATCGTTCTCCTACCCACTTTCATTTCTGGTTTGCCGAGGGCGACTGTGATCTCTTTACCCTCCACCTCCGTCATCTCCTCTCGCCTAAGAGCTTTTCTGACGATTGCCATGCTTCCTCCATGTTTGACCTATTGATCATAGCTATTTGGGAGGCAACATTCCTCTCCATCCCTCACCGCCCTATCCTCAGATCCACATGCCAGATTACTTTCCCTATGAACCGGTGGTTTGACAATGACTGCAAAGCTTTCCACCGCTCCTTGCGCTTGACTTTTGAGACTCTCCCTTCCAACTTCGCTAGCCCCCGTTCCTCCTACTGCCACTTTCTTCGTTCGAAGAAACGTGCTTTCATTGCCTCATAGTGCACATCCCTATGCGATATGCTCATTCAGAATCCTAAGCTTTTCTAGCGCACCATGTTCCCTCAGCATCCCGCTCCGCCTTCTACCATCGATCTTAGATCCCTTGCCTCCCACACCTCCACTCTTTATGACATCCCTGACCAGCCATCTCTTCACCACACCCCTCCCCCTCACTGCCATATCTTTACCGCTTCCAGCATCTACGAGGCTGTCAGATCTATGAGATGTAGCAAGGCGGCCGATGAGGACGGTTTTCAGGCTGAGCTCTTCAAGCTCAGTATCTCTGTGTTGAGCTCCTATCTTCCGACACTATTTAATAGTGTGGTTTGCACCGGCTTCCCTGAGTCTTGGTCGAGACACTTAATCTACCCGATTTACAAGGCTGGGTCAATTTCTGACCCCAGCAACTGTGGACCATCATGATTGGGAACACCTTTGCTAAACTCTACGCAACGACACTGAATACTATTCTTAATGGGGAGTTGGACAAGAGAGATTGTAGAGCTAGAGGTCAAGCCGGCTTTCGGGCAGATTACCAAACCATGGACCACATCCTGACTTTGAGGGTGATTATTGAGGAGGCTCGCCATCGTTCTATGAAAGTATATTGCTGCTTCATTGACTTTCGTAAGGCGTTCGATACCGTCCCTCGGGTGGCCCTCTTCCAGAGACTTAGAGATATCGGTATTTCTGAGACTCTTTTGACAGCTATTATGAGACTTTACGAGCATGTTGAGTGCAGATTCAGGACTCCTGTGGGTTTCTTTGACCCTATCCAGAGCACTATTGGAGTGAAACAGGGGTGCCCCCTTTCCCCCACCTTGTTCAGCATCTACATTGACAAGCTCAAGGTTTTTCTCAGAGATTCCTCACTTCTGGGTGATGGTTGCTACCTGCACCAGGTTCTTATCTCCATTCTCCTCTTCGCTGACAATGTGATTCTTCTTGCCTCCTCACCGGAAAGTCTCCAGAGACTTATTGATAGCTTGGCCTCTTTTTGTGATTTGAGACAGCTGGTGGTGAATCTCAGTAAGACACGGGTGATGATCTTCAATTGCCTGAAGACCTCACATCTTCATTTCTACTATCAGGGTCAAGAGATTGAGATTACTTCTTCATACACCTACCTTGGGGTCAAGTTCTCCGGCCCTTGCTTCAGCCTAAGATCCGCCATTCTGCCCAGGATTAGTAAAGGGATGGGTTCCCTTGCCATGTTGGAGAGACAATGTTTTAGACATCATTTTCAGGACACCGCATCCAAGTTGTCCCTCTTGGATTCCTTGGTTAGACCTACGGTACTTTATGGTTCTATTGTTTGGGGGCCGTTGCTTCTGGATTTTGATTGGGCCTCTATCGAACGCGTTCAGACTATCTTCCTCCGACATATCATCAGATGTCATCAGTCCACCTCTCACAACATCATTCTGGCTGAGTTCGGGGCACATCCCTTTAGATTGGGGGCCATCTTTGATTTGGTTTGGTTTGTTCACCGCCTTCGTTGTTTTGTGGACTCCAATGAGGGTCGCAACAGATACTCCTACCTGGCCTATTTCTTTTCAGTGGCGCTTGCCAAGTCAGATCCCTCCTCCTGGGGCCGTTGTTGGTATGCCCAGGCCTCATCCCTTTTAGGTTCCATCAGGATTGCCATTGATAAGCTCCCCCCCTATCAAATCTCGCTTGACGCTCTGACTCATCTCCTCCCTTCTAGACAGGAGTTGAACAGACATGTCAGACTTGACATATACAGGTAGTATATCACCACGACCTAGATCAACCCATGTGGGGGTTTGCGCCCGAGGATGGCTTTTTATGCTGAGCACTTTCTAGACATTCGGGATGGGATTATTGTTCTTCCTAGATACTTATCTCAGCATTGGTGCCACGCCCTTCGCATTACACTGGGATCTTTTCGGGTTGGATCTCACTGCCTTCGGGTCCAAACAGACCATCACATTGACAAAGATGATTGGATTTGCAGGTTATGCACCATGGCTGAGATTGAGACTGAGACACAATTCATCTTCCATTGTCCTACTTACTATGAGATTAGAGGGAGATTCTATTGCTTATTCAGAGGGTGTAGTTCCTTGACTTCTTTCTTTAGCTACACCGATCAGAGATGCCTGGCACTTTATCTCCGTGAGACTGTATAGCTCCGCGAGCATACCCTACAGCTTCTTTTCCCCCAGAGACAGATATCCGATCAACTCATTACGACCTTCTTCTCGCCCTCGTCTCCTTTATGGGGGGTGAAGCAGCCTCACATTGCCTCCGTCACTGGTCACTCTAGATCTGTGCGACCCTGCAACACCTTTACCCTTCAGCGACACATCTCTAGCAGCTCACAGCGACGACTCAGGGTTTTTGCTCATCTGGATCATTATCCTTCAGTGTTGGACTTCTTTCTTCCTAAAAATGATCCTTAGTCCTTCACTTGTGTCTGTTCTTCTTGCTTGTTGTTTCTTGTTCTTTTTTCGCTCTTGGTTGCTTTCTCGACCACTGTTTGGTGGTTTGTTGGTTCGCTGTTCCTTTTGCTATACATTTCCAGTCCCTTAGACCTTTGTTGGTCTCTTGTTGGACATTAATAAATTTATCTTATCTTATCTTATCTTATCTTATCTCATATAGTAAATGCCTTCGGCATCATTATACTCCAACAGCTATAATATAGTACTATACTAATATCTAATAATTCTAAAATCTTTCACATGAAGAACATGTTTGACAATATGCCAAAACATTTTAATTATTATATAACTAATTATATAATATCAAAGTATATTAAGATTTTATTTTTAATACCCTATCAGCGTATATAGGTACAAGTGCTAGGTATATTACTACCAAAACATTTGAAGATACTCACGTGTCAAAGATAATCAAAATATATTAATGATTTACCAAAGGAAGTATAAATAACTATTTGACCGTACCTTAACCAATTCAGATAAATGATATAAATATCATGATTAGTGTGCAATCCTTATTAATCAAGACTTATCATAGACCAAGAGCAACTGAACTACAGGGCAATACTTATACCATTAAAAACAGCTAAAATCATTGCAATCATGCTTAAACTAATGGAATGTGGAGCGTACTTCAAGTAAAAGCATGAGGGTAACTAATCATTTGAGTTAACTGTAAATATAATCCAAACTTCAGTACTCTGCCGAAATGATTTGCAAAGAAAACATTGTAATTGAATGCTATTTTAAAAGCTAATTTTAATCCAAAATGGAAAAACATGCTTTCTTAAATTTGGAACGTCAATCGAAGTATTTACTATAGGATTTGATAATACGCTCATTATCTAATGAAAATTCATTTCTTATACAATGAACTATAATTTATTAAGAGACCCGACTCATGTAACACGCCTCTTCTTTTTCAACCATTTGTTATGCATTTGACTCCTCTCCCTCTTCTTATTTTGCTTGTTGAATGATTTTCCAACTAAGGATGGCTGCTCCTTGAGGCCAAAGCTCTTTGCCACATGGCCCAGATGAAGTTTCTTCACCTGAAATATTCCTTTGAGATCACCTCGATGAGCAGCATATGCACGTACAAAAGAACAGAAAGCATCTTTTGCAAGCTGTTTCATGCTTCCCTGCATGTGAAAACATCAAGTAAGACATATACTAAAACAAAAAAATTCTAAAGCACAAATCAAGTACAAAAATTAATTAGAAATTACAGAATCATGCATCAAAATGTTTTAGAAAATCATTAATACATACTTTCGATAAGCTGCAAGATAGAAACTGATATTGTAGCAAAATCACATATCCAAGTTTGCACCAAGGACAACATATATAAAGAGAATATTCTATATTTTGAAGGTTCAAATATGCATCCAATGCAATGTTTCTCTGAGCTAAGAGGCAGGGACATAGTTTCAGAGACGGCAAAGGAATCTCCAGATTTTGGACGAGGCCGGTGAGGACAGCTATTTAAATTATATTTAGATTTATAGAATACAAATTAATTAAAAATAATTTAAACAACTAGCAGAAATGAAATTTCCAACAGCATTCCATTGAGCCAACTGATTACGCCTTAGAATAATGAATCTAATTCTCTCTGTAGACAATGTCAAAGCATGGAAATCAGAACATTAACCTGGCATGGCATTGCGTTGTCTTTCCTTTATTATTCATTGACTATAACAAACAAGAATATTTAAATCATTCTGGCATGGCATCCTCTATTATTCATTCTAACAACCAAGAATATTCAGGTTATCCTGACATGACATTGCTTGCCATTTCTGTTTTCTAGCTCAGTCATCCAAATGATAGATCATGGTGTACGATCCAAAATGTTGATGAAAAAATTGGTAATATAGTCAGATCCAGAGATCATCAATATTTTTCATCCTGATGATGGATCATGGAGTATGATCCAAAATGTTGATGAAAAAATTGGTAATGTAGTCGGATCAAGAAACCATCAAATTTTTTATCATGGACTGCAGAAACTTCATGCATTTAAAGGAATATTCAGTAATTGTAGTTTATTCAGTGAAAACTTTCTTAGCATAAATTTTAGGTGCATATGAGGGGTAGCTTTTAGCTGAGTTGTGCAGATTCCAAATGTCAATAGAAATGTGTTTTAGCATATTATCATTTATTTCAAAAAAGGCAACTTATAAATGAAGTGGGCAATGAAGAATCGTTAGTATGAGGAAGCCAATGCAATATGTGAAATTGGAACCTGTAACATAGATCACTAAAAACAGTGAATTGTATAAGAGAAAACTTTAGCAGTACCAAGCATTACCAAACAATATATTCACAATCAAACAAAAAAATACATAGCATCAGTATAATATGAAGGATTTATCAACAAAACACAAGTAAACTACTGTCCACTTTCTTCTGTTACAGTTGTCTTGATTTTAAATGAAAAATAAGGCCATTAGTGACATCACAAAATGCCCAAACAGTCAAGGGACCCTGTGATGCCAGAGCATCCCCATAATATACCTAGAGGGAGGGACATCGCTAGAAATGTCCTCCAAATTGTAAGAACGCCTTCCCAGTTCCTGAAACCCCAAAATGTTAATATGAATAAACACAGGCAAGAATTTCAATAAAATGGAGTATATAGCACCTAGAAATTCATGGATGTGTAAACATGTACTTAGGAGTATCAGTAATAAGTGACCAAGTAAAACTGATAGACAAAGGCAAAAATGACATCATCAAATGCATAAAAATTTAAAGAAGACCAAGACTTCCCATAAGATTCTAAAATATGCACTCACAAAATCGACATATCAAAAACCTAAGCAAATATCTAAAGAAATTGTGTCATACGAAGATTTCTGAAACAAAGTGCAAAAGAGGAGGGTTTGAGAAGATACTTCTAACCCTAAACTAATTCAGATTTCTGAAACAAAGTGCAAAAGAGGAGGGTTTGAGAAGATAATTCTAACCCTAAACTAATTCTATGAGCTAATCTCATGAACTCCGGAGACAAGATTGCAGAAGTGAAATCCAAAACGTATCCATGCTCTGCCAAATTCAACAACTCAGTACGGTGCTATCTTCTGAGGTTTTTCAAAAACAATTCACAATAGAAGTATATTTCAAGTGTTAAAACTAACCTTGCAAAATAATTGAAAGTCATCCCACTATAAGAAGTATGAACATATTCATTCCACTAAAGCTTTCCTATAAAATCCTGCATTCAATATAACAACTTGGAAACTAAAATCTACTCTAAGTGAGGCATAAACCATGCAACTTGCAAAAGATATTTAAATTCACCAAAACTAAACAATGAATTTACATAAGCAGTTTTTATCAACAATCTCTAAATCTCCGTTTTACAAATGAGAAGAGTGGGGTTTATATAGAAGTTCAAAAACAGAGGGAGGACCCAGATCAGTTTAAGATTGATGGCCAAGATTTAGACAACTATACCCTAATTAGGATTTACAATGCTTGTCTAATGAGAACCAAGAAAAAATAAACAACTCATCAATTGCTTTCTTCTAAAAGAAAGCATCCCTTACTAATGAAAGAAAAGATCAGGTTCATTGAACTTGAATGCCTTGTCATTAAATTATCTAATTGGTGGAGACAGGTGGTTGCCACCTAAACATGCTTAGCTCTTTGGCCTTGAACAATTCTTCTTCAACTTTGGGAATTTGAGGATTTTGGAAAGATATTCCCAAATTGTATCATCTTTAAACCTTCTCGAACTTGAAATTTTCTCCTTCTTGAATGTTCTTTGATTGAGGATTTTGGAATTCCTGCTGTGAACTTTGAAATCTAAAGGATGTCTTTGAAATCTTTCCCTGTCCATCCATCCTTCTTTCTGTCTTAAAAATCTTCATAGGTGTTGAAGTACTTGGTTATGTTTGTTTTCCTCATCTGTGAATGTCATCTTTCCTTATACAATTTAAATTTCTTCCTTTGATCTTTGAAAATCTCGGGTTGTTGAAGCATCTTCTTCATCTTTGTCTTTAATCTAGAAATGGCCTTGTGAATATTGGAAATGATGAAGTCTCATCCTTGGAAATGCACTTTCAGGTCTGATTTTCAGGAAATTTCCCTTACTTTGTAATATCCCCAACCCAATTCAAGACAATTTTGGTCTTTGTCCAACTGACTAAATCAACCAAACAAATCTCAAGCATGCTGTTTTCAGATTTCAAATCTCAACTGAATAATACTCACAAGCATTTAATCAACCACTAGAGTGAATATAACATTCAATACTTGTTACTCATTTCCCATGGTAATTATGTCAAACACTTCGCATAAAAGATGAAAACAAAGATTTCGAACTTCTGGGTGTGAACTTTGAAATCTAAAGGATGTCTTTGAAATCTTCCCTTGTCCATCCTGTTGGAATTCCAAATTTTGGGCAAAATTTGGAGTCTATATAGTGATAAAACCCTAAAAAATTGCCTCTTAAACTCCATGCCTAATAATTAATGATGGAGTACATGAAATGGGATACAAAATTATATTAATTTTCAATTAAAAGTTGAGGGATTAAGAAAGGAAGCTCTATGACAGGAACAATCAAAATTCGGTGAGCAAAGGTTTCAAAGATGTTGGAATTTCGACTTGTTGTGAAGATGATGTCAACAAAGACATAAATCGATAACAAATTGAAAATATAAAAAAGACCCAGTTCAGGAGATCCAATTTCCAAGCTTCAGTAAAAATCTTAACTTTTCACAAGGTGTTTTGAGTTTTCGACCAAGTCCAAATCCGAAAGATAGGTAGTTATTAGTTAATTTTCTGATTAGTTTTTTCAAAAAAAGTTTTTAAATTTTAGCATAGGGTGGTGTCTCTTCACCCTAAAGGGGTGTGAAAACCATTCATCCACATATATATGTGGTGTAAAATGTAAAGTTAGAGAAGAATCATCAACAATGTAAAAAACTTATTATTTTCTACTGCACTTTCTGCAAGTGATCTATTGTACATAAGACTTTATGGAGCATTAATATAAATTAGTTATTTTCTCTAATTTGGAGTTATGGATTTGATCGTTCCTTATTGATCAGTCCTTTAAGATTTTATCTCCAGAAGATAAAGCTGCTTTAAAACTTTATGTTTGGAAATTATTCCCATTATTTTTCAATTTGATAATTAGAATTATTAGGCTCTATTAATTCTATCTTATTGGGCTCATTAAGCTTGGGTTAAATTCAATAAGATTGATTGTAGCATAATAAAATAATCAAAGACATTAAAGACGAGCAGTTGATAGGAGCATTTAGGTGGTGTTCTCTGTCTCACTTAGTTGTACATAGGATTAAAAAGGAATTGTCTCTATTACCCAATAGAAGAAAGGCACTGATCTATTATCCTTAAGTTGAAGTCTCTGTTAAAAAATATTACAAGCAGAAAGTAGTCATCAATATTTATTTTAAACCAAATAATACATTATTTTAAAACATTCTTTCAAAAGCATTTGTATTATAGCATTTAAACAACATTCAATAATTGTGATACTCACAATTTGATTCCTCTCAAGTTCATTTTCCATTTTGAGAGAATCCAAAAGTTTTATATTTAGTTATCTGCTATAAAAAGCCTTTGAACCAACAAATTTGGTTAAGGTATAGGCCCACCAGCCTTGGTCTTGCAGAGCCAGAATTGTAGAAGTTCAAACCCTTATTGTGGTTGAACTTGTCCATTGGCAAAAACAATTGGATTTCCTAGCATTGGATTGGCAAGTCCATAGGAAATCTAATCCTTCATTTTTGGGCACCAACAGATTGGCGACTCTGCTGGGGATTTGTCTATGAAAGACAACATTGAAGATTACCTAGAAGCTTTGGTGATGTAATTAAAACTCTACTGGAGATAAGAACTCCAAAGTAGTAAAGAAACATTTTCCTCGAAGAGAGGTGGTGACTCTATTCAATAAAGCATTTCAATTAGCGACTCTATCGAGGAAGAAGACCCAGGAGGAGATAAGTAAAGTTTTCCTCTTTGAAAGAGGTGGCGACTCTATTGTCAAGAACCTAATGTATAAAGAAACAAGTTACTACGAATTCAGATATTTAGAATGTATCAGAATAAACAACCATTTCAAAGAAAACCATTTATTCCAGATGGTATCAGGCCATTGGATCTCAGGGGATTCCATTGTATTCCTTTTAAGTTGCTCCCTAAGTTTTCACAACTTGTACCAAAGTTCCATGGAGAATGGGATGAATCAGCAATTGAACATTTGGATGCATTTTATGCATTTATAGAGAACTATGAGATTTGTGTAGAAGATCAGGCAATGAAACTATTTTTCAGGACATTAAAAGATAATGCATGAGAGGCATATGAATCACTACCTACACAGAACATCTCATCATGGAAGGAGTTTGAGAAATGGTTCTTAAATGAATTTCATGATGCAAGTGAAGGAGATAACGTGTATTATGAACAAGATAAAAATAAGAACTGCATTATGGAAGAAGAACCTTATATGTCTCCCTTAGATGAATTTCTCAATTTGGAAAGGTATGAAGGTGAGTCTACAACCCATTTGTTCATAAGGATGGTAAGTATTTATTAGGAGACACCATCATACATCATGCCTTCACACAAGAAATTTCTGAAAAAACTTCATGAGTTGGGAACCTCACTAGATGACCCTGATTTGAGGTTTCTTTTTCAAAGATTAGAAGAATATACAAAAGAGAAACAAAAACCTGATGATGTTTCAGATTTAAGTGAAGAAAAGTTTTTTGGACAATTTGAGGAAGGAAATAACATTTGTTATGAACAAGAAGAGGATCAACAATATATCTAGGAAGCAGAGCCTTGTATGTCTCCCTTGGATGAATTTTTATAAATGAAGAGACACAATGGTTGATAGGATTGGATGCTCCACTTGTCGCTCACAGTCGTGCCGTAGGAGAAGCCTGGGTGCTTTTTTAACTGGGATTATTAATTAAGACAAGTATATTGTTAGTTTTATGAAGCGGTGTATCCTTTGAAAAACAAACCGCATATCCTTTCACTAAGATATAAATATAAAGTGAAAATCAAACAAAAAGGAACACACGAACACATCCCGTTTTAAACTGGCAAATATTATATTTTGGTATATTATATTCTTTCATTGGCAAAGGAATGAATATTTAATTGTTTCCATATTTATGTCTAGTTTGTCTCCGCATCACAGGAGTTAAAGTGCATCCTAGATTAGTTTAAAATTACATTCGTATAATTGATCTGTCACGTCTGGATTATTAATTTGTTTATAGTTTTAATTGCATAAAATTTTATAAAGTTGTGCATAATAAGCTTATAATTTTGACTCTATTGCCCTTTTAGAATTTGGCACTGGTCATTTCATTATTCAAAATTCGTGATTTATATGCTGGCAATTATTTCATATCCTGCCTTTGAAGAATTAGTATATTCATTTATCTTTGAAGTTTACAATTACTTTTTTACTCTAAATTATTCATATAACCATTTTGTTTCCAATTCAGGATTCAAAAGTTTGAAACATTTATTTTCCGAAGCTATCTTTGAAGTTGCACAGATTGGTGTCTTTTCAACGATTTCTGTATTATTGTGCAAATCGAAAGTTTTCCGTCATCTTGCCATTTAGGAATCTTTCGTTGCATTAATATTCTGATTTATTTGCTATAAGTATCTTGGATTCAAGTGATTTGTTCAGGATCAGGTATACCCGCCTCGGCCTTGTAGAGCCTAAAGCGCAGAAGATCAAATCGATTGATCTTGTCATGTTGGCCTTAACCGGTTGGATATCCCAGCATCGAGTTCGCAAAACTTGCATGATTCCAATCTGCGGTTTTGGGAACCAACACATCCATCCTTCTTTCTGTCTTAGAATTCTTCGTGGGTATTGAAGCCCTTGGTTATGTTTGTTTTCCTCACTTGTGAACGTCATCTTTCCTTGTACCATTTAAATTCCTTCCTTTGTTCTTGATCTTTGGAAATCTCGGGTTGTTGTAGCATCTCCTTCATCTTTGTCTTTAATCTAGGAATGGCCTTATGAATATTGGAAATGTAGTCTCATCCATAGTTCAACTTATCGTTATTGGCAACTTATCGCCGAGGGCAAAAAAAAAATATTAGGATATATCAGAGATAAGTCGGGAACTTATCGGCGAACTTATCGGGAAACTTTAAAAATGGCTTAAATTTAATTAGAAATGCATTTTTTTTGCAAAATTCAGTAAGGAGATTCATCTAATGAGTTAGTAAATGAGTAAACAAACCAAACAAGCTGATCTAGATATATATAAATGCAAATATGTATCAAAATTGCATCCTCATGTGGAATGCTGATGGCTGGTAGCCATAGGCTGATAGTCTGAACTCTGAAGAAAACTAAAAACAACAAATTGTCTTTGTAAAACTATAAGCAAATACATATGCCAAGTACAATATCAAACTAGTCTACATCTTCCTCTTCCCCTTCCCAGTAGCTCTAGTAAAAACTACGGGAGTGGGAGGGGGTCTAGCCCTAGTAGTCCGCTATGGCTATGATAGCTCCCTCTACACAACTAGCTGTGACTGGACCTCCACCCTAGATGTAGATGGTGCTGACACTGGCAATGACTCCTCATCATCTGTCTCCTCCTCACTCTCACTGCTCTCATGATCATCCTCTTGAATGTCATCCAATCCTGTTGTGACTCCACCCTCCTCCATAGCCTGCCTCTCCAAATCATAGATGTCATCCTCTGTGAACAATGGAGGCTGCTCTTGTGATGTCCAATCACAGTACGGATCTATGTCATCCAAATCAAGTGGCCCTGCTGCTGGTAACTCTACCTTTCTTATGCGCAACTTAAGGTTATATTGCACATAAACAAGGTCATTGAGGCGTTTCTATGCTAACTTGTTCCTCTTCTTCGTGTGAATGGCCTCAAATAAGCTCCAATTACGCTCACAACTAGATGAGCTACATGGCTGACATAAGATGCACGAGGCAAGTCTTTGCAGATTTGGGACATTCCCACCTCAATTTTGCCACCAAGCATCTGCAAGATAAATATTAAAGAGTTAGAAAGCAAGGTGAAAACATATTTTAGTAACTTAGTTTTTATATACTATCATGCATGTGAAAGACACCAAAAATCCAAATATTGTACTTGGGGTTTGAGTCTATCTTCCTCTTCTTGCCAAGTCTAAGGAGAATAGCTTGCCCGTTGCATTCTGATACACTTCCATCTCGGCCACAATGAGGTCTCTCCCCTCAACCTCAAGTACCATCCTCTGCATGCATTCAATGAGGCCCTCCATGACCTCTCCAATGGGATCCCTGTAGGATGGAGAGAAGAGATAAGCAGGGTTGAGGAAGTACCCCGCTGCATGAATGGGTTGGTGGAGCTGATTGTTCCACCTCCTATCAATAATTTCCCATATGGGGTCAAATTTTAGGTTGTTCCCCTTGTAGATATTTTTTACAGCCTCTTTGGCCCTATCCATGGCCTCATAAAGATACCCCATTGGGGTTTGATCCCCATCTACCAATCGGAGAACTTTAACCAAGGGCTCTGTCACCTACAATTGAAAAGTAGAAAAAGATTATCATTAATTATAGACTAGAGTTCCAAATTAATAATGAAAGACTTGATTCTTGAATACAAAAAAACTAAATATTCAACTTTTGAAGTTTCAAAGATACCTTCACAATTTCTGTAGCATCCTCAAAAAAGTGGTTGTCAAAGACAATGTATGCAACACTTTGACCATCAGCCTTCTTTGAATAACGTGAGTCTAACCATGGTTGACTCACAAACAATTGCTTCAAAGGATTCAAAGAACCAAGAACACTTTGCAATGTTAAGAAAATCGTTGCAAACCTTGTAGCTGCAGGTCTAACCAACTCCTTCCCATGGGTGAATTTTCTCATCAAAGCGAGAACCCAAGGGTGATTGTAGATATATTTTGTTATCTTTCTTGCATCCTCTACAACCAATTTCACCCAATCCAATTTTCCTATGTCCTCCAAAAGAAGGTCAAGGACGTGTGCTGCACAAGGAGACCAAAAAAGTGTGTTATACTTATCTTGGAGGATCCTTCCCGCTGCCACATATGCCGCTGCATTGTCAATTATTATTTGCACCACATTAGCAACCCCCACCTCCATCACAACTTGCTCTAACATTAGAGCCAAAGTTTCAGCTGCCTTTATCTTGTCTGAGGCATCCAAGGATTTCAGAAAGACCACTTGATGCTTGCAAGAAACTAAAAAATTGATGATGGTACGGTTTCTTCCATCTGTCCATCCATCTGAAAGTATAGAGCAACCAAAATGTTTCCATTGCAATTTTTGGTCTTCTACCACTTCATTGGCCCTAGTAACATCTTTGAGCAATCTACAAGAACAAAATAAAAATAACATTTAAGTACACAACTTTGTTTAAAAAAATTACATTCAACAAAAATAAATAAATTGTAAAACCGTAAAAGTGAACTAACCTCCCACTCAAGTCTTTAGGAGTAGGTGCCTTGTAGCCCTTTCCCGCTACAGTGATTCCTGTCACAAAATTCAGCCAATAGGGACTTTCTGCAACATTGAAGGGGATATTGTTAAAATACCAAAAATCAGCACATTGAATGTCAACTTGCCGATGCACATCGTTGTTCCACCCAGTACCCTCTAGTGATGGTTGTGCTCTAGGTGTGTTTTTGGGTACAAAAAAATTGTCTATAGAAGATGACTGTGGTGCTGGTCTACTAGAACCAGCAGAAGTGGAAGGCGAGGACAAGGTAGATTTGCGGATCCGTGGGCCACGATGAGAGCCCACTATGCCCTCAAGTGCTGCTTCATCTTCTTCAAAGGTGGATGGGATACCTGGTCACAAATCACAACCCACATTATTTCATTATGATTATAAAATAATAAAATTGTAAATGATTCTTAAAAATGAGAGTGTGAGATACCTTGCGATTCAGAAATGGCTGCCCTCATGGCCAATTTTGCCCTTTCCCTTTGCAACTTTTTCTCTTCTTGGGCAGCGAGCAAGGCATTCATCTCTCTCATCATTTCTGGGGTGGTGGCTTCACAAACCCTTGTGTCACGCTTTGTGATCCGTGCAAGGTGGTATTTCAAACGAGATATGCCTCCACTCAGTAGTTTTTCACATTTTATGCATATCACAGTATTATATTCGGGTCCTTCAAAAGCATATGCCCATGCCTTGTCTCTAGCCCCTTTAGGGCGCGTTCCTACATATCCCGATGGACATGCGTCTACTGAGGCACTAGCAGACCCTGCAGCTGAGTCAGTTGTAGAGGAATCCCTATTTGCCATTTTGACAAAGAATCAAACTGCACGTCACATACAAAATGAGGGCACAAATTTAGAAATTTAATGAAGAAATTTAGAAACAAACTAAGATAGTTTAAAACTTTAAATTAGTTTAAACATAGCTGAAACGTGAAGGAAAAAACCAAAAAACTTGAAAGGTTATGAAATTTTTGAGAAAATATGAAGTTTTTGACAAAACTATGAAAAATTTGCAAAAATTGCTAAAAAATGGTGTTAGATCTTATTCATTACGTTCTAAAACAAGTTATAGTAGATTGGAAATGATATTAGATAGTTTGTATAAACTTGAATACATTTAATACAAGAAAAAATGATTTTAAAACAAAAGGGAAAGAATTTTGAAAACCTACTTGTGATTTTGAATTTGCTTGAAAAATCCCTTCGAATCCGCTTCGAATCCACTCCAAAT
Source organism: Chamaecyparis obtusa (assembly GCA_027943335.1). NCBI lineage: Eukaryota > Viridiplantae > Streptophyta > Pinopsida > Cupressales > Cupressaceae > Chamaecyparis > Chamaecyparis obtusa. The sequence continues at coordinate 326,439 of BSBK01009514.1, forward strand.
CGATCCAAAATGCGTCAAATGCTGATGTTTCTCCTCCAAAACCCTTCTTACTATATTTTCTCTCCACAAAAAATCACTGGCAGTCGAAATAAAACCAAACTGGGCGTTTTTTACTGCTGTCGTGTTTTAACATGCTACTGCCGCGATAAATGGCGATAAGTTATGCACTTATTGCCGATATATCGCCGATAAGAGCAACTTATTGGCGATAAGTTTCCAGGCGATAACTATACAAGTTTTATCGCCTGGTAAAACTTATCGCGATAAGTTGACTTATCGACGATAAGTCGGCGATAAGTAGAACTATGGGTCACTCTCATCTTTGGAAATGCACTTTCAGGTCTGATTTTCAGGAAATTTCCAATACTTTGTAATATCCCCAACCCAATTCAAGACAATTTGGGTCTTTCTACAACTGACTAATTCAACCAAACAAATCTCAAGCATGCTGTTTTCAGATTTCAAATCTCAACTGAATAATACTCATAGGCATTTATTCAACCACTAGAGTGAATATAACATTCAATACTTGTTACTCATTTCCCATGGTAATTATGTCAAACACTTCGCATACTATCCAATGAATCTCAGTTTTAAGATTTAATGATTCAGATTTCATTCACCATTAAATGAGCTAACATAGATCTTATTGCATTGGAAAGGATGTAAAACTAATGTGTATTAAATAACAAGTTCACCATGAAATCCTTCAATAAGCACAGTACATGCATAAATAAAAGGAATTGCAATACTGAGAGCAGACCTGTGCAATTTAGACTTACGCTCTAATGTCCAACATACAGCTGGTAGCTGATTGTAATTGCTCAGCCTGAGAGACCAATCAAGTTCTCAAAAGCTAAAGCCACTATCATCAAATTCAGGAACAATGCCATTGGTCCCCAAACATAGCCGTACAAAAGAGATGTCTCTCTTAATGAATCGCACCAGCATGTAAGAATGATCTTCTACACACCCATTTATTTTCCAGTGTCAGGAAACTGAGATGATTCCACACTAGTGAACAGCAGTATGAATTTATATTCATTTCATCTCTTACGCAGCTATACTGGGCAGTGTATGGATGAGGGACGAAGAAAACGCCTTTCTAAGCAGCAGAGATAACAGCTTAGAATTTGTATTGAAAATTAATCCCCAATGTCATTGTAGGCAATCGATTTGGAGGCTACTGGCTGCCTTCAGGTATCTCCTCTAGAAATTTATCCGCTCATTTTCTTTAAACTCCATGATTCTTCACATGGTAGTGACACCCAATGAAAAACCTTCTGAAATATTGCCGTATCAATATTTAACTTCACGCTACAACCAAATTATTACCTTCGAAAGTATAAAGTTTTCCCCAAAGATACCATATAATAATAATAGCCAGCAATATCAACTTTATAAATGCACCCGATTTCTCTTCTCACAGCAATTTCAATATTTTTTTAGCACTAACTATAGTGTTCAGGAAAGAGAGGGGCCCACCAATAATGATACGCCCAACTATATAAGCTTTGAATAAATAAGCTCAATTTAAATATTAATCTTTGGACAGTAGACACATTTATATTAATTGCTATTGAATGTTGCTTCAGGATGCTCTATTCATATTCATGGCAATGCTACTCAACTTTAGCCCAGCCGATTAATATAATAAACATACCTCCATCAATCCACAGTAATGCCAAAATCAATCATATCTTATTACTCCCATTAATCTGAGGCTAAATAATAATTGCAAATATTGAAAAGAGCCGCCAGAACTGAAGGGCAATGATTCTGATAGAAAATTTTAAATCTTCAGCAACAAAAATACTTTATTTCTGAGACAATTCTGAAACCTTTCAAATTTTGTTTTCAAATGAAAACTTCATCAAATTTGCAGCAAATAAGTTCATAAGTGAAACCTGTGTTAGCTTCACCTCCCAATGAGAGAATTTGAGTTTCCGTCCAAATCTCCAGCTCCAAGGGTTTTCGTCCTCAGAACCTTCAATCCTCCAAGAAGAAATTGAATCTAGTATCAATTTTCATAAACATTTGAACATGATATGAATAATCCTCTCCTTCAACTCTTATAACATTCTCTAGGAAACTCTTGCCTTTCCCAATACTTGACCTTTGATATTCTTTTACTTTTAAATAATAAAGTGACTTTTAATAAAAATTAATTTAATTAATTGTCACTTAAAATTGGGGACATTACATACTTAGGCAATTTGAAGTCATCCTTAGATGGGAGGTCTTTGATTGTGCCTGTGGATTTCCAACCCATGGAATGGAATTAGGAATTTTCCATGGATTTGAATTAGAACTTTTTTCTTTTGCTTAGGCGGAGTTCACTATAGATCAAGGAATTTCCTTGACTTAACCAAATTTTCTCCCTTGAAAATTCTCTCTTCATGGAGAACTTTGATGACATTTGAAGAATTTCCAACACTTGAACTATATTCTTCCTCCTTGCTAGACCGAATTTCATCATGGACTAAGGATTTTCCATAGTTACACCATCGTCGGGGATGAAGGGACGGCAGAATGGGAAGGCAGGTTTCCAAGACATCAGGACAAAGGGCCTCAATTTGGGGATGGCATCGGCGCGGGACAGGGGGGTTGTATATACTACACACAATACATATGGTACTTAAAATGCTAGTTATGAAAAGATGTATAATACTATTAAGCAGTAAAATAGAAAAATTGCAATGCCAAATACTAAATAGTAAATACTTGAGCATTGAATAGTAAACAGTTCAGTGGGGTGGTTGTCCCAGGTAGTCTTAATTCAGTGCTAATTTTCAAGTCTCCAAGTTTTAGATATGAGTTTCAGAAACTTTGGCTCACTAGGTAGTCAAGTCAGTCAGGGATATAAGTGAGAGTTGGACCAAGCTAGTCAAGGATGTGGAGTTGGAGTCAAAAGATTTGTGATGAAATGAATTAGAATCCTTGGAAAATCCTTGTTCCAATATCAAAATTATCTTGGAAAGTCAAGAAAAGTTGTGGAAGATAAAACTGATGGAGGCGTGTTGATTCTTGAAATTTGGCTGTCTGAAAGTTTTTAGAATCTCCCAAAATCTAAAATCTCTATTATAACTCCTATAAATCTGAAACCACTCTCAAACATCTTGACAATATTTATATAAAACTTAAAGTATTGGAAAGGAAAATAATGTCACTTAAATGTTAAATTTTATAAAAAATGTTATTTTTTTAAAACATGTGCAAACAAGTTGTTGTGGGGGACGCTCAGACATCCACAGGATACTCGAGGAATGCTCAGGCGTCCCTCTTGATGTTCTAGGAACATATCGCGGCGGTGATTGGAGTTTTTGGGAGGCACCGCTAGAGACTTGGGGATAGCATCTCCGCGTCCCGGTCACACTCAAGATTGGGGAGGTGGGACGCATCCCTGTGGAACACTGGGATTTTCCTTGTTTTTCCTTGGGAGGACTTATGTAGAATTGTGGAATTTCCTAACACTTGACAATACTTAGCCACATTTGAAGTCATCTTAGGCTAGGAAGATTTGGCTTGGAAACAGGAATTTTGCATAAGCAGACTTCATTTAGAAATAAGAATTTCCATGAGTTCTTGGGCGTACTTCATGCCTTGACAGGATTTTTCCATGCCTTAGACAAATCATGTTGGAGCAAACATTTTGTCAACTCATGGAAATCTCCATGCCTTAGCAATTTCAATGTCTTAAACACTTTTTCATCTCTTCAAGGCGATTTTGTGTTGAAATAAGGATTTTCAAATACTTAGACAAATTTCTAATTGCTTTCCTCTAACAAATTTCTAATTTCTTTCCTCTGAACTTTCAAAGTCCATCTCCTCTTCCTTTCCTCTTGAATTTCCTTCCAAATTGAGGCGGACTTCAACTAAATTTGAAAAATTTCTTCATTGTATTTTCCTAAAAAGATAAGAAATTCTAAGTTAGGAGAGGGCATGAAATTTATGAATGCAAAATATAGAATTTCAAATCTAATTAAATCTTATTCTGATTTCACTTTGCATTCCTATGTCCAAAATCCATCTTCAATCCTTTTTGAATTTTCAATTAAGAATTGGAACTAAAAGTATGAAAAAGCAAGGATGAAAACATTGGATCTATCCCAATTCTGAGAATTTTAAGATTGAGATCTTGAATTTGGAATGAAAAATTCTTCAAATCTGCATAGATTTGTTAGAACCTATTAATCGGATTAGAAAACCCTTTAAATATTTTCAAGAAATCCTAAAAATCGCCTATAATCCTGAAAGAAATCAAAATCTTGAATATAAATTCATTCACAAACATGAAAATTCCAAGAAATGATAATCAATATTCATGGAATCCAATCTGAAAATTGTCCAAAATCTCTATCTTACTTCAAAAATCTGAAAAGTACTGCCAACTCCAGAGCTGCAATTTTTGGTTTGTGAATGAATACAATGCCAAACTCATGTATTGATAGGAAACGATGATATCAAGAAGGGATCGACTTGATTTATTTATTTATTTTTAATTTCTTACCTTTATTGAGCTTGGTGGATTTCTCTTAGAGAAGCTTTACTTACAAACTCTTTTCTCTTTCTTTATCCACTAAGATTTGGCTTTTTTTTGCTTTCTTCTAGAAGCTCTTTAGTGGCAACCCTTATCTTGCTTTCTTCTAGAATTGTTTTCAAGTCAATCCTTTATGTTTTCTTCTAGAAGCTTCCTCAAGTCAATCCATTTGTGCTTTCTTCTAGAACTTTCATGTGTGAACGGACTTTGAGGAATTTCTCTCTTCGGGAAAATTTTCTATATAAAATACAACATTTACATTCGTCACATTATACTTTAAGTTATTTTATATAAATATTTTTGGAATGTTTGAGAGTGGTGTCACATCTCTAGGAGTTATAATGGAGATTCTAGATTTTGGAAGATTCCAAAGTTTTTCAGGACTAGCCAAATTTCAGTAATCAGCATGCTTTCATCAGTGTTCTTTGCCATAGCTTTTCTTTCCAAGATAAATTTGATACTGGAACAAGGATTTTCCAAGAATTTCCACAATTTTGAATGCTTTTCCTCGTTTTGAAATTTAGAACATTTCAGACCTTTTCATTTTATTTTTTACGAAATCCCAAATGAATTTGAAGTTGAAAAGAAGAATTTTACATTTGGACGATTTCACAACTTTTGGCCTTCCCAAAATAGAAACTTCTAAAAATAGAAATTTCAAACAAGGAAAAAAAGAAACTTTCTAAATTTAGAAAAAGAAAACATAAAAGAAAGTTCTTGGATTGGCCCCAAACACTAAAAAATAGAAACTTTCCAAAAAAGCAAAAAGAAAAAAAGCACCTTTTCCTGAAAAGGAGTCGTTAATATTGACCTCAAGCAATGTTGATCTTTGTCCCTTGGCTCTTCTCAACATCTCTATGGCATCACAATACTCATTTGATCATGCTTCCTATTTTTTACATTTTGACATTCCTGAATTTGGACTGAGTCTTAAACTTTGAAGGGCAAGAGACCAGAGAATGAAAAAGAAACACCTAAACAAAACCCTAAAAAGTGAAAAACTAGGGGTCCCCATTTGCAATGGGGTGATGTGATAACGTTACGACAGATCCATATTAGAGATAATAATTTCAATTTCCCCAAAGCTCAACCTTGTTGATGTTAACATCCACATTTCTAACTGAAGTTTTCAAAGTTGTATTTGTGAAGAGAATACTATATTAAAATACCCAAGGTCCTTTATGATTCTTCTAGCCACATGGACAAAACTATTGTAGAGGTAAACTACTGTGACAGGTGCTGAGGTCAAATTATTAGGCATTTAATGTTCATAAGGTCAGGGTAATCTCCTCTGGTAATTAGGTGTTATTACCAGGTCACCAACATCACCTTGCCTTCAAAAGATGGCATGTAATTCCTGTCAGGAATTATCTCCGCATCAGAGATTCATTGAGGCATCCAATAAAGCCTGACAAGCCTGAGACAAAAACCAATTGTGGTAGAATAAGCCCAAGCCCTAGTGTCATTAGTGGGGGTACAAGTTTCAACTGGATTAGCAATGGAGATTTATTTTAGGCTGCATTATATTTCAGAGTAGGAAATCTATCAAAATGATTCTGAGATTCAATTTCTAACTTGGGACTGATGGTTTTACAGATAAAACTTCCAGTAATCATTAGAGTAAGAGAACCAAATTAACTACAAAACAAAAAAATACGTGAATAACACCAAGGTTCATTTAAAATCTTCCCAAGGATACTATTCTTGAACAGGATTCTACTGTTCCCTAAAAAGCACTCTATTGCAATATGAAACTATGTTGCCTGCCCTGTTGGAAAGCACCCTTTCAAAAAACTATTGGATACTGGAATTGGCTATTTATACAATTCTTTCAAGTTTTAATGAGATTTTTTCACTAGGCCAAGTTAAATTAAAAAAGAATAACAAAAATAACACCAAGGGTGCATTTCAACTCATGACACGTCCTTTAAAGGATGCTATTCTTGTCCCTGGTTCTCATGTTCTCTAAGAAGTGCTCTGTTGCAATGTGTAGCTATAATTGTTGTCTTTCATATTTGAAAACTTCTTTACAGAAAAAATGTGGAAATAAGAGTTGGTTATTTGTGGAATCTAAACACAATAAATCAAGCATGTATAAAATAAGCAAGGTAATTATAACCAATTAGAACAGCATATATACATGTACAAAATTCCAAACAAAATACCTCTGCCATAATGAGTGATTCCAGGGCCTTCTGCATGGACAATACCCTAGGATGCATCTCAAGTGTAGTCCATTTTCCCTGTTTATGATTTCTCATTATTCCATTCACATGGATATGATCTAGAATCTTTTTAACTGAAAGCTCATTCAAAGGAACACCATGTTTCTGTAATTCTTTCAAATAATCCAGCTCAATAGGCTGCAAAAACAATATAGCTTCCCCCTTTTGGCCCAGACGAGCTGTTCTACCAACCCTACAAATTATAGCAAATCCAACCAACTCTAAGAAAATTATCCATAATAAGCAGTAAGCAAGAAGAGAGACAATGCCATTCAAATTAGTTCAGTAAATACTAAATTACAAACAAATAAAGGCTCTTGAAAAAAATGTTGCTACAAATATCAAGATAGACAGAATGTCTTTCAGAATGGGAAAATTGCATACAAGACTAAAATCTCAAATTACTCCTTAAATGGGGTCCCCAAGTCTTCAAATGTGTGGTTCCTTGCCCAGCACCCCAGATTAAGGCATTGGTTAACAACTTTGCTCCACAACTAGTTGATTTTTTAATCTTACAAACAGACCAACATTTAAAAAAATTAACGTAGAGCTCAGTCTACAATGATGTTCCAATCATTGAATTACAGATGTAGCTTATATGCATCTTCTAGAATAGAACCACTTGAAGCTATACAAATAAACTATTTATTAGTACTTGTAATAGACAGTTGTAAGCATTACATGTATAATTAGACAAATGTCAAGGATTCAAATATTAAGATAAAACTAAAAAGAATTTGGTTCTAAAATAATATGATGTAAATGAATTTTGTGTATAGTTCTGACTCCTGAGCATATTTGTGTCAGCACATAATATTTTAGCGTTCTTTGGAAGTGGCATTTGCAAAGTTTTATCTGAGGCTAGCATTAGACAAATTTTCTCCCAGACAAATTCTATGGCTTGATGTTCTGCTGGACAACATCAACATAAATTATAGGTGCAAGCTATATTTTTTTGAATTTGCCATCTGTTGGTTAGTTTTTGCAGTAAAGGTGGTGATATACTTCAAAATCATCTATAAACTAGAGTGTGCCCTAACATCATCCAGCTGCTCAGTTCCTTTTGTTTTTCTTTATTTGGTAATTATTGTGCATACTGTAACGTCCCTGACCACTGTGATGAGTCTAACTGGACTCCAAATCTCACAACTGAATTCCTCAATGACAAATTAAAATCTTTCTTTTTTTATTTAAGTTTTCAGAATATATGAGAATAATTGGGATATTACATCACTAAATTGCCATTTAATTAAACCATTTCCACATGTCAAAGTAAATGGAAAATTAACAATTTAAAATTAACCAAATCTCTGTTGTAACGGTTTTAACAAATCTATACACCTTCTTAAATTGCGGCCGCTGTAGGAGTAATCGCAGCTAGTCTTCTACAGCTGATGAAGGAAGAAACGTGGCTGCAACAAAATGTGACACCAGCTCTCTCTTACGTTCCCTGTTGGCATCTACTGGCTGACTGTATCACAATGGTATCAGAGCAAAGATCTTGCCATCCTGTAAGGGTATGAAAATAAATAATGGTAGATAGATTTGTACTGAGTGTGCACTATACCTGTAGGGATAGAAATTTACCACCTCCTGAAGGTAATGAATAGGGCCCACAAAATGAACAGGCAGGAGACAGAAATAGAAATAATATCGGAAATGATGTTGGCATAGAGGCCAGATATGCCTTTAGGAATATCGCAGTTGGTCAGCATTATGTTGCAAATGTATTGCAACAACTTTCAGACACTCTACAGCGCATCGCATTTCCAGGTGATCGTGCTAGAGACAGAGGTGCGAGGAGTGTTTCAATTAGATCACACAGGTCACGAGCAGATAACAGGCGTGATAATAGAGATGACCGTACAGGTATTTATGATAGGCCTCTTCATCCTACTTTCTTGAGGTTTGAGCTGGATGCAGTTAGTATAGAGACAGAGCCGACACCATTCGTTGATGACATGGTGGCACAGTTCACAGAGTGGAATGCTCTTCCAAAAGCAATTAAGAGGAATTTGAATTTTGATAGGTACTTGATACAGAAGAGAGAGCATTCCAGAGGCTCTTCTCAGGAGGATGGGGCTATGACAGACTTGCTTGATGACAGTTGCATTGAGTCTCATCATATCCATGAGACAGGAGCTCGTGATCAAGAGAATGCTGATGTCATGATAGCCACCAGTGATGGCAGCCCTACATCAACTGGTAGCAATGAAATTACTAACGATATAGGTTCTGATTTTTATGACAGCAGTCCTATGTGTGAACTTATTGATGACGTCGATGATAGGGCAAGTGTAGGGAATGTTGTGGACACCAGTGATGTTATCTATGAGGATGGTTCATGCTGCAGCAATTCTGGTATATCATATCAGATATTGGATGATGACTCAGAGTGGTTATCGGATGATGATAGGTCCCAAGATCATAATTTACAAGGACTTATTGCAGATAGGGAGAATTTACAGAGGCATGAGACAATTCAGATAGAGTAGATTACACATTATGTCTCTCAGAGTTCACCGTATTATGGCTCAGATCAGTAGATGGGTGTTGTTCATTTTGTGAACAATCCTTTATTTGAGGCGGAAGTTGTTATGACTTATGACAACCTGCTATTTGAGCTTAGTGATGATCCCTTACAGGTGTTGTACAATGATGATGATGACGTTTGGGATTTGATTTGTACACCTGATCATCAGGCAGATTACACAGGAGGCCAGCCAGGCCTAGCTGGACAGTTTACCAAGGTGTACACGGTGAGGAGTGCTTATGGCTTTACATTCGATCCTCACGTTCAGGATATCTATCAGTCACACAGTTCTTCAGTGCATTCTTTTGATGACTGGTATGATGATTTGGTTAGTTTGAAGACTGGGAGTAATTCCAGTCTGTTGGTTGAGTTACTCCCGTGTGAGTTACTCTCGGTTGAGTTTCCCCCACGAGGTGATCCTGTTGCAGCATCATCAATTTGGGTGTTGAGTGCAGATTTCCAGTTACTGATGTTGGTACTGTTGATGTTGTTGGCTTCTTCACAGGAGTATGAGGTTGATCGAGACATTAGTCATGACCATCCTTGGGATCCGGGTGGATGGTAATGTTGCTTGTTTTTCCTGATTGCTTGAGGACAAGCAATCTTGGGAAGGGAGGACTGTAATGTCCCCGTTTTTCAGGCCTTTGGGATTAGCTTGGTTTGGTGACCCTCGCAAGCTAATCGGGTGATCAGAGGGGGTCAAATGTCAGAGCCAGTGTTGGGATTCCATTTTGGGGACTCAATTTATCAGATCTGCTCTTCGTTCGGGTCAATTCGGTCGACTTACTATTTTTAGTAAGTGGTATTTTGGGTATGGCCAAGATTAGAAGGGTGTCTGCACATAGTGTCAGATGTTTTAGGATCGAGCTTCAGGGAATCTCCAGTTGAGAGACTTACTATTTATAGTAAGTCTATTTTTAGTAGTTGGCTATTTTTGGCAGTGGGTTATTTCTGGCAAGGCAGTTGGCGTTTGGGCTCTAGTGTCGAAAATGAGTTTGTTTCAGTTAGTAGAATTCAATGGCTTTGTTTTTAAATTTATCGTTATTAAATTAAAGTATTTTAATTTAATAACGTAAGTACTTTATAACTTTATTGTTATAAAGTGAAATTATCATTTAAAAGCCTTTTATATTAAAAAAGTGAAATTGTGCTTTTTCCGAAAAAGCTATAAGTACAACTCGAAAAAGCACTTTCATTCACCTATTGTTGATTTGATAAATTGTTTATGTGAGAATTCTGCTTGGCTTGGAAAAGTTAGGGTTTCTGGAGCTTGGTCTTCATTTTTTGAGAGTTCTTCTGAGATTTGTCGAGTTTGGTCTTCTTCCAGGAGAGAGCTCGTTCTGATTCTGAATTAAATCCAGTGCTGATGTATATTGGATTTGTATGAAGTTTTTATTCTACAGGCAAATCGATTTATTCTCCTAGGGTTTGATTTGTCTTCCTGCTGTGGTTCGGATTTGATTGAGAGATTTGTTGTTCAGGGTGTTCATGAATGCCAGACTTATTTGCTGCTCATATGCTTTAGATGCCAATGGATTATGCAGCAATTATCATGCGAAATTTATAGTTTGCAGATCATTTAGTAAGTAAATGCCGTACAGCATACTGGTGCCATACGAGTTTACCACAGGCCATACGATTTGCAGCCTAGACCTGCACGTGCCTGCATTTGACAACAAGTGGGCCAACCATGGGTGTTTCAGAATTCGCAGGAGTTGTTTGTGATGGGGAATTCGATGTGATACAGTCAGCCAGTAGATGCCAACAGGGAACATAAGAGAGAGCTGGTGTCACGTTTTGTTGCAGCCACGTTTCTTCCTTCATCAGCTGTAGAAGACTAGCTGCGATTACTCCTACAGCAGCCGCAATTTAATAAGGTGCATAGATTTGTTAAAACCGTTACAACAGAGATTTGGTTAATTTTAAATTGTTAATTTTCCATTTACTTTGACATGTGGAAATGGTTCAATTAAATGGCAATTTAATAAGTGATGTAATATCCCAATTATTCTCATATATTCTGAAAACTCAAATAAAAAAAAGAAAGATTTTAATTTGTCATTGAGGAATTCAGTTGTGAGATTTGGAGTCCAGTTAGACTCATCACACATACACATGGAAAAGTTGAGAAGTCTACTCCCCAAACAGGTCCAAGAAGGTGGTACTTGAAATGTAAGACTTCATTTTCAAGCTATGATTCCCATGTAACACAATGTTCCTTCATTACTGAATGATGATGATGATGATGATAATAATAATAGGAGTATTATTGTGTTGATTGCAATGATGATAGCAATCTTTTTTTTACAGATACCTACATGAGATTCTTGACCATCAAGGAGTCAACAAAAGATTATAACATTAAACATGAAATATGGGTCAGTTAAGATTAACTAAAAAATATGTAGTTGAATCCAAATTTAACATCATATAATTCAGTACACAACAAAAACACCACCTGTATGAAAAATGAATGATCTAGGGAGCTCTATAATAAATGGTTCATAAGGCACAACAATTGCCAAAGGTTTTTGCATAGCAAGCTAACTTGGCTTGATCTTGGAGTAAACTCCATGATAAGTTTGCCTAAGTTGAAATGGTATTGAGGTGGATGACCTATTGAGAAGTCTAGATGCTTCACCTCTTTAAGCACTAAGTGGACCATTTATACTAAGTGAACCACTACTTATGAATTATGGGCTGATGAAGCTTGACTCAAAACTACATAGTTGAACCCTAATAAAGCATTAGATAATTTAAAACATTGCAAAAACACCACCAATATGAAAATGAAAGAGCTAGGAAGTTATATAATGAATTGTTCATAAGAACAACACTTGCTAAAGGTTTTGCAAAGGAGGTAGTGAGCTAAGTGGACTTAATCTTGAGGTAAACTTTATAGTTAAGCGCACTTGAGCTGCGATAGTATTAGAATGTTTCTAATATTCGTTAATACTCAATCTTGTGTATACTGTTGTATTTAGTAGTTTCTATTTCTGTTATTCTCGTCATGTATATATGAGCTTCAAGCTCTTTGTAAAATTATTCAATACATAAAAACAATCTGTTGTATATTGCTTTATGGTATTAGAGCTAGTCATCTGAAATCGCAAGTCTGTTCACGATTTCGTTTAGGGTCGAGATCGCTAATGCGTTCTCCTGTCTTCAACCCATGCGAAATCTTTGCAGCAGAGCTTGCTAGTTTTAGATAGTACTCAAACAAGTTACTTACCAAGAAGTCCATGTGCTTATTCCTTGTGAGCATCACCTCGATGGATTGAATGTTGTGAACCATTCATACTCACATGAGGTGGGTTCTATTGTGACTTTCTCACACCATCACCCCATTGCCAATGGGGAACCTTCTTTTCACTTGTCAATTGTTAGCTTTAGGGCTTTTGGCAGTAGAAGTGTCAGTTTTGAGCTAGAAGGTTGAGTGGTTAAGTGATCAAGTCGTCAAAGTTGCAAATGCAGACTAGTCATAAAGTTTTGTGGTGACTACAGTTAGGTTATGCAATTGTCAAGTTCTGTGTGAAAAATCATAAGAATTGGGATATTTTGGCTGGTCAAATGGTCTGCAAAATCCTATAAGTGTTAAATTTTGATCAGATTTAGAATAGAGGAATTTTAAATTTTCTGACTTGTTTCCTATATAATGATACTTAGATTAGAATTATATTCTTAGTCCTTTTATCCCAATGAGATTGTCTGTGTGATGATAATGCAAATCTGAGGGAAAACAATGAACTCCAAATACAATGATGATATATTTGTGAAGAGCCCAGCTGGCTCTCTTGTACAATCTAACTCTTAACTCAATTTAAATAGCTCTTCTAAATTTCTTACGAAATCTATTGAAATTAATGAACATCAGATATGAATTTAAAAGATACTTTTCAGATCTTAACCTCTTGATAATAAATCAATAGTCAAATATTTACCTTCGAATTACTCACAAAAAATCAGAATTGATCAACTATCAATTTAACTTCACATTACATGCAATTAAAAACAAATCTGGGCACCTTTAATAACTTAATACTTGACGCCACTGGCTGGAAATCAAAACGCAGCCTGTATCATATTCATGTGCTGCCAAAGGATGACGCCAACCTCTTTAACCTACTTGTTGCTTGCAACTATTTGATACGCAGCTCCAGAATGATCAAACCTGCCTCGCGTCAATGAGACAATACACCAGCAAGCTAAAACTCTCTGCAGATCCGTACAACACCAGCATTAAGACTGTACGGCTGGCATTAATTACCACTATAACTTCCATTCAACACACAGCATGCTAAAGGAAAAACACAGCTTCCAAAGACTTCTGCAAATTCGTTCATACAAATTCAGATTCTCAGTAAACACTCCCAAATAAATCCAGTATACATCAGCACTGGATTAAAATTCAGAATCAGTTCTACAACTGCAAAATTCACCATCAACCTATAATGGCTCAAATTGCTAGAAGAGGAATCAGTCCTCAAAACCCTAGCCGGGTAGTCTCTCTCCAAACTTCAATAAAATCATAATTCAACAATAGATGATTTGCCTTTCACAAAGCATTGCTTTTATAATTAAAAAGTGTCTTCTCTCACACACTTTTCACTTAAAACACTTTTTATACTTAGGCACATATTAAATAATATAATTTATTAATTCATTTAGCTCCAAAAAAAGACCTTTTCACCAATATCATGAAATTATGACGCGCATGGTCCCTGTTTCTTGTGCCCAAGATTTAAAACTTTTCATCCCGGTTCCAACGAGATATCACACTAAGGTATCCAACATATAATACCAACAAAAATGGCAACCTTAGCAAATTTAATTAAAAAATAATAATAAACCACCCATCTTGCGAAAACAACTGAAGAAGCGTCCGAATCGAAATCTGTCTACACAGGATTGATCCTGATGATGAAAGAACCTGACAGGGTGACTTACTAAAAATAGACGCTCTCTCCAAGATTCTTGGAGCCCAAACTGGAAGCCAAAAATGAAAACCGAGAGCATCATTCAACTCCTCTAACTCATCCGAGCTCATCAGAACTATCCATTGACTTACTATAAATAGTAAATTCACACCAATGACCCTCTAAACACCTCGCCAGACCATGAGGATCGCAATAATGACCTGGCACCATCAGATCAATGACCTGCAAAAAAATGGGGACATTACAGTCCTCCCTCCCCAAGATTGCTTGTCCCCAAGCAATCACCGAAACAAGAAACATCATAATCCTCCTGGATCCCACAGAAAAAAGTATACCATGCCACTGACATAAACTGTAGGCTTCTGTAGCATCACCCAAAATGCAAATTGGATAACTCTGTAAAGAGACCCAAAACAACTACTCACCCAAACTCCTGTATTGAATCTGTCTCTGCCTAGATCCCAAAAGAAGTGAACTTCAGGACCATCAAAAACCAAAATGTATGGGAGACTTAGATCCCATACACACTGAGCTCCCCCTGCGCACCCAACTGACCCGTACTGAGTGTGTAGACCATCTGCACAACAGTGATGAATACCCCTGAACAAAGCTATACCAGGGCCCGAATATCCACACACTGCATAATCCCTGCAGTCACCATAACTCTGCAAGTCACCTGCTACTGACTTGCAGCCAAAACTCCCATCAACCACTGATGGCGAGAGCCCATCCCATAACAGATGATAAGGACTAGGAGCCAAACTACCCCTGTGTGAGATGAAATCTTGTACCTGTGGGTCAAAAGAAAAATGATGAACATACCCCACCGTATACTGCCGGTAGGTAGCCCCAATCTCTATCAATAGCTCATCATTATCAAACTGGGAATCATGAGATGGCTCCAATCTTTGACTCCGAATAATTGTAGGTTGGGTAGGAACCTGAGAACCCCTCTCAACAAACCCAACCTCAAAATCCCTGCGGGGAAGCATAGTAGATAGAGTCTCCACAATCTTCCCTACCAATCTCTGAATAGCACAAGAGCCTCGGATGAGAGTACACTTAGACACTCTATAAGAATCCTGTCGCACATCTATACTCTCAAGTAAATACTCCATAAATGACTTGGTGCAGTAGAAATTATACGTGGAAGCATCAACTTGCTCCCCCGCAATCCACAACTGATCCCTCTGAAAATGTGGCACAACCGAGTGTCTCGTGCTATTAGCCATGTGAGATGATGCAATAGATTCACTTCCAACAAAAGGAAGCAAATCAACCTGAGAGCTTGACTCCACTGGTACTCCTACCTCATCCATACCAAGTGCTCCCATATCCTGAACATGTGTGTCTACCACATCATCATGTTCCTCATCACCAACCATAGGAGCAAACTCACCACCAACCACCTCGATGTGCAATCGAACTAGGTCTGGGGCTGGTGTGGACCGCAAATGCTCCAACTCCACGATCACCTCCTCTAACTGGATCTGTGACTCCTGAAAAGCCCGCTGAGTGTCCTCTAAAACCTCAGTAGTTGCTACGAGCTCTTGGGTAAGCTCACTCACCTCCTCTTTGTCCATCAGTGCCTGATAAGCTGTACTCCCCCACTCCACTAGGTGATCTCGGTCGGCTACCATCTGTAAGTAATTCTGTCTCAAAATCTTGACAGCCTCACACAAAGAATGAATCTCTGTCAATGAAAGGTAACCACCATTGGGCTCATCTGTCATAGGAGCACCCCAGCCATAAATAGCCAACAACTGACGAGCGGCATCAAAATGCTCGAGAGTAGAAGTAATATCTCTCTCATTAACTCGCAACTGGCTAGTCACATGATGACTCTGCACAACAGGCCTCCTACGAACAACCTCAAATGCACTATCTACACTATAAGAGGAAGCTATATCCAACAAAATCCCCTCAAAATCACCATCTCTTTGTGTACTTTCATCTGAGTACACATCAACAAACTAAGTTCAGGCATCGGACATGTCCTCATCTAACCCCGAGGAAGCTGCTGCTGAATCTGACTCAACACAATCTCCAGCTACCTCGTCCTCTCCAACCATCTGACAGTCTAGATCCTGAGACACGTCCTCATGAGTTACCGAAGAAGTAACCCGTCTCTAAAAGTGGAAGCCCTGGCTGTAACAAACTCCTGCCACTCATAAGCTTCCCTGTCCTCATCTGTGAGTCCTTGTAACACAGAATCCTGGAACCCACCATCACCATATGACAACGCTGAATCTACACCCAAAGTCAAATATAGAAAGCCAGAAACACTACAACACTCATCGTCCTCGCTCTCTGCATCGGAGATATCTGCAATGCTAGTGTCCACATCATCTATTTGCATCCCCTCTACTAACTGTAGTTGCAAACACGACTCAATGTTGTCATGTGAATCAACTATACAGTGGCATGAAACTACGTCGCCCAAATCAACTGCAACACTCCCATCCTGAGTGTCATCACAAGAAAGCTCCATGCACACATCCTCAACACAGGAAGAAATCACTGTCTCCTGTACTGATCCCACACTGCGACTGCTATCATAAATCTTTGTGCTATCAGAGCTCATACACTCCTCGCAGTCATCACCCAACATCTCACAAGGGGTGTCATCTCCAACGCAACTCACATCATCCTCAAAAGTGTCATCAGATGTGTCTATATTATCAGTTCCCACATCTCCTGTTGAAATCTCATCTGCGGACACGTGTCTCTGCACACATGACTCAACGTCAAGTTGTGCACCAATAATGCTAGAGCACAAACTGTCATCAACTGACCCCGCTGTAATGCCCAGATCACCAACCTCACCACTGGGAGACTCCGTACATGCCTCGGTCCTATCTGAGGAAGCAACTGCCTCCTGAACTGGAGCAACACTACTACAACTGACATAAACATCTCCAATAATAACTCCCTCCATGAAAGAGTCTGAACACCCAGTCATAACTGCAACATCAGCTGCCTCTGTACAATCTGTAGTGACTGCTCTGGGAGCCTCAACCCAGTGATGCTCAACACTGCTATCATCCAATGGCGCCGAAACATCCACTGGTTCCGGTGCAATAAATCCATCATCAGCACTACGAATGAGAATAGTAGATGCTAAACTAGATGTAGGAACATCAGCATCACGGACAACTGTTGGAGAAAACTCTAGCCTTCTCCCCTGCAAACTCGATGTCGGCCTTCTAAAGGTAGAGACCATATATCTCGCTGCCCTATCTATTGTAACTGGATCCGACAAACTCTCTGCCAATCTCTGCTGATGCAGTCTAAGTCTCTCCATGCTTTCTACTAAAGCATTTAATTCCGATCTATTTCCCTTACTGCTATGATGACTTCTGGAGCTGGATCTCCTCTATTTATCCATGGCTAGAGAAAATAGAAGTGCTGATCACTTTTAAAAACTTTTGAATAAAAATGAATCCAGACCCCATAGGATGGCAAGAAAATAGCTCTGATACCACTGTGAAGAGCCCAGCTGGCTCTCTTGTACAATCTAACTCTTAATTCAATTTAAATAGCTCTTCTAAATTTCTTACGAAATATATTGAAATTAATGAACATCAGATATGAATCTAAAAGATACTTTTCAGATCTTAACCTCTTGATAATAAATCAAAAGTCAAATATTTACCCTTGAATTACTCACAGAAAATCAGAATTGATCAACTATCAATTTAACTTCACATTACATGCAATTAAAAACAAATTTGGGCCCTTTAATAACTTAATACTTGACGCCACTGGCTGGAAATCAAAACGCAGCCTGTATCATATTCATGTGCTACCAAAGGATGACATCAACCTCTTTAACCTGCTTGTTGCTTGCAACTGTTTGATACGCAGCTCCAGAATGATCAAACCTGCCTCACATCAATGAGACAATTCACCAGCAAGCTAAAACTCTCTGCAGATCCGTACAACACCAGCATTAAGACTGTACGGCTGGCATTAATTACCACTGTAACTTCCATTCAACACACAGCATGCTAAAGGAAAAACGCAGCTTCCAAAGACTATTGCAAATTCATTCATACAAATTCAGATTCTCAGTAAACACTCCCAAATAAATCCAATATACATCAGCACTGGATTAAAATTCAGAATCAGTTCTACAACTGCAAAATTCACCATCAACCTATAATGGCTCAAATTGCCAGAAGAGGAATCAGTCCTCAAAACCCTAGCCGGGTAGTCTCTCTCCAAACTTCAATAAAATCATAATTCAACAATAGATGATTTGTCTTTCACAAAGCATTGCTTTTAAATTAAAAAGTGTCTTCTCTCACACACTTTTCACTTAAAACACTTTTTATACTTAGGCACATATTAAATAATATAATTTATTAATTCATTTAGCTCCAAAAAAAGACCTTTTCACCAATATCATGAAATTATGACATGCAAGGTCCCTGTTTCTTGTGCCCAAGATTTAAAACTTTTCATCCCGGTTCCAACGAGCTATCACACTAAGGTATCCAACATATAATACCAACAAAAATGGCAACCTTAGCAAATTTCATTAAAAAATAATAATAAACCACCCGTCTTGCGAAAACAATTGAAGAAGCGTCCGAATCGAAATCTGTCTGCACAAGATTGATCCTGACAATGAAAGATGATGAAAGAACCTGACAGGGTGACTTACAAAAAATAGACGCTCTCTCCAAGATTCTTGGAGCCCAAACTAGAAGCTAGAAATGAAAACCGAGAGCATCATTCAACTCCTCTAACTCATCTGAGCTCATCGGAACTATCCATTAACTTACTATAAATAGTAAATTCACACCAATGACCCTCTAAACACCTCGTCAGACCACGAGGATCGCAATAATGACCTGGCACCATTAGATCAATGACCTGCAAAAAAATGGGGACATTACAATATTTCTTTGGCTTGAGAAGACTTGAAATGAATCTCTATTTGTAACTTGTAACACTTGTAAATTTCTGTGTTCCAAGTTATTCTTTCCATGAGTATATATATAACATAATGGGACATAACCATTCATTAGTTACTGCTAAGACATACCATTGAATCTAATCGGTAACGATCAAACCATAACATAATAATAATGGTTAAACAGTTGATATAATGATCAACTCTTATAGTATTCATTGGCAACGATACTATATGGCATTTGATAATGATTATTGGTTGTGATCATCATAGTCGATAATGATCGACGCTTCTAATACATATTTAATAGCAATGACATATGACAATCGATGGTGTTGTCAGTTGTGATAACCACAATCGATAACATCACCGATTGCGTCACCATCGTTTCCTTGTATTGCTGATTACTGTTGTCATTCATTGATATTAAGTTGATTCACATAATCGACAATATAGTCGATATCAAAAATCTTGTTTAATGTATTATCATTGTTATAATGTGTATGACAATTATTTATTATTTATGAATAATATATATATATATATAGATAGATAGATAGATAATATATGTATATGTATATATAAATATCTCATATATATATATATATATACATATATATTATGTATATATATAATATATGTCATCTTGATAATTGTCATCAATATTAATAATGCTCTATGATAATAAGAAAGATATCAAACGTTTAAGGGTGATAGGCCATTCAAACATTTGATTTCATCGATTGGAATCATCCGATCGAATCACTAACACTCCCTCTTAGCTAGGGAAGATGATTTCCATCCATGGAATACAGTGAACTACTGTATTGTGATTACCTCAATACAACATTGAGGGTTATGGTCTACATAGATATCAAAAATGACATCTACCATAACAGATGTTACCTCACGGTATCATCAAGAGTATGGATTGCTCAAGAATATCAACCATATGATATTCTCCATACTCGTGTCTTTCCTGGTATGTGCACTGGCATCACATCTCAAAAAGATATCCTTTCATGGCATACCCACGAATGTCACGTCTCATAACATCCACCATGACATATCTCAATAATATAACTCATTGTAGTTGCACACTACTCAGTTGATATTATATAAGAGATATGAACTATCACAATATGTTAGCAATATCAACCATATGATATCCATCATGATAGTAGGTTAAACTATGTTAAAGTCGTCACTTTACAATAGTAACCATAGGTAGACTTCATTGAAAGATCATCACCTTCCAGGAAGTTTCCATAAGATTATGTAATAGCTCACATAAAAATTATATATAATATATCTCATATATAAATCATTAGTACAATTTATTGAGTCTCAATCTCAATTAATATTTTACATTCTTACCATACCAAGCTTACCTCTAAAGTGATCCACTTTTGCTTTTGATAGAGGCTTGGTTAGAATATCTATACTTTTCTCATCTATACTAATGTATCTTAATTGAACAACATTTCTCTCCACCATGTCTCTAACATAGTGATAGGGAATCTCAATGTGTTTGGACCTATCATGAAATACAAGATTCACAGAAAGTTTTATGCAACTTTAGTTATCACGGTGAATGATTGTGGAATCTAGGGCTTGTCCAAACAATCCAACCAATAGCTCTCTTAGCCTTACTACTTCTCGAGCTCCCATAGATGCGGCGATGTATTCAACTTCAGTGGAGCTTTGTGCAATTGAGGATTGTTTTCTGTTGAACCAGGATATCATGGCAGATCCTAAAGTGAAACATCCTGAAGTACTCTTTCTATATACAACACTTCCAGCCCAATCTGAGTTTGAATATCCATGGAGGTTTAGATCAAAATTGTCATACTTTAATCCAAGTCCAATAGTTCCACGGAGATATCTCAATATGTGTTTTCCTTCGACCAGATGCAATTTTCTAGGTTCACACATGAACTGACCGAGTGCATTTGTTGTTTAGCAAATGTCTAGTTTGATGTCGACCAAATACATTAATGACCCAATTATTTGATGATAGAGAGTAGGATCTGCAAATTCTGATTCTGAAGTTGCTTCTTTGAGTTTGTGGAAGTTTGCTATCCATCATTCCAAACCTCTTTAATATATCAACACTGTATTTTCCTTGATTTAAGATAATGTAGTTATCTTGTTGACATACTTCTAAGCTAAGAAAATAATGTAAGATTCCCAAATCTTTCATGTCAAATTCAGAAGCAAGGTCTTGCTTGCATTCAGTGATGAGATGATCTTCTCCTATGATTAGCAAATCGTCAACATATAAAATGAGAATCAACATATCACCATTTATTACCTTAAAGTATAAGTTGGGGTCTGCTTCATTCTTGGAAAACCCTAATTTGGAGAGATAGTTGTCTATTCTTTCATACCAAGCTCGAGGAGCCTATTTGAGCCCATATAAAGTATTCTTTAATTTGCAAACATGAGAAGTACTATCATGAATCACAAATTCCTCTGGTTGTTCCAAGTATACTTCCTCTTCAATGATCCCATTAAGGAAAGTTGTCTTTACATCCATCTGGTGAATTTTCCATCCTTTAGATGTGGCAATAGCAATAACAACTCTAACAGAGGTGTATCGAGCAATTGGGGCAAATATCTCTTCACAATCAATCCCTTCCTTTTGAAAGAATCCTATGGCAACAAATCTGGCTTTATGTTTTTCAATACTTGTATCAACTGCATGTTTGATTTTGAATAGTCATTTAGATGAGACAACTGATTTCTCTTTAGGTCTAGGCACAATGTCCCATACATCATTCTTTATGATGGATTGGTATTCTTCAACCATGGCATCCTTCCATACTTACTTTTGGAGTGCTTCCTCAACATTTGAAGGTTCAGATTCAATAAGTTCACTCATGAGAGCAATGTAGTTGGAGTATCTGTTAGGTTTCTTCCTTTCTCTAAAACTACCCTCAGAAGCTCCATAAATCTCTGCTTCTTCAATTGTTTTCCTTGCCCAGACTGGTCACTTATGATTACTGGTTGAATCTCTAGGTTCAAGTGTGGAGTACAATGGTTCATTATCATTTCCTATATAAGTCTCCCTCTCAAGCTCAGGATCATGATCTTCTTGAGGATTTACTTCATCTACTTCCATAATGTCTTTAGATCTTTTAAAGGCAATGTCTTGTTGGAAGGTTACATCTCTGCTAAGTTCAATTAAGTTTTGACCAAGTATGTATATCATGTAGGCTTTAGATGTCTCACTATAGCCAACAAATATCTCACTATACCCAACAAATATCTCACTCTTTCTTGAAGGCTCTAATTTGGATCTTTTCTCCTTAGAAATGTGGATATAGACAAGACAACCAAATATCCTAAGATGGCTTATATCAAGTTTAATCCTAGTGAATGCTTCTTCAGGGGTTTTATTTTCTAGAATAGAGTGAGTGTTATTCCTAACCGGTTACTGAGAGGGGGGGTGAATCAGTAAACACTATTTCTATTGCGATTTAAAACTTGTATAAAGATTCTTGCAAGACAAGCAGAATGTAAACAATCATCCACAAGCATAAATAGAAATACACAGATCAACACATCATGTATACATGGAAACCCTCGATTAGAAGGAACAAACCACGGTGAGACAGAGCTCACAACTTCACTTCTGTAGAAACAAAGGTGCCCTGTTAGGAGCTTACAAAGCACTTGTGAAGGTGCTACCTGGTTCAGGGATTTGATAGAAGATCGGTTAAGATCTTAACTCTGTTAGGAGTTGCCTGGTTAAAGGACTTTCAACATCAGCAAAGATGTTACTCGGATAAAGGATTTTTACAAAGAACCGTTTAGGGTTCAACCTGATTGAGGGATTTCAATATGCTTTCACACCTTATAAAAGCAATGATCTTAACTTGACACTTCCTGTCTGATTAGATCATACTTGTTGATCTTTCCCGGTTCTGCCTGGCTATTGATCTTTCTACCTTTCACCTCTGTGACTGTAGCACTTCTCTCAGAAAGTATCTCTGCTGCTCTGTATATTCAACAGCTATCAACAACTCTATTTCTTGTGTCCTATGACCTGTATTTATACAAAAGTTCATCTCAATGAAACCCTTAACTCATAGAACCGCCAGGCTATAAACTCGATCTTAAATCATGTAGCAAAAAAAAAACTTGCAACACAATCTCGAGTTTACCTTGAAACATCCGCGTAGAAATAAAACTAACTCCTGTTAAAAAGCTAACTTTAGTTCTAAACGGTGGATGCTCCGCGTATTCCGGTTTTAACTAAAATTGCTCCACATCATCTGGTGCGGATCTTTATGTAGTTTGACCGGTATTAATCTTATGCCCGGTCCATCCCTGTATGTAATACAAGACCGGTACAATGTACTTGGTTTGGTCTGTTGGTGCATCTCCTTAGTTTAGTCTACCGGTGCATACACTTTGTTATAGTCTACCAGTGCCTTTAAAGTAATGTGAGTGATCTACCAGTGAACCTCTACCGGTGGGAATGGTGTTTGCATCTAACTTCACTAATGACAACTTAAATTTGCTAACAATCTTCCCCTTTGTCATTGGAGGCAAAACCATACTCCCTCATCATAATTAATACCTTGTCCTGTAGACTTTTTGGTGGCACACTTCCCCTGTTCCAGACTTCCCTTGTCCAAGTGCTTTAGCTCTTCTGTTCTGATCTCTTCCTTTCCTTCTTCCCATTTTTTCTTCTTCTTCCCCTTTTTGCCTCCATTGGAGAAAGGGTTTTCACATGTGTTTTTACATTTGTAGCTTTGTGAAGATATCTTTATAAATATTCCTTGCTGAATGAAGAAACCGTGCCCATTGACCGGTTACATGTTCAATGTTCTTTTGTGTTGCTTTTAGAGAGACAATAATGTTCTCCATGTCCTCCACAGTTTTGTAGTCCGGTTCTTTGATCAGATTCTCAGCTGATGATGCAGTTTGTTGCATTGCATCAAATGTGGGGGCCAGAAACAATTGAAATCCAATGATGTCTTGGATTCTCTTAGTCTTCTCTTTAGAAGTCTTTCTCAAAATGAGAGCAAGACTCATCATTTCTCTGTTGAAGTTTGTTGCAAACTTATTCTTGATGTCAAACTGAGAAGACAAAGTTCTTATGTCTTCTAAAGTCTTTGTTGACTTCTCTGTCAGATCTTGCAAGAATGTATCAAAATTGGAAGTTCTTGTCATCAAACTTCCTGCCACTTGAATCTGTTGTTGAAGAATTCTCAAAGTGGTTGTCACAGTCACTTTTATTTCTTCAACTTGTTTATGGAGAATCTCTATTCTCTTCTTTTCATAATGATCTATTGTTATAGTCTCTGGATCTGTCAAGTCATCACTAATTGCTTGTGCCAATACTTCCAGTTGATCAATCATTGGTTCATCTTCATCGATGTCAGCATCAGGTACAAAATTGTATAGTATATTCTTAATACTTGTTAGGACCATGTCCCATTTCCTCTTGGTTAGCTCTTTTAGTTGCCTTGTTGACATTTTGTTGATGTCAACCATAGTCTCTGTTGCCTTGCTCTTTTTGGCTTCTTTGTCTTCAGCAAATGATAACTTTCTCTTGGATGAGGAGGAGCTTGGTATATCGGCTTGTTCTTTTTGACTGGGCGGTTATACCAGTTGTTCTTTTGTTGGAATCTCTTGTTCCTTCTCCGATTGAGCTAACTCTCCTGGTAATGCCACATTTCCCAGTTGTGCCTCCTTTTTTGGTAGGACTTCTTCTGCTAGTACTTCTTCCTTATTCTGTGCTTCCACTTCCGATTGCACTTCTACTTCTGGTTGAGGATCCTCTTCTTGTAGAATTTGCTCTTTCGGTGGGGCTTCTTCCTGGTGCTGCTCTTCGGCTGTATGCAAGTCACCCACAACAATTTCTTCCTCAACATTTGTTGTGTTGTCGATGGTCATCTTGATTGATGACTCTCCCAGATTTACCTGTTCACCAGATGTGAACTGTTCTGTATGACTCTTCTCCTTACCAGTTGTAGGTTCTTCACGAGAAGTGAATTGAACCGGTGGTGCTTGTATTGTTTGAGTTGGATCCTGTGGACCTGTTCCCTCAAGAGCATTGAAGTCATACTGCTGCCAGAAATCTAAAGTCTCATTATAGACTTCATTTTCATATCCGTTGAGAATCTTGGCAACTCTACACTTGGTATCCAAGTTCATTGATGCTTCTTCTAGTAGAAGCTTGATTCTCTCTTCACTGAGACTGTCTAACCTTAGATAATGTCTCCTTATTGATTCTAGTGTTGATGCCTAGACCGGTTCTCCATTTGGTCTTTAGCCTAGAATTTAATTCTGGGGGAAACTTGGCCCTGTAGTCCTTCGGAGTTCTGTTGTAGTCCATTAAAGTTTCCACTATGGCTATTATGACTGACTGTTTATCCTCTTCTCTTAGCACGCTATACCACTTAGCGGCATTATCTACTACTACAAAATTCATCACCTCATCAACTATTTCATCTATAGTCATAGTTCGAGTCTTACCTTTCTCCGGAGAGATAAGAACAATAGGACAAGATGGATCACTGCCTTTGTCATCAGTGATGTCGACGATGACCAGTCCGGTAGGAATCTTCTCTTTCACCGGTACTTTTGCTCCAAGTACTCCTTTTCCTTTTCCGGTATCGATGACCGGTGGCTCAGTTACCCTTTGGAGTGCTTCTTCTACCTGTCGTTGCTTTTGAAGAAGTTTTGTCCAAGTAGACACACCTTCTTTGTGAACCTTCTCGGTTTCACCAATAAGCATTTGACCGATCCTCCTCTTTATCAGGAAATTTTGCTTGTGTAGTTCGGCTTGCTGAGTGGCCTCGTCAAAAGTGAGATGGTTCTGAACCTCCAGCAGAGCTCGAATCCTCAACTCTTTTTCCCTATCCATTGAAGCTTTCCATCTAGCTTCAAGAATCTCTTGGAGATCATCAGGAACAACTTTAAAAAGTTCTGTGGGAGTTAGGTTGAATTTGTGAATACAAAAGACTATTGCTTCCTCTATCTTTCTCTTGTCTTCTTCATTTGCAAACTGATATCTTGTGTTGACTGAACTCATTCCACCCCTATCTTTCAATCCAGCCACAAATTCATCAATTGTGAGCTTTCTTCTTCTTGGTGGATCCTCCTTTACCGGTTTACCTGATTTCCTCTTCCTAACCAGAGGAACTGAGTCTTCAGTCTCTGTTTTCTCTGGTTCTTCTTCTTGAGTGCTTGCTACTGGTTGTGCTCTTTTCCTTTGAGCCTTAGGTTGATCTGTCACCGGTTTCTTCTTTGGCATTGGCGTCCTCTTGACATACACATTCTTGATTGGTGCCCTTTTCTTCAAATTATCCTGGATTTCTTCAAAGGTACCAAACCGGTAAGCAAAGAGATCTAGGTCAACTTCGGTCAAAGCATCTGCATATGCCTTAGCTGTCTTGGCAGTAATCTCGCAGCCCAATTTTGGAGCGTATCCTATTCTCGGTTCCACTACTTGAATAATGCAGTGATCGGTGGAAACTAGAAAACATACATCATCCTTATATGAGTCAACAATACTTGACGCCACCTGCTCCCTTGCATGCATTCTCAGTTGGAATGCCTCAAAGTACTCAGTCATTACTTTACTGAACTGGTTTCCTAATTGGTTGGCCATTTCACTAATTTGATGCATGACCGGTTGATCGGTTCCCCATGTCACCTTTCCAATTCTCGAGAAGAAATTTTGATAGTAGAATTAGAGACATACCAGTAGGGTCCCATACTTCATGGATTTCTTCTTAACAATGCCGAGCTTCTTCACATTTTCAAATATCTGCCCTTGAAGCATTCCGTAGAGATCGTACTTGGCGTTGTCATACATTATCCGGTGAGCGGCATGAATAGCTCCTCCCGGTATGCTATTTAGGTTGCTAGACTGATATATTTTATAATCTATTACAGTAGAGATGAACCGAACTCCTTCGTCTTCGATGTCGATCATAGTCATAAGTCGACCATCGGATCTTGATTTTATCAACTTAGTGGCGATCGCATTGAAGATCATTCTTAGGGTTAATGCTTCCCCTTCCTGACTATACCCAGTCACTCAATGCAAATCCTCCTTTGTGATTTGTGTAGCTGCACCCTTTTGGAGCCAAAACCTTGGATCGTGTACACGACTGAGAACCAGTCGAATCCAATCTTGTCGGAAGATAGTCGGATAGCTAACTCCATTGATGAGACCGGACGACACCATCTTCGTGTATCTATCAAGAAGCTTTCCGTCCTCACACAACGAGAAATACTCGCTTTGGATGTATGTTTCTCCCAATTCTTCCTGCTTGGCGTGAATGAAGGCAATCACGTCTTCTGTCATGAGAACACCCTCAGGCACACAAGATAGTACACCATTCATGTCGTTTGCCCTGTTCTGAATCGGCATGATATTGTAGACAGGTCGTTCAACTTGATTTCCTTGAATCAGCTTGGTGGCGGATGATGAAGATGCCATTGCTAACAACTGGTTAATTGAAAGTAGCTTGATCGATCTAACAGACAATATCTTTTGATGATCAAAGCGCAAGAATATTACTCAAGCATAAGAAATTGTTAATCACAAAATTGCAAAGTAAAAGTAAAAGTAAATGAGTAATTCTCCTTCCTTTTATAGAGTTAGGGAACAACGGTAATTACCAAACGGTAACTATTCGTTTAACGGCTACAACATTTATTGCCTTACCTAACTTTTCTTTCCGTTTTTGCCAACCGGTATTCAGGCTTTTTTGGTTGAGCAAACCCCGGTTGATCAACTCTTACCTGTCCGTTCTTTCTTGTAGACTAAGTGAATTTTAATACTCACTAGTTCTACTGGGAACGGTAGATGGGCTACCGGTTCCCTCTAAGCCTTGTAGGCTCAGTTTGCTGAAGAGATATCACCATCAACAAATGATGATCTTCCCTGTGTCTTTTCCTCAGCGGAGTGCTTTGATTCCTTCTTGACCCAAATCTGCATGACTTCTTTCTCGGTCTTCTTTCCTTTGTTCTTCTCATTTGAAGAAGAGGTCTTCTCCACTAGTTTGACCGATCCCTTCCTTTTATTCATCGACCGGTTCCTACAGTCTTTAGCTAGGTGTCCAACCTCGTTGCAAGAGTAACAAACTATCCCGGTTGACTTCCATGGATTCGCCCTTCTTTTATTAGGTGATTTGCACCAGGAGTCATTGTGACTGTGCATGCCATAGTTAGCACAGTTGGTTGTGCTCTGGTTCTTATTCCTTTTGGGGAATACCGGTCTCGGCGGGGATCTGAATGTCATAGTCTTGGATCTGCATTCATCAACTTTGTGTCCAAACTTGTTGCATGCGTAGCAATAGCCCTTGAAGCTTCCCCTACTTACACTGGACACAATTGTGGGGCTTGATCAACATTCGTTGGTCTTGTGGCTATACTTGCAACAGTTTTTGCAGTAACTATTAGTTGGCTTGACCGGTGCATTTCTGCAGTTGCTTGTTTTATGACCCGGTTTCCCACAGTGTTTGCAAGAATTGTTGAAGGTCTTTTTACCCTTTTGTTCTCCCGGTTTCTTCTTTCCTTCTTGTTTTTGTTAGCTCATGATGACTCACCAATCTCTTTGGTGTCTTTACCGGTGAATCCAAGACCGGTGGGATCTTTGTGCTTTCTTTGAGCTTTTAGTTGCTCATCAAGCTTGACCGAGCTTTCGTTGTATCTCGTTAGGGTTTCATTCCTTTCTTCAAGTTCTTTCATCTGCCCCTTTAGTTGATACAACTCTATTGCCAGCTTTTTGCATGCATCATCTTTGTCATGCCAACCCTTCTGCATGTTGGCATTTTCTTTAGTGACAATTTGCATGTCTTCTTGAAGTTGCAGAATGACAAGATCATTCTCCCTTACCGCTTCCTCTGCAAGATTCCTTGCTCACTCGGAGGCTGTTAAGGACTTGACTGCTGTGTTTCATTCATCTTCAACTTTCCTCTTTTTCTCAATCAGTTCAGTCATCCTTAGGGCATTATCTTCTTGCTCCCTCTTTAGGTTGGAGATCTGATCGGTTAGGATCTGGTTCCTTTCCATAAGCTCAGAGACTGCCTCCTCAGCTTCATCAGATCCACTCTGCCCAGAGAGTTCATCAATAGTTTCATTGCTCTCACTCAACTGTAGAGCCAGCTCCTTCCTTTTAGCAAGTGATCTTCTCATCCTATTCTACAGAGAGGCAATGATGTCGTTGGCTTCCTCAAGCTGTTTCTGATACCTATAACCCTCCATGATCTTTTTCTCAAGCGGTTAAGCTTTATATATTAGAGAATTTGACTCTGATACCAATTGTTATTCCTAACCGGTTACTGAGAGGGGGGGTGAATCAGTAAACACTATTTCTATTGCAATTTAAAACTTGTATAAAGATTCTTGCAATACAAGAAGAATGTAAACAATCATCCACAAGCATAAATAGAAATACATAGATCAACACATCATGTATATGTGGAAACCCTCGGTTAGAAGGAAAAAACCATGGTGAGACAGAGCTCACAACTTCATTTCTACAGAAACAAAGGTGCCCTGTTAGGAGCTTACAAAGCACTTGCGAAGGTGCTACCCGGTTAAGGGATTTGATAGAAGATCAGTTAAGATCTTAACTTTGTTAGGAGTTTTTTGGTTATAGGACTTTCAACATCAGCAAAGATGTTACCCGGTTAAAGGATTTTTACAAAGAACCGTTTAGGGTTCACCCTGATTGAGGGATTTCAATATGCTTTCACACCTTATAAAAGCAATGATCTTAACTTGACACTTCCTGTCTGATTAGACCATACCTGTTGATCTTTCCCAGTTCTACCTGGTTGTTGATCTTTCTGCCTTTCACCTCTGTGACTGTAGCACTTCTCTCAGAAAGTATCTCTCTTTGTAATGTCCCCATTTTTAATAAAATTATTGTATTTGGGTTCTAATCAATTTAGTTTATCTCGGGCCCATTTTTATTTGTTGGCGTAGGTGTAGTTGTCGTCGTCTGCTCTTTTGTGCACTCTTGGGAGTTTTCTCGATGGGTATTTATGCTTGGCATGTAGGTTGGATTTTATATGTTGAGATTTATATTTGATTTGTATTTGCGAATTCCTGTTGGGATTCTGTTGTTTGCCATTTCGGAGGTGAAAGACCCTCCCTATTTGGTTTGTTGCAGTTTCAGTGGGATTCAACCCTCACCCTACTCTACTTGTTCTGCTTGTATCGGATCTGGCAAATCCGAAGTTCCGTCAATAAATTCAATAAGATCTTTCTGGCAATCATATTAGTTGGTGTATTACTCTGTGTTTGCAAATTCATATCTAATTATCTACAAAGGAGAAGTGGACTTCAATCGGGCGTCTGGAAGGCATCATCCCTCACCGTTGTACCGCACAGCCCATCCACCCATTGTACCGCACGACCAACCACCCATTGTACTGCACGGCCATCCACCCGTTGTACTGCACGGCCCATCCACCCATTGTACCGCACGGCCATCCACCCATTGTACTGCACGGCCCATCCACCTGTTGTACCGCACAGCCATCCACCCGTTGTATCACATGGCCATCCACCTATTGTATCGCACAGCCCATCCACCCATTGTACTGCATGGCCCATCCACCCATTGTACCACACGGCCCATCCACCCATTGTACCGCACGGCCCATCCACCCGTTGTACCGCACAACTATCCACCCGTTGTACCACACGACCAATCCACCCATTGTACCGCACGGCCTATCCACTTGTTGTACCGCCGGGACATAATTCACCGCCGGGACATAATTTACCTCCGGACGGAATTCACCGCTGGACCGAATTCACCTCCGGACCGAAATCTCCTTCGGGACATTACAGTGGTATCAGAGCTGGTGATCTTGCCAACCTGTTGGGATGATTGACAGATTTTGGGATTTGGATCACACTATGACGCCCAATAGTGATGGGCAGTGGTGGTTGAAGGTACTACAAAGGATTAGCAAAGAGCTCAACGAGGGTATTGATCTTCCATTAGATATATTGGAAGTATGTTTGTGTAAGGTTGACCAATTACCTTCAAGATTTATGCAAAGGATCCTTTCTCCAATTAAGGATTCCCTAAGTCAACCCAGGCTTTTGAGACACCATGACAAGGAAATGAAGTTGGCAACTGCAGCATGTCTTAGTGAGATCTTGAGAATCTGGGCCCCTAGAGAACCGTATGATGACAACACCATGATAGAGATATTGCATTTGATTGTTGACGGCTTCCAAAGTCTTGACGACTTCAATGGTGACCCTTTTGGCAGGAGAGCTATAATATTGGAGAATTGTGCAAATGTCAAAGTAAGTAACCTCCTCTTAGATCTGGAGTTGCAAGACTTGATCAATGATATGTTTCATCACTTCTTGGTCACAATCAAGGAATGTCATGATAGTAAAGTTTCGGTTGCTATGGAGAGCCTTATGATTTCGTGCATTGAAGAGATGGATGAAATATCCCAACCAATCATATCCATGTTGTGGGTTGTTCGTAATCTAGAATGTGTTTCGTCTATGGCAGCGTGTAGATTGGTCAGTAATGTTTTCACGCATTGTGAAGAAAAACTAATATCTCATTTGCACAAGTGGGAGAAAGTTGATGACGATGAAAAAGGTGATGCTTTACACGAGGCCCCGTTTGCCACCAAGGCTTTGTCTGTCGCCAAGGTTCTCTCCGACACGGTCACCACTGAGACTCTGTCCGCTGCTGAGGCCTTGTCTATTGCCGAGACTATGTCTGCCGCCGAGGCTGTGTCTGTCGCTGAGGCTGTGTCTGTCGCCGAGATTGTGTCCGTCGCCGAGGCTCTGTCTGTCGCCGAGGCTCTGTCCGTCACCGAGGCTCTTTTCGTCGCCGAGGCTCTATCCGTTGCCGAGGCTGTGTCCATCGCCAAGGCTGTGTCTGTTGCCGAGGCCTTGTCTATCGCTGAAGCTGTGTCTATCGCTGAGGCTGTGTCTGTCGCTGAAGCTGTGTCCGTCATTGAGGCTGTGTCCGTCGTCGAGGTGTGTCCGTCGCCGAGGCTGTGTCCGTCGTCGAGGCTGTGTCCGTCACCAAAGCTCTGTCCCTCGCCGAGGCTGTGTCCATCGCCGAGGCTGTGTCTGTCACCAAAGCTCTGTCCCTCGCCGAGGCTGTGTCCATCGCCGAGGCTGTGTCCGTCGCCGAGACTATGTTTGTCGCTAAGGTTGTGTCTACCGCCGAGGCTATGTTCGTTGTCGAGACTCTGTTCACCGCCGAGATTGTCTACCCTTCGGGCCGAGATCCCCTTCGAGCAGAGTTTTCCTTCGGATCAAGATTCCCTTTGGGCTGAGATTGCCTTCGGGTGGAGATCCCCTTCGAACCGATATTGCCTTCGGGTCGAGATTCCCTTCGGGCCGAGTTTGCCTTCAGATCAAGATTGCCTTCGGGCCGAGATTGCCTTCGGGTGGAGATCCCCTTCGGACCGAGATTGCCTTCGGGCCAAGATTCCCTTCGGGCCGAGTTTGCCTTCGGATCGAGATTCCCTTCAGGCCGAGGTTGCCTTCGGGTGGAGATCCCCTTGGATCGACATTGCCTTCGGGTCGAGATTCTCTTCAGTTTGCTTTCGGATCGAGATTCCCTTCAGGCCAAGATTGCCTTCGAGTCGAGATCCCCTTCAGACCAAGATAACCTTCTGGTCGAGTTTCCCTTCGGGCTGAGTTTGCTTTCGGATTGAGATTCCCTTCATGCCAAGATTGCCTTCGGGTCGAGATTACCTTCTGGTCGAGTTTCCCTTCGGGCTGAGTTTTCTTTCAGATCAAGGTTCCTATCGGGTCGAGATCCCCTTCGGGCCGAGATTGCTTTCCAGACGTCTCACAAAATTACCTCCGGGCAGAAATCACCTTCAGAACATTACTGTGTTGTCGGCGTCAGCATCTGTGTATGTGCCCATGCTGGAAGAGATTGTTGAACATGAGGGTGTGAAAGATTTCATGGGTTGGCGTTGTTGGGATCCTGGAGAAGGGCATGGCAATAGTTATACCAGAGTGACGCAGTTAAAGCTTGATGACAGTTTACTCATCCCAACTAAATCCAACTATGTGCATATGGTCCAACAGCATCACATACTTTTCAACAGATATTACTACCAACGTCTGCACTTGGCTTAGGATTTGAGCATTGATGAGTTTGATGTTTGGTTTCATTGGGATCCTGGTGACTCTGGGCATGGCAACAATTATATCAGAGTGGAGCTGCGGAAACTTGATGGAGAGTTACTTTTCTCGCTTACTTCCAGGCGCATGCGCGTGGTCTTGTTGCGGCTTGAGGGCTCCAGTGGATACAGTTATTAGTGTCCGCGCCTACTTTGGAATCCTGGAGTATTGATGATGAATTGCTTGAGGGCAAGCAATCTTTGGGCGGTGAGGATTTGTAATGTCCCCATTTTTAATAAAATTATTGTATTTGGGTTCTAATCGATTTAGTTTATCTCGGGCCCATTTTTATTTGTTGGCGTAGGTGTAGTTGTCACCGTCAGCTCTTTTGTGCACTCTCAGGAGTTTTCCCGATGGGTATTTATGCTCGGTGTGTAGGTTGGATTTTATATGTTGAGATTTATATTTGATTTGTATTTGCGAATTCCTGTTGGGATTCTACTGTTCGCCATTTCGGAGGTGAAAGACCCTCCCTATTTGGTTTGTTGCTATTTCGGTGGGATTCAACTCTCACCCTACTCTGCTTGTTCTACTTGTATCGGATCTGGCAAATCCGAAGTTCCGTCAATAAATTCAATAAGATCTTTCTGGCAATTATATTAGTTGGTGTATTACTCTGTGTTTGCAAATTCATATCTAATTATCTGCGAAGGAGAAGTGGACTTCAATCGGGCGTCTGGAAGGCATCATCCCTCACCGTTGTACCGCACGGCCCATCCACCCATTGTATTGCACGGCCATCCACCCATTGTACTACACGACCATCCACCCGTTGCACCACACAACCCATCCACCTATTGTACCGCACAGCCATCCACCTGTTGTACCGCACGACCCATCCACCCATTGTATCGCACGACCATCCACCCATTGTACCGCACGACTATCCACCTATTGTACCCCACGGCCAATCCACCCATTGTACCGCACAGTCCATCCACCCGTTGTAGTTCACAGCCTATCCACCTGTTGTATTGCCGGGACATAATTCACCGCCGGGACATAATTTACCTCCGGATGGAATTCACCGCTGGACCGAATTCACCTCCGGACCGAAATCTCCTTCGGGACATTACACTCTTCTGCTCTGTATATTCAACAGCTATCAACAACTCTCTTTCTTGCGTCCTATGACCTGTATTTATACAAAAATTCATCTCAATGAAACCCTTAACTCATAGAACCGCCAGGCTGTAAACTCGATCTTAAATCATGCAGCAAAAAAAAACTTGCAAGACGATCTCGAGTTCACCTTGAAACATCCGCATAGAAATAAAACTAACAACTGTTAAAAAGCTAACTTCAGTTTTAAACGGTGGATGCTCCGCATATTCCGGTTTTAACTAAAACTGCTCCGCATCATCCAGTGCGGATCTTTATGTAGTTTGACCAGTATTAATCTTATGTCCGGTCCATCCTTGTATGTAATATAAGACCGGTACAATGTACTTGGTTTGGTTTGCCGATGCATCTCCTTAGTTTAGTCTACCGGTGCATACACTCTGTTATAGTCTACCGGTGCCTTTAAAGTAATGTGAGTGATCTACCAGTGAACCTCTATTGGTGGGAATGGTGTTTGCATTTAGCTTCACTAATGACAACTGAAATTTGCTAACAGTGAGGACATCTATTTTGGATATAAACAATTATGAAGGAGGCTTCAGCCCAAAATGAGGTATGAAGGTTTTGATCATGCATCATAGCTTTTGGTGCTTCTACTATGGTTCTATTTTTCTTTTCACCTACCCCATTTTGTTGAGGGTTATGAGGAACTGTGTACTCCCTCTTAATCCCAGTTGAAATACAAAATTCTTTAAAGTTATCACAGATGTATTCTCCTTCATTATCAGACCTTAAGGTTTTGATTCTTTTCCCGGACATGTTTTCAACTAAGGCTTTGAATTCCTTAAATTTTGTTAGAACTTCATTTGCTTCTTTACATTTTAAAAAGTAAATCCAAGTTTTCCTAGAGTAGTCATCAACAAAAATAATATAATACAAAAATCCTCCTAGCGAGGTCACTGTCATTGGTCCACATAGGTCAGAATGGATAAGTTCAAGTACATTTTGGATGTACTCTCACTATAATGGAAAACACCCTTGGAGTTCTTTCCTAGAGCACAACCCTTGCAAACCCCCTCATGATCTTGCTTTAATTTAGGTAGACCATTTACAATATTCATCATAGAAGATAGGGCACAGAAGTGAAGATGTTCCAACCTTCTATGCCATATTTCATTAGTAGAAGATATATCATGAACTAAGGCTTGAGAGGGAGAAATGGATAGTTTGTATAGGCACCTATCTCGAGTTCCTAAAGTATGTGCCTTCTTGATATTTGAGTTCCTAGGCCATGCTAGAACCTTTCCATCCATGAAAGCAATCTGGTACCACTTATCTTCAAGTGTTGATACGGAAACTAGATTGCGCTCGATGCCTGGTACAAATAGTACACCAGTTAATTGAAGAGACATACCCGATTTGAGTTAAATTGTGCAGGTTCCAACTCCTTTTACCAGGTAGTTTGAATTGTCTCCAATGGTGACTTCTTCATTTGAACCTTCATCTAGGCTATCTAATTGTTCTCTAAATCCTGTGATGTGTTGGGAGGCGCCACACTGTTAATGACCCAAGTATTTCTGCTATTTGATATCTCACTTTATAGTGTTGAGAAGAATACAAGTCTTTCTGCATCCTTATCCTTACTTTTGCTAGTGAGGCTTGATGTTTGAATCTGTCTGGACATTTTATTGCAAGATGTCCAAATTTATCACATCTGAAACATTGGACTCTAGACATGTCTCTTCTTTTATTTGAATGCTTGTTATGGTTGTTTTTCTTTTGTTTGAAGTTGTTTTTCGTCCCTTTCTTGTGAGAATTAGCATTAAGGACTTGAATTTCTCCATTAGAGATGTTTGTCTCGATTCCTCTCGCAATCAATCTTGCTTCTTCTTGAATGCAATAGGTCTTTAATCGATCGAACTTAGGAAATTTGGGTCTAGCACTTATCCCTTGTATGAATGCTTCCCAAGATGTAGGCAATCCATTTAGAGCTAGCATTGATAATTCTTTATTGTCAACTTGATGACCAATAGTAGATAGTTGATCACTTATCTTTGTTATTCTCATGAAGTAGGACATGATGGTTTCTCCTTTGTTCATCTTGACATGGTGGAGTTGTGTTTTAAGGGCAAGGGCCCTACTAGTATTATTTATCTCATACATGTTACCTAGTGTTATGAACATTTGATATGCAGTATCTAACTTTGATATAATAGGAACTATATGATCTTTTACTGCATCTACTAGAATCTTCATGGCTAGGTCGTTATTTTTGATCCACAAAGTTTTCTCACCATTATCATTCGGTATAGGTACAGCCCTCTCCACAAATGTGTTCAGGTCCTATTCTCTTAGTGCCATCATTATTCTGAATTTTCATGAGACAAAATTTGTAGCACCTTCTAGTCTATCTTCAAATCTAACTCCATTCACCATTTTGTTTGACTATTAGTTTTATAGAGCTCTTAATGGTAGTTAGATTTCTCCTCTAAATTCTATCTGATCGGATCTTTTGTTTATGCTAGCTCTGATACCATGTTAAATTGTGATTAGATTTAAAATAGAGGAATTTTAAATTTTCTGACTTGTTTCCTATATAATGAAACTATGATGATACTTAGATTAGAATTATATTCTAACTCCTTTTATCCTAATGAAATTGTCTATGTGATGCTAATGCAGATCTAAGAGAAAACAATGAACTCCAAATACAATGATGATATATTTCTTTAGCTTGAGAAGACGTGAAATGAATCTCTATTTGTAACTTGTAATAACACTTGTAGATTTTTGTGTGTTCCAAGTTATTCTTTCAATGAGTATATATATAACATAATGGGACATGTCTCCCATAGGAACATGTCCCTACATGAACAAAGTTTAACAATTCATGTAGTTATTGCTAATACATATCATTGAATCTGATCGATAACGATCCAGCCATAACTTAATAACAATGATAAAACAATCAATATAATGATCGACTCTTATACTATTCATTGGCAACGATACTATATGGCATTCGATAATGATTATTGGCTGTGATAATCACAATTGATATCCACTGATCATCACAGTTGATAATGATCGACGCTTCTAATATATATTTAACAACGACATATGACATATGATGAAATGATGAAATCATACAAGAGAAGTGTATAGTCCTTATGGGAGCCATTATACCACCACGTTTGCACCAAAAGTCCCTATGAAAATTGGTTTTCCATTAAATCCTAGTATAAAGTCCCTATAATAGTTGATTTTTCACTCCTAAAGGACAAAAATAAGTAAAATTCACAAAGTCTTGGCCAAAAGTCCCTATAAGGGTTGATCTTCCACTCCTGGAGGCATTCTCAAGTTAAAACCATGTTGAAAATCCCATTTGTCCCTATGGAGGTCAAAAGTCCCTATAGGGGTCATTTTTCCACCGGCTAGACACTTAATAAAATTTGGGACAAAATTGGAGTGGAAAATCCCTATGGACAAGGAATTTCCACTTCGTCCCTATGAGGGTCATTTCTCCACTAGGTTGAGACTTAGAAAATTTAGGAGTGGAAGTCGAAAGTCCTTATGGACATGGAACTTCCACTAGTCCCTATGACCATAGAATCTCCACTTTGTCCTAATGAAGCCAAATTTTCCACTTGATGAGTAAAGGGCTGAAGTTGTCCTTGTAGATAATGATTTTCCACTTGTCCTTGTACCCATAGGATTTCCACTTGTCCTTATAGGGGTCAATTTTCCCCTTTAGGACTGAGATGAGTAAACGAACAGGTCGATTAACCCCTTGGTAAGCAAGTAAAAAAGTGGATATCCTTGCGGGGGTCGAATTTCCCTTTGATCGATAAATGAGCATGTGTAAGGGAATTTTAAAGGGATTTGTTAGTCCCTATGATGGTTGAATCTCCGCCAGAGGAGATAAATAAATTACAAGGACTTGAACTCAAGGACTTCAAATTCCCACCATGAAGACTTGTGCAAGGCTGAGGATAGATTTTAAAGGGGACTAAGATTGTCCCTATAAGCATCGGTTTTGCCTCTTGAAGGCTTGATAAATTTTGAAAGTGAAATAAAATGCAAATTAAGGGGAAATTAAATGAAAGCCAATTTGCACGTCCCAAGGTTTTAAGAAGCAAAAATGTTTTATCCCACATTTGTTGTGGAGATGCAAACGAAAACCAAATCCCTTTATAAGGCCATCAAACAGCAGCAAGGAAACACAATGCAAGAAGTTGACTTAAGTCTGAAAGTCAAAAAAGTGTCAAAGACAACTAAATGGTCAAGAAACAGTCATCGGCAAATTAGCAAGTTGGGAGGAGTTCAATCTGGGCAATCAAGGGGTTGCATCAATTATGTAAGGAAAAAATCAGAAAATAAAGAAAATTACAGGTGTTTGAGGGAAATCAAATTGAAGTTGAAGACTGAGAATTAGATCTCTATTATACAATGTTGCAGATTTGAAGGACAAAATCAGAGATTAAGATCAAAGCTCCACCCAATTATAGATATCTTGCTTCAGACCAAGGTCTGAAGCCTTACTAAGGCAGGGATGGAGATTCTAGGAGGATAAAATCAGAAGTTGGAAAAAGCAAGTAAAGTGACCATAAGGAGTACAACAACTGATCCAGACCCTTTCAGAGGTAAGGTCCACTAGTTAGGATTCTGCAGATCTCAGACTTAAGTCGGATGATTCTCCCTAAAGGCTGTGATTTTCAGAAAAAATCAGAAAAATTCCGAAGGTGCTGTCCTTACTCGAATCCACCCAAGGACACAAGGAGAAACCATTCTTGCAAGGAAAATAGATTGGTTCAAGGGAGAGTCTATCCAGATAAAATTGTTTCAGACTTCGTCCTCAGAAAATCAGACCCATATTTTGTGGTAAAAGGTTTGGTTTTCAGTTCTAAATTTTCAAATAACTTCATTAAGACATGCTTTTACAAGTTTGTGGTCTGATTTTTTGAGATTAAATGATTAGATCAGCACTGTATAAGGAGTCCTCAGACTTGTCTTCAGAATTTGTTATAAGAACCAATCAAACTTTAAAGTACCGTCTTCATAATCAGGCCTTAGAGATAGCACTTAGGTTGTATTTTGCAAGGTTTAGGCATGATTCTTTGAGTTTCAAAGACTTGTATTCCGACATGTCTGCAGACTTAATTTTCAGACCTTGTCCTCAAATTTTCAGACTTTTGTCTTGAGATTTTAAGCTTCATTTGCAACTTTAAAACCTTGATTTTCCAAGTCATAAGGCTTCAAGTTAGTGGTAAAATCAGAAGTGGTGTGGTATGAAGTTAGTTTTCTCAATTAGATCTCTTTAAATGGTGCTAACTTCAAGCTTCATACAGAGCTATGGCTGAGACCAAGGGAAGAGCAGCAGCTATGAAAGTGCAAATGAAAAGGCTCATGGAGGGCTATTATCCTGAGTCGCAAATGTCTTTTAAATGGAAGAAGATCAGTGATACCAAATATGAGCATTTAAACATGAGGAGGATGATACAGAGGATGTTTGGAACCCAAGATCAATTGCCTTCACCAATGGTTATCAACATCATGAAGAATGGAATCTACTATGCAGCATGATTTCCACCAGCAATCCAGTGTAATGAACTCATGGTCGAGTGTGCAAGGCACTATGATACACAGTCAAGGAACTCCAAAGGGAGGTGTGCTTGCATCTCTAGGAGAGGAAGCAGTGAGGGAGGCTTTTGGAATTCCTTATCATCCAAGGATGCAAGGACAAGAGAAGAGGCACAATCCATGTTCAAGAAGAGAGAAAAGGGCCTGTATGGACATCATAAACAAGGGTCGAATCAACGAACCTAAGAGACATCATTTCAAGTTACCCAAGAAGCTCATAAGTACAGACTTCAAAGATGAATACAATGATATGATCTTCATGCTAAACAAGGTCATGATAGCACCTCAAGGTGAAATGTTTTAGAGTTGGATGTTCTATTTCATAGAGGAAGTCTCACAGGAGCAATAATGATCAACTGAGCTAAAATAATAAGAGACAACCTAGACATCCAATTGAGGAACATGCAGAGGACGGACACCTATATGAGCTCTTACATGGTTTACCTATTGGCAATGAACATCAAGTACATGTCTTATATGTAAAGGTGAAATAGGGAACAAGAGAGAACAACTTAAGATATATGACTGTCATCTGGAGCTTCAACTCCATGAGAAGGGGAACTATAGGAGAATTAATGATACATTTGTCATGCATATCACACACTCGCTACAAGGAGGATTGTATAAGAGGTTGTCTAAGGAGGCAATGGCATTAATAGAGAGATATGGATCTTGGTTCATTCAGTTCCCAACCTTCACCTACATAAGGATTCAAGGATTCACTTTCCAGCCTTACAAGTTTTCAAAGTATCCTACAAACAAGTTGGTGTTACTTGAGGTGGTGAGAGAACTACTAGTGTTTGATTATATTCAGAAGGTGAAACATACGCAAGGTATGACCTTCCCTATTACACTTGGTAAAATGTTGGAGATGTGTAATGTCCCCGTTTTTCAGGCTTTTGGGATTAGCTTGGTTTGGCGACCCTTGCAAGCTAATCAGGTGATTAGAGGGGGTCAGATGTCAGAGCCAGTGTTGAGATTCCAATCTGAGGATTCAGTTTATCAGGTCTGCTCTTCGTTCGGGTCAATTCGGTCGACTTACTATTTTTAGTAAGTGGTATTTTGGGTATGGCCAGGATTAGAAGGGTGTCTGCACGGAGTGTCAGATGTTTCAAGATTGAGCTTCAAGGAATCTCCAATTTGAGAGACTTACTATTTATAGTAAGTCTATTTTTAGCAGCTGGCTATTTTTGGCAATGGGTTATTTCTGGCAGTGCAGTTGGCGTTTGGGCTCTGGTGTCGGAAATGAGTTTGTTTCAGTTAGCAGAATTCAGTGGCTTTGTTTTTAAAGTTATCATTATTAAATTAAAGTATTTTAATTTAATAACATAAGTACTTTATAACTTTATTGTTATAAAGTGAAATTATCATTTAAAAGCCTTTTATATTAAAAAATGTGAAATTGTGCTTTTTCCGAAAAAGCTATAAGTACAACTCGAAAAAGCACTTTCATTCACCCATTGATGATTTGATAAATTGTTTATGTGAGAATTCTGCTTGGCTTAGAAAAGCTAGGGTTTCTGGAGCTTGGTCTTCATTTTTGGAGAGAGTTCTTCTGAGATTTGTCGAGTTTGGTCTTCTTCCAGGAGAGAGCTTGTTCTGATATTGAATTAAATCCAGTGCTGAGGTATACTGGATTTTGGTGAAGTTTTAGTTTTAATTCTACAGGCGGAAATTGAATTTGCTTTCAAGGAATTCAAATTGATAATTGTTGAGGCTCGATTTTATTTGGGAAATCTGCTGCTTATTAATTGTTGATGTTACAATTAATAAATTGGTTGCCGAGATTGTTAAAAGGCCTGCACGTGATTGTTTTTGGGTGTCGTACATCATTAGCTGAGTTCTGCATTGGCTCCAGATTGTTTGCACACTCCACGTTAGGCTGTTTGGGTGTTGCAGCAGAGCCGTGTGAGATCAAGGAGACTGCAATGCTCCTATTCTGCCCACGCGATTGGACAGAGGACTGTTCAAGCTGCCTGGGGGTCCGTATTTTAATTGGCAGGTCACGTTTTGTTTCAACCTGCTCACGTGGGTTGAAAAACAGGGCCGTTTATTAATTTTGCTGGGGCTGCAAACACATGCAAGCCAGTCACATTTCATTACATTCTGCCGTGACTGTTCAGGGCTGAAGTTTCAGGCGTTTGGGTATTGTGGCACGTTTTTTGAAGACAGTACAAATTCAAGCAGTTCGGAAGTTGCCAGGTGTAATTCATTTTATTAATAATAAATTGTAATGCATTTGTTGTTTGAAATGAGAATGCAGATAATAAATGATTAAGGAAGATCCATTATTTTGATTGGATTATATGAAAATTATGGGAGTTCATCATAATTGTTTTTTGTTGAAACTATCTATGAAACAAGAATTATCAATATATCAAATTGAGCAATAAATTCAGGAAGAGCTAGTTTGGTTCTTCACAGTGGTATCAGAGCCAAGATCTTGCCATCCTGTAAGGGTATGAAAATAAATAATGGTAGATAGATTTGTACAGGGTGTGCACTATATCCGCAGGGATAGAAATTTACCACCTCCTGAAGATAATGAACAAGGCCCACAAAATGAACAGGCAGGAGACAGAAATAGAAATAATATCAAAAATGATGTTGGCAGTGAGGCTAGAGATGCCTTTAAGAATATTGCAGTTGGTCAGCATCATGTTGCAAATGTATTGCAACAGCTTTCAGACACTCTACAACGCATCGCATTTCCAGGTGATTGTGCTAGAGACAAAGGTGCGAGGAGTGTTTCAATTAGATCACACAGGTCACGAGAAGATAACAGGCGTGATTATAGAGATGACCGTACAGGTATTTATGATAGGCCTCTTCGTCCTACTTTCTTGAGGCTTGAGCTGGATGCAGTTAGTATAGAGACAGAGCCGACACCGACACCATTTGTTGATGACATGGTGGCACAGTTCGTAGAGTGGAATGCTCTTCCAGAAGCAATTAAGAGGAATTTGAATTTTGATAGGTACTTGATACAGAAGAGAGAGCATTCCAGAGGCTCTTCTCAGGAGGATGGGGCTATGACAGACTTGCTTGAGGAAATTTGCATTGAGTCTCATCATATCCATGAGATAGGAGCTCGTGATCAGGAGAATGCTGATGTCATGATAGCCATCAGTGATGGAAGCACTACATCTACTGGTAGCAATGAAATTAGTAACGATATAGGTTCTGATTTTCATGACAGCAGTCCTATGTGTGAGCTTATTGATGACGTCGATGACAAGGCAAGTGTAGGGAATGTTGTAGACACTAGCTATGTTATCTATGAGAATGATTCATGCTGCAGTGAGTCTGGTATATCATATTAGATATTGGATGATGACTCGGAGTGGTTATCGGATGATGATAGGTCCCAAGATCATAATTTACAGGAACTTATTGCAGATAGGGGGGATTTACAGAGGCATGAGTCAATTCAAATAGAGCAGATGACACATCATGTCTCTCAGAGTTCACTGTATTATGGCTCAAATCAGCAAATGGGTGTTGTTCATTTTGTGAACAATCCTTTATTTGAGGTGGATGTTGTTATGACTTATGACAACCTGATGTTTGAGCTTAGTGATGATCCCTTACAGGTGTTGTACGATGATGATGATGATGTTTGGGATCCTATTAGTACACCCGGGTATCAGGAGGATTTTACGGGAGGTCAGTTAGGCCTAGCTGGACAGTTTACCGAGGTCTACACGGTGAAGAGTGCTTATAGCTTTACATTTGATCCTCACATTCAAGATATCATAGTTACACCACTTTGGGGGACGGGGGTACGGCGGGACAAGGGGACAAGTTTTCGGGAGGGGTGGACAGAGGGGCCTCAATAAGGGGACGGCGGGGGATGGGGGGGTGTATATACTATATACTATACATGTGGTGCTTAAAATGGTAGTTATGAAAAGATGTATAACAATATAAGACATAAAGATGTAAAAGTATTGTGTTGAAGTATTTGTCCTTTTGTGTTGGATATAAATGTTAGATATTCATATAAGTTATATCTAACATGTATATCCAACACAAAAGGACCAATATCTAATATTTATATCTTTGTTGGTGGTTGTTTTCAAGTCCGTAGGTCCGACAAATGAGGTTTGAGTGATTTTGGCTTGTTGGGAAGTTATGTCTGTTTGGGATTTGGGCGAGAGCTAAGCTAAGTCTTTCATAGAGATGGGGTCGAAACCAAGTGATTTGTGATAAAACGAATTAAACTTAAATGTTAAAACCCTTTGAGAATCATTTTGCCAGCTTCAGTTTGACCTTAGAAAGCCATGATGTATTGTGGGAGGTAACCATACTGAAGGCTTGCTGAATCCTTAATTTGGCTAAGTCTGGAATTTTTAGAAAACCCCCAAAATCTAGAATTTGCATCTTAACTCCTATGAAGCTGGAACCTATCTCAAACATCCTGAAGTATATATATTTTATAATTTATACAAATATAACTTAAAGTATAAGAAATTAAATAAATCAAACTTATACTTAAATGTTATATTTGTATAAATCCTCCCGCCCATGAACAAGAAAAAAATTAAAAAACTTGTATTTTTTGGCTTGCCATGATGGGGGACGTCTGGGCGTCTCCTTCAAGGTCGAGGGACGTCCAGACATCCCCTTGTCCCCGTTTCGGATGCCGAGATGTCCCCACGTCCCCCACCAAGACAGCGGCGGAATGGCTTCTCTGCCCAAATTGTCGAGA
Source organism: Chamaecyparis obtusa (assembly GCA_027943335.1). Classification (NCBI taxonomy): domain Eukaryota; kingdom Viridiplantae; phylum Streptophyta; class Pinopsida; order Cupressales; family Cupressaceae; genus Chamaecyparis; species Chamaecyparis obtusa. Next base: position 371,174 of record BSBK01009514.1, read on the forward strand.
CGCCGTCCCCACGTCCTGGGTGCATCTCCGTCTTGGGTTGCGTCTGGGTTTTAGGGGGGGACGCGTCCCCGAGTTACTCTGCAAGATATCTATCAGTCACAGTTCTTTAGCGCAGCCTTTTGATGACTGGTATGATGATTCGGTTAGTTTGCGGATTGGGAGTAAGTTCAGTCTGTTGGTTGAGTTACTCCTGTGTGAGTTACTCTCGGTTGAGTTTCTCCCACGAGGCGATCCTGTTGCAACATCATCAGCCAGGTGTTGAGTGCGGTTTTCCAGTTGCTGATGTTGGTACTACTGATGTGGTTGACTTCTTTATAGGAGCATGAGGTGGACCGGGACATTACTCATGACCATCCTTGGGATCCAGGTGGTTTGTGATGTTTCTTGTTTTCCCTGATTGCTTGAGGACAAGCAATCTTGGGAAGGGAGGACTGTAATGTCCCCGTTTTTCAGGCTTTTGGGATTAGCTGGGTTTGGCGACCCTCGCAAACTAATCAGGTGATCAGAGGGGGTCAGATGTTAGAGCCAATGTTGAGATTCCATTCTGGGGATTCAGTTTATTAGGTCTGCTCTTCGTTCGGGTCAATTCGGTCGACTTACTATTTTTAGTAAGTGGTATTTTGGGTATGGCCGGGATTAGCAGGGTGTCTGCACGAAGTGTCAGATGTTTCAAGATCGAGCTTCAGGGAATCTCTAGTTTGAGAGACTTACTATTTATAGTAAGTCTATTTTTAGCAGCTGGCTATTTTTGGCAGTGGGTTATTTCCGGCAGGGCAGTTGGCGTTTGGGCTCTGGTGTCGAAAATGAGTTTGTTTCAGTTAGCAGAATTCAGTGGCTTTGTTTTTTAAGTTATCGTTATTAAATTAAAGTATTTTAATTTAATAATGTAAGTACTTTATAACTTTATTGTTATAAAGTGAAATTATCATTTAAAAGCCTTTTATATTAAAAAAGTGAAATTGTGCTTTTTCCGAAAAAGCTATAAGTACAACTCGAAAAAGCACTTTCATTCACCTATTGTTGATTTGATAAATTGTTTATGTGAGAATTCTGCTTGGCTTGGAAAAGCTAGGGTTTCTGGAGCTTGGTCTTCATTTTTGGAGAGAGTTCTTCTGAGATTTGTCAAGTTTGGTCTTCTTCTAGGAGAGAGCTCGTTCTGATACTGAATTAAATCCAGTGTTGAGGTATACTGGATTCTGGTGAAGTTTTAGTTTTAATTCTATAGGCAGAAATTGAATTTGCTTTCAAGGAATTCGAATTGATAATTGCTGAGGCTCGATTTTATTTGGGAAATCTGCTGCTTATTAATTGCTGATGTTACAATTAATAAATTGGTTGCCGAGATTGTTAAAAGACCAGCACGTGATTGTTTTCGGGTGCCGTACATCATTAGCTGAGTTCTGCATTGGCTCCAAATTGTTTCCACACTCCACGTGAGGCTGTTTGGGTGTTGCAGCAGAGCCGTGTGAGATCAAGGAGACTGCAACGCTCCTATTCTGCCCACGCGATTGGACAGAGGACTGTTCAAGCTGCCTGGGGTCCGTATTTTAATTGGCAGGTCACATTTTGTTTCAACCTGCTCACGTGGGTTGAAAAACATAGCTGTTTATTAATTTTGTTGGGGCCACAAACACATGCAAGCCAGTCACATTTAATTACATTCTGCCATGACTGTTCAGGGCTGAAGTTTCAGGCGTTTGGGTATTGTGGCACGTTTTTTGAAGATAGTACAAATCCAAGCAGTTCAGAAGTTGCCAGGTGTAATTCATTTTATTAATAATAAATTGTAATGCATTTGTTGTTTGAAATGAGAATGGAGATAATAAATGATTAAGGAAGATCCATTATTTTGATTGGATTATATGAAAATTATGGGAGTTCATCATAATTGTTTTTTGTTGAAACTATCTATGAAACAAGAATTATCAATATATCAAATTGAGCAATAAATTCAGGAAGAGCTAGTTTGGTTCTTCACAAGATGTGTCCCACAACATTAGCAGCAAAGACAACTAACAATGAGTTGCAGTTCTACCAACGTAAAAACTACAAGGCAAGGGATCAATTTGATCCATTCCAGAAGATCCTTGCCTACAAGGGAAAACAATACAAGCACAAGGTGCACCTAGAAGACTATTGGGCAAACTTGATAGATGAATATGCAATAAGGAGAAAAATGTGGTTCGGGATGTCAGTGGACTTCATAAGAAAGTGTAACATCTTTGCCATTCCCATTCAAGTTAAGGATGATGGGAATCATATACACCCCCAGAAAGAACATGGGAAGGACAAATGATTTTACCATGCCAACCTTTGATACATTTATAGAAAACCTCACTCATTTGTAGGATAAGCTGATTCAATGAGAGCACTATCTAGTTAGTCTTCCAAAGCCATTGCCTTGATTGCCAACAAATCACAAGAGTTTGGAAGGACCAAAGTCTTTAGGAAAATAAGAGAAGAAAACAGCATCTATAGAGAAACCCTTCTCTAATACTCCAAAAGCATAAGATTGACCAAAAGGAGTGGGTAGATGTAGTCATTATAATGTGTGAGGAGAAGGGGAGGGAGCATGATGCATCTAAGTGCATGTGGAAGAAACATTTGACCCACTCACAAACCTTTTAAAAAAGAATAAGATCACTATTCTTTTGTCCTCTAGTGCGTTTCACTCAACCAAAACTAGGAAAGGGAAAGATAAATCTCTCATAGAAATTGCCTCTTCACATCTCCATTGACCTATATATTTGATTTGCATGTCACACCACATGGGTTCACAAAGGGATTAGTTCTCTATATTTGAGTTATGTTCTCCTTTGACTATACGTATGGGCTATGATCCAGCAATTGATGTTGAAGGGTAAGGAATAGTCGACATGGATGATGAACAATTCAACAATGTTATTTGTGTACATTCTTTGTCTTCAAACTTAATCTCCATTGATTAGATTATGCATACATGTTCAAGGGAACGAGTTTAATTTACTCCAAATAGAGTCACCATTTGGGATCCCAAAGATGATTATCTGATCGCCCTTGGAAAGGCCACCCATAAGGCATGCTTATACACCTTTTCACACTTTGTGCCTTATTCAACTTCCAAAGCTCTTCTTACTCACTCAAATGTAGTTAAACAACGACATGAGTGTTTTGGTCACTTAAATCCACTGGCTTCAACAACTGAGAGGTTATGAAATGGTTGGAGCTTTTCTTATAGTATCCTTCACCGATGATGTCTATCATGATTGTAACTTGGGCAAATCTATTTTGTTCACAAGAAGGATGAAGTCTTTGGTAAGTTTCAACACTTCAAGGCCTTCATAAAGAAATAGGTAGGCAAGGAAATCAATACACTTTACATTGATAATGGAAAGGCAAATGTCAATAATCAGTTTGAAGAATTTGTTCTACAAAAGGGCTTTATCTCCATCACATTGTTTTGTATAGCCCACAACAAAATGAATTTGAAAAAAACAAATTCTTGAAATATTTCCAAACTGCACAATTCAATCATGATCACCAACACCAGAGTACTAGGTTGAGGCAATAAACTATGCTAACTGCAAATCGAATCGCACTCCACACATAGCCTTGGAGAGCATCAATCCAATTAAGGCTAGAGTGCAATCACAAACCGTCAATTCATCACTTATGAGTTACTAGAGCTCAAGCTTGGGCCGACACACCTTCAAAGAAATACAATGCTATGGAACCTTAGAGCAAGTTTGGCATATTTGTGCATCTAATGACATCAAAGGATATCAACTTTTACACCCTGATACTTGTGATATGGTCACTACTTGAAGTGTCACACTTGAGGAAACTCCTTCCCTTACTATTGTCATTTCTCACTCATCCTCCATATGAGGTTATAATCCATATTCCAGACAATGGTTCTAATCCTAAGATAGAGGAACCACATCCTCTATCTGCACCCTCCTAAAATCTAAGTCTCTCTAGCACATAGGCCTACTCCTACTAGAGCTACTCTACCAATTTGGTCATCGGACTTCACAAGCAAGAGGTCTATCGATTGGCAATCCATCCAATACCAGAAGAATCCAACAACGGAATCAAGACATGTAATGTCCCCTTCTCAGACTTGGTCAGTTGTTGTTTCTCGTTAGCCTAATCTAGGTTCCTATAGGCTAATAGGTGGTGGTTAGGAAGCTCCAACTTTCTTAAAGATCTTGAATTCAAATTTCTTTGTTTTTGACAGTTTTGCGACTATTCAGTTGGTAATCAAGTTGGTGGCAATGCTCTTTGTAGTGTTTTTGGGTTTTCGGTTGCTCTCCATAGTTCTTGGAGGACACTGCTATTTTTAATAAGTACCTATTTTGGCACCTAGCTACATTCTTCAGCTTCAAATATGTCTCATTGTGATCAGTTTTAGTTTCCAATGCCTTGGTGGGGCTTTCCACAAATCAATTGAGAATATTTTTATTATTGCACTAAAGTTACAAAATAACATTATATTATTCACTTTTTAGTGTTTTAATTTTATAAAGTGATATTAAGTTCCCCAAGTTGGACACCTACATCAATGGGAACTTGGACTTTAGTTGTTTTCTAATTGTTATAAGGGCCTTTTTGAGGGAAAATAATAAATTTGAATTTTTAAGTGTGCTATTTTTCCCTCCAACTCTATATAAAGGGGTTTTGACTCTTATTTTCATTTATTTAGAGTTGCAAACATATTAAATCAGAATGAACAGTGAGTTTCTCTTGGAGTTGATTGGCGAGGGAAACCAAATCAATATTCACTAGTTTCAATGGTTAAAAATCCATCCAAGCTGGTTAGGTGATTTTACACATGAATAACACTGATTTTCACGGAGTTTTGAAAATCATGGTTTCAGAAAAAAAGAGGATTTACAAGGTGTTTCAATTTCAGCTTTTTGGGATTGTTTTCTAATTTGAATGCAGAGATCTTTTGGTGGTTTTGGCATTTGATTTGAAGGAGATTTTGACTGAGCCAATTTGTTGCCTAAGGAAGGCTGATCCTCTTGTCTTGAAGAGAAGACACTGGTATTGGTCACAGATTTATATTTCTTTCTTGGCTTTGTTTCTTCTTGCCTCTCCAATCAATTTAGAACAGGTTTGGGGCTACGTTTCTGCAGGTATGATTTCCCTTGGTTGATTTGATCCTTTTCTTGGCTGGAGGGCTTGAGCTGATGTGACAGCTATTGGGGGCAAGCGATTGGTTTTTTGGAGGGTTATCACCTTTGAGAGTGGCAATTAGTCTCTTGGCATGATTTGCAAGTGATTGGGACTGGTTTTTTAATTCATATGAAGCCACTTATTTTCTTGGCAAATTGCCCCTGGTCTAGCACTAAGGGTGTTGACTGTCCAGTGAGTTTTATGAGAAAAAACAGACCTGGAGAATCATTATCTATTTGCATTTTGAAGATTTGATATGCTGGGAGGATTAACTAATCATCTGCTATAGCTGGGAATGCTGCACAAGCAGCACAGTGGGTTCCAAATGGGAGCTAAGGCTGCTTATCCTCTGTTGTTTCTGAACAGTAGCTTATTCTAAGTATTTTGACTGGCATGCTCGATCGTAGCATGTTTTTCCAGGTGCATTTCATATAAATAATTTGTTATTGTTATTTTATAAATTTGGAGCAGTAAGCATGCATGTCTAGCCTTTATAAGCAATTCATGTGCCTAGAGTTCGCAATCAGAATTTATTTCAATACAAAACTCTACTATGATGTTCATGTGATATCCTTAACGGAAAACTTGAAAAAAAAAAATTAAAGGGTGTTCTTACAAGATATGCCTCATGCATACATAGCCCAATCTTCTAATCTACAATGCAGCAACTATTGGCAAATAGAATTTAGCAACGAAGAATACTCTTAATTAGAAACACTTACGATTTAGTCCCTCCTCCAAAGGCAAGAAAAATGGTTTGATACAAGTAGATCTTTTGAAATAGTATGCAGCAAACAGAACAATTGACAACTACAATGCCCAACCTTTCACAAAAGGAATTTCATAAGTACATGGCATAGACTATACTAAGACCTTGCACTTGTCAACAAAATGAATTTGATCCACCTAACTCTAGTCATCAGAGCTGCTTTCCACCAGTTGATAGATTAGATGGGCATGATGAGTAGTGTTTTTCTTCATGGTGATCTATAGGATGAATTATATATAGCACAAGCACAAGGTTTCATTGATGATTCTTCCTTGGTCTACAAACTCAAGTAAACCCTCTATGGCCTCAAACAAGCCCGTTGGACTTGGTATGCCAAACCAAAATAGATTCATTCCTTCTTTCTGTCAGCTTCATGCAATGTGACTTTGACCCAATAGTGTACATATTGTGGCAAGATGATGAGCTTGTGCTTTTGGTATTGTACATTAATAGCCTAATCATCACAAGGAGTTTATCTCTCATTGGCTCCACAAAATTCAATCCACAAAACACATTCTCTATGACCAACTTCAAATTGTTACAAAAATTCCTCAAGATTTAGATTCATGATTGAGATCACTCAAAATAATTTTGAAATATGTCTTGCTTATCTCAAGTATGCTCTTGATCTTCTCTCGCAGACTCAAATGTTTGCATATTAGTCTATGACACCTCCCTTTCTATCAAGAGTTAATTTTGGGGCTCATCGTTCAACTCCTATTGTTAATACTCCCTTGTATCAATAACTTGTGGGCCAATCTCCTATACCTCACACAATATTGTCTAGACATTCCTGGCAATTTTGGCATGGTATCTTGCTTTATGCAAGATGCAAGAGCCTCGTGAGCTTCATTGGATAGTTGAAATGTGTACACTACACTATGTAAATGGGACACATCAATATGGGGCGCTATACAATAAATTGAGATACAAATTTGGTAGCATATACAAATTCTAGTAGAATGAGTGGGATTGCAAGCCCACATTTGGCTATAGCTTTCACTCAAATCCAATCCTACTTGTAATAATATAATTGCACCTTATATTAAATATTTTAGATAATGTTTCTTCATTACCTAGGTCGATTAGGGATAATGGGTATATGTCATTCCTTGTTTTTAAGAATTCTTGTGCTGCCTCTACCTTATCCTTATCCCCTTCAGATTTGGAAACACAAATGCTATATATTATAGTTCATTTCCTTTTATTATCATCTAATTAAATTCAGATATTGGAGTGTTGAAATTCTTTTTTTATACTGTATGTCATTGTAATGTTGTTTTGTAACTAGGAAGACTTAGTATTACATGTTCAATGATAAATCTAACAATATCGATATACAGAAACATGCATGCCTTGTTCAATGTGAAGATTTGATCATAGTCAATTTTGTACTACGCTTTCATGGAAGAAGCGCATAGCAACTTGACATACATTAACATTTGGATTGATTCACATTTTGTGCTTGAAGTGTATCCGCCCATAGTCTATCTTCTGATTAAAGCCCCAGTTAGATAAATTCTCAATTCAGAATCTTTAGAAGAAAGGTTTCAGATGAGACCTCAGCCCAAGTCTACCTCAACATATCCAAGCAAATGCAATCGAGCCCATTTTAGCAGTCTATTCTTTCAAAATTAGTATTTTTATGTCAATGACAAGAAAGGCTGACCAATATTGTTGAAGATTTTTTTACCTCTCAAATCTAAGGGATGACCTAGAATTTCATGGGCAAATGATTGCTTAGCAAAATCAAAGGGCCACTATTAAAGGTGTTTGGGCAATCATTTTCTACGATGGAGGAAAGAAGACTCCCCTAAATAGTAACTTTTGATCTGGTCATTATGTAGATCATGCATCTGTACCATGCATACCAATCTCATGAGCTAGAGATAAAACTTTCAAGAAATCAATGATTCATCAACATCTCCAGAAAGGACAGTTTCTCATTTCTTCAAAAAGCTAGACATTGTTTTCTGTAAACTTCCTATAACTCCAGACAAAGAAGGTTTCTCATCAGTTCCAAGTATGAGCCTAGTTCTCTTGAAGTAGGCATGAATATATAAAAGAGAACATGGAGAACATCCCCCAATAGAAGAGTCTCATCCTTAATGACCTCAGAAGTGACCTACATTTGAATCCTTGGTCAACTATTAAAGAGAAAGTGAACCGAAGGAACAGAAACATGACCAGAAAGTGTGGAAGACAATAAGAACATAAAAAAAGCTTAGACTCAAATACAATGTTTTCCTCGATTGGGGATATTCAAATAAATATTTTAGACATAACTGAGACAACAAAATGAACATTATAATCTGAGAGAAGGTAAATAGTTTTTGTAAGATAATGCTATACACTCTAAGAAGTTACAAACATCACCATACGATTTTGAAATGAAAAATACTAAATAATGGCCAGGACAAACCTGTGCACATATTCACTGGCATCACCAGGAGAGTCATATTGTATGATGCATCTCACTTTTGTAAAATCCAAGCCTCTTGCTGCAACATCAGTGCATAAGAGAAGAGCAGATTTTTCTATATTGTAATGACGAAAAGTTTGTTTCCGATCTTCTTGTGCCATATTGCCATGTAGACGGAACGTTTTGCAGCCTATGAAACTTCCCTCTTTCTCGTCCAAGCCCTCTCCAAAATTTGACACCCGGTGAAATTCACTTATCAAGGCATAATGAAAATCCACCGCATCACATGTGGAAAAGAAAACTACCACCTATGCATGTAGAAGTTTGATCATGTGATAAGTAACTATTCTCCAAACTATACTGCTAACAAATATAAACATATTGAACATTTATAAATTTGAAATTTTTTTTTGCTAAGGATACCTAGGGACATTACCACACCCTAGCACTGATATGGTATCATGCTAATAATGGGAATTTAAGCACATTAAGCATAACCGCAATTTTAACCATACTATCATGACACCCCATTAACAAGCAGTCCATTGTGTTTGTGGTCTATAATTCAAATGTGGAAATTGAACTTGGGACTTCACACTTCCACACAAAAACCACAACAACACCACCCAATGGACCAAAAATAAAATTACATTTGCTGAGTGCCTAGTTTCAAAATATAAACTACAAAGTTAGCGAAAATTCATTGCTATTTCTGTAAAAGCTATATTTGTTATGCCTGGAATATAGTTCCTTTTATCTTCTTATGTTAATTAAAAATGGCCCTTCCTTTCTAATGTTTCAAATACTTGCATTCCTGTTTACAAGCATTTCCTTTAAAATGGCCCTCAGTTATCCTCTTAATTGAACTAAATATGTCTCTTCCAAGCATATGTATAACTCATTTAACTATGACAAGTTCAATGATGTTGGAGAGTTCAACTATGATGAATATGTTTTGCATCATTGTCTATGGTGGTTAGAATGACTAAAATATCATTAGAAGCATCTTATTGCAAATACTTAAAAGGAAATAGGCTATAAAATGTGAATTCGCCCTTTACCATATATTATGGAATTACGAAGATCGCTAGATCTAGTGAATTCCAAATATTTTCAATTAATGGAATATAAACTACTAGAATAAGTAAAATTGCAATATAAATAGATGCCCTTAATCAAATGCAAAGGTAACATACACAAAGGCATATCAAGAAGCATCAAGACTGTTGTTTAGATGATGAAGTATGCACCAATTAGGAATTTTTAATGTTACCAACAAAAGACTTTCAATCATTGAAATTCGAAAAAAATATTTTGGGAAAAACTCTGTAAAAGTTTTGGCATCATAAGTAATTGATTATAGAAAAAGACAAAAGATACATATTGAATCACTTTGTGTAGAAGATACTAAAATCTTACACATTTTTTTCCAAAAGATTCATTTAAATAGTTTATTATGTTGCTTGGATCTATCACAAAAAGTAAATTAAGTTGACAATCCTAGTATATGATGTGTATGAGTTTGGGGTTCTAGTATGCCAACACAACATTTTTTCCGCCAAATATATATAGTTTGCAGACACAGACTCGGATTGTACTCAGCAAGCCCAAAATTTAAAGTTTTCAACTCAGCTAATACCTGACAAAAACTCGGCAACTTAGCAAGTACTAAAACTTAAAATCTCTTAAAGAGATGTATTTTTCTGTAATGTTCAATTACAAAATATTTTGTATACTCCATGCAGTCAAATGTAATCATCTGAATATGTATCTCTGTCTCTGATAGTCCCGGGTAGCACTATATGCACAGCGATATGCTAATGGTGATATCTCTTTGATGATGTTATATCAGTTACAAAATGTATTAAATAAAAAAATATCTCAAGAGAGCAAATGCATGGTTTTCTAGCAAAAATAGCATGTGAAAAATGCATTATAACCAGCATTTCACCTGCATCGACAGTTTGACCCACACTTTTTTGTGTCTATAAAAACACGAGTTAAACTTGTGAAACTCTGCAGCAAAAAAAAATAGAGTACTTGCAAAGTTTGCAAACTATATATATGAAATTGTTAGAAACTACATGATTGATTGTATTAATAATGAACTCTTAAATAGAGTTTACAAACGCTAATAATAGCATGAACAAAAAAGAAAGATTGTCTTAATAAAGACAACATCTATAAATAGTATCTGTCTGCCAAACTTCTACACCAAGACAATAATGGAGAAGTCCCAAATCTGTCATGTCACATGTCTGGCACAAATTTTGTTTGGCCTGCTCAATCAAATGTGTTGCACTACCAATAATGATCAAATCATCAACATAAATGACAAGAATAAGAATCTCACCACTAGCATGCTTGACATACAAATTAGAATTAGAAGGACTGCATTGAAAACCTTGATCAATCAAATACTTATCAATCTTAATGTACCATGCACGGGGTGCTTGTTTGAGGCCATAGAGAGATTTTACCAATTTGCGAGCCTGATGCTCTTTACCTGCAAGCTGAAAACCCGGAGGCTGTGTCATGTAAACCTCTTCCTGAAAATCACCATGCAGAAAAGAACTCTTAACATCCATTTGATGGATGCGCCAACCAAACTGAGCTAAAAGGGCTAGGACAAGAAGAATGGTACTCATTTTGGTAGGAGGAGAAAAAGTCTCCTCGTAGTCAATGCCCTCAATCTTTGAGAACCCTTTAGCAACCAACCATGCCTTGTACTTATCAAGTGTGTCATCAGCCTCATACTTGACCTTATAGACCCATTCGCAGCCAATGGGTATCTTCCCTGGTGGAACATCGGAGAACACCCAAATGTTGTTTTTCATGAGACTCTGATGTTCAGCTGCCATTTCTTGTTCCCATTCTGGTATACCCTTAGCCTCTGAATATGTCTGGGGCTCAAAAATACTTTGAATATTAGCCATAAGAGAAAAATTGACTGTGGTATGCTGCTTGGTCTTATTCCAGGAAGAGCTACCCTCAACTAGCTCATCATTATAAAGAGCACCAATGGTCTTGACCCACCACCCTAAATATTCTGCGAAGGAGCCAGTGGCACGTTGTTAACTGAATCCCTCACATCAGGAGAACAAAATGGAAGACGAACATCAATCTCTAGAGCTTGTGGAGGTTGATCCTCGGGAGTAGTTAGAAATGGACCTTGGTCTTCATCAAACACCACATCTTGACTGAATATGAGATGATCAGTATCAACATTAATCAGTCGATAAGCCTTAAGTGAATCACTATATCCTGTGAACATCAATCTCTGAGTCTTGGAATCCAGTTTGGTGTGCTTAACATTTGGAATCCAAACATATGTTGTAGAGCCAAAAACGTTCATATGACTGATTTTGGGCTTCTATCCAAACCACGCTTTCTCTGGAGTCATCTTCTTAACAACCTGTGTGGGAGACCAATTTAGAAGATAAACAGTTGTAAAGACTGCCTCTGCCCAAAAATTCTTGGGAACATTGCAATGCTCCAACATCGATCAAGCTATCTCAGTGATTGTACGATTCCTACGCTCAACAACACTGTTTTGTTGTGGGCTGTAAGGTGTAGTAAGTTGGTGCTTAATCCCATGTGATGCACAAAAGCTGGAGAAGTCATATGAACAAAATTCTCCACCATTTTCGGACCTAAGAGTAATAATCTGACAACTGGACTCTTTTTCCACTAAGGCCTTGAACATTTGAAACACAATGAACACCTTTGATTTATGCTGAAGAAAATACACCCACATCTTTCTGCTGAAATCATCAACAAGAAAGAGAAAATACCTTCATCTTAAGACTGATAGAGTGTTCATGGGCCCACAAACATTTGCATTGACCAACTAAAAGGGCTTGGATGCCCTCCAAGCATCACCATCTGAAAAAGAAGTCTGATCCTGCTTGCCAGCTTGACATGCTCCGCACACTCCATGATTATGTGTCTAAATCTTAGGTAATCCAACAACTAGACTATCTTGTGCCAACTGAGAGAGAGTGAATATTCAGATGCCCATATCGCTGATGCCAACGATTGTTGATGGAAGTACTTTTGGTTGCCATGGTCTGCTCTGGAGAATCACTTGTATCAATGAGTCGATATAGATAACGATCCTCAAGGCCAACTGCAACTGTAAATTGAGACTCCTTGTCAACAATAGTATACTTTTGTGCATTGAAAACAACATCCAATTGAGGAGAATTCAGCATAATCTAACTGACTGACAGTAGATTGAGCTTCATGCCAAGTACAAAGTATACAATGAGAAATGTCAAATCCCTCCCACAAAGAGAAATCTGTAAATTTCCTTTACCAACAACAGTATACTCCTCTCCTCCAAAAATAATTGAATCAGAGAAAGGCGTGAACTCGTTGAACCAATCCCGACAATGTGTGAAATGCCTAGAGGCACCAAAGTAAATGTACCAGGCTAAGGATGTGTCATGATGTGATGGGCATGTGGCCATGAACGCATAGGAGGTAGGCTTTGTGTGATCAGAGTGCGTAGCAGCTTGGACCTTCTGCTGAGACCCTTTCTGTGAAGATTGCGTAGCGGCCAGCTGCTTCCTGCAATCTACCTTCAGGTGACCATACTGGTGACAATAATAACACTGAACACACTTCTTCTTAGAAGAAGCCAGAGGTTTACCTGATCCTTTTTGCTGGGTGGACTGAGGTTTACCTTTATTCTTATCTGAGGCTGTAGCTATAAAGGACACTTGTTCAGAAGAGGAGGAATTGGCTTGACTTCCAAATTGTTGCTTCCATCTATCCTATTGCAGAAGCTTGTTCCAGAGATCAAAGAATGTCAGGGCAACACTAGTAGAAGTGATATTGAGCATCTCTATGAAGTGCTCAAGGATCAGGTAAGGCTTTTCAGCGTGATCCCCACCATATCTTCTTCTTCCATCTTGCAACCAATAGCCTCTAACTGGTCACATAAATTCTTGATTTTCAGTAGATGTGCCTGGAGAGTTGTCTTCTCATCCATCACGATAAAAAAAAATAAAAAATTCTTCAAAAAGAAAGAACTCTTGTTGGAATTCTCATAAAGATCCTTCAAGATGTCCCAGATTTCTTTAGTTGTTTTACTAGAAAGCACTTGAGGGAGTTGATCATCTATAACTGAAAGTTTGAGTAACATGGCAGCTTCCCGATTCTGTTCATTCCATTTAACCTGATCTATCCGAACTTGAGTAGGATGAACCTCCGTACCCAAAACGATCTTATCAAGACAACGATATTCAAATATAGTCATCATGTGTTGCTTCCAGGTGTTGTAGTTGCCGCCATTAAACTGTTGATTCCCTTCCAACATAATGTTGGTCAAAGAGGCCATCATTGAAACTGAGGCTGCTGGTCAAAACCATAGAAACAGAAATCTGCAAAAAATCACTATTATACCGGATTAGTTGGGAATCGCCAATGCTGCCAATTTATTCCCCCAAAAAATCATGATTACTTGCTCAACGATTTTTTGGGCGATTTATAAGCAAAAAACCCTATACAGTAGTTTTCACAGAGAAGATGCAAGTTTGAAGGGGCATTCAACATGATGGTCAAGCAAGGGATTGCATTTAAGGTAGGTTCCATGCATATTCATAAAACCCTACTCTACATTGGTATTTTTCGGTGTCTTCATTCAAGATTTGTGAGAGAAAAGTCACATTGAATATAAGATGTCTTTCAATGTTAGAAAGGTTCTAGAACTTCTTTAAAGCATTGGTGAGATCAAAGAATATTGAAGAAGTTTTCTTTCATGTGTTTATTGCTTTTGATTAGTTATATTTTTCAAAGATACAGACAATGCTCTTAGATTGATAGTGCAGACTTATTCACTGATTCTTGAGGGGCAGAGATATCACGGTTATGTTCATAAAAAGTATCCAGTCTTAAAATTTTATTACAGTGCTCTAGCTAAGAGTTTCACCCTTCTTTCAGAGTTTGACTCTGTTTCAAGAGATATTTATGTTTTGAAGATTTGTCTTATCAATGATCAAATGATTGTTTTGAAGACCAAAAGATTGTCCCTAAGTGAATGACTGTTCTATGAAAAGAGTGATTGACTGTTCTTGAAGAGTTTTTCTCTCTGTTTGAAGGTAATATTCACAGTCAAGATATAAGATCAAAAGACTGTCCCATAAGTGAATGATTGTTCTATGAAAAGAGTGATTGACTGCTCTTGAAGAGATTTTCTCTCTGTTTGAAGGTAATATTCAGTCAAGATATAAGATCTATTCACTGTTAGAAGAAAATAGAGATCTGAACATATGTTAGGCAATGAATGGACATAGTCATAAAGAGTACCTTTAGTAATATGCACAAGGATTCATGTTATCATGACAAAGAGAAGAAATATGCAGAACAGTCCTATCGACTGTCATAAAACAGTGAAAGGAAGCCTTGCTGCCCGTGTTCTTGTCAAATTGTTAAGACAAATAAAAATGTCATAATTTATACTCTTAAATTCATTATACCATGATATCATTATTCCATGATATGTCATACATATGTCAATACAAAATAAAAATATATAATCAACATTCAGTAATCTTCATATTGCTCTTCCTCGAGATCATCAAAGTCAATATTTGGTTCAACTTCCTCTGAAACACAATCAACTGCAATGCCACTCCCACCAGCCATGTCATATATAGAAATTACCTCATCTATAGAGATCTAGACAAGCTGTGCAATAGTAGCATCTAAATCAGCACACTCACAAGTTACATCACAGTTCCTTATCACCCTCTCATTGTAATCATGTTTCTCATGTGACAAGGAGCAAGTTGAGTGCACAAAGACCAAATTTTCAACCTTTTCTTAATCTAAGTGATTGTGCTTAATTAAGTGGATAAACAAGTAAACACTCCAATTCCAATTAGCTAAAGATACACTTACAACCTATGTTTCTTGAGGACGTGACTTCAAATTTTTGGTCCCATGCCTAAGAAACATCCTCTTGTCATCCCCAAATAATATTTTTCCTAGCCATCCCGAAAATGCAGGGACTCTATAGGGGCAGCCAAATATTCTAGATTTGACTAGGGAAATCAATGACATCTCCCAACCATCTTAGGGACTGCCAATCATTCCCAGAGCAAAAAAAAATATTTTTTTAAGCCTAAAATCAATAACAAAAATATTTTTATGCTCTTTTTTATCTATGTTACTAGGTTCGCCCAAAACGCCTTCATATCATATAGGTTTGATCCAGGACCAAATATGTAATTTCACTCTTAACTTATGAAAATGGTTTGCACCATGAAGTTTTGTGTGTTTTCAAAGATCCCTAGACCCTACAAGGGGCGCTGCCCCTCAACCCCATTATGGTCTCCACTCCCAAACCCCCGCTAGTTATTAGGATATCTTGTCACATAAGAAACTTGATTGCCATGAGGGGGTGACAAGGAATCACTAGCCTATCATGCATTTATTTCTTTGTATTGGCATCTAGCATGTGATCTTGGCTATTGTTCTGTATGGTTGTGAACTTTACTTTAAAGTTCATGGTACTTGGTGTAGGTTTCATCTTACTCCTAGTATCATACATTCCAATTATTGATGTGTTGTAAAGTCATGCCCCCATCGTATAAGGATATTATAGAGGCTTGAGGTTTTGGCCTATCCGGACACTTATTCCTTGAATAAATGCTTCCCATGATGTTGGGAGTCCATTTAGAGCCAACATTGTTAACTCCTTGCTTTTAATTAGATGACCAATGGTGGAAAGCTGATCCGTTAACTCTATGATCGTCATAAACTATGATGTAATCGATTCTCCTTTATTTATCTTCACATAATGAAGCTTTTGCTTAAGTGATAGAGCTTTGCTCGTGTTGTTTATCTCATACATGCTTTCTAATGTTGAAAACATTTTGTATGTTGTATCCAATTTGGAGATAATTGGAACTATATGATCTTTAACTGCATCCACCAATAGCTTCATGGCCTTGTTATTGTTCTTTATCCACTGGCATTTCTCGCTATCTTCATTTGGTACAGCCATTTCCTGTTCTACAAATGCTTCTAATTCATGCTCTCTTAAGGTGAGCATAATTCTGAATTACCATGAAACAAAGTTTGAGGCTCCTTCAAGACGATCCTCGAAGCTAACACCATTTTCCATTCGAAGAAAGGATATGTATTTCTAAAAATCAAATGATAGTTAGATAGCCTTTTATTTCAAATCTGATCGGATCTTCCTTAGACTGGCTCTGATACCTGTTGTGAGGTTTTTACAACATCGCCCCATCCATGGGGACCCCCTAGCTTCGACCTTTTAGACTTAGCCGAGTTTTAGCCTTGCCCCGTCCTCGTGGTTTATTTGCCTGGATTGATTCAGTGATTGCAATACGAAGTGTTTGGAAATGTGTTGATTTTTTTTTAGATCGAAAAGTTTGATTTTGGTTTGAATTGAGGGTCTTGACGATGTGATGATTTTGAGTTGAGGATTTTGTGAACTGATTTGAAATAGGGAGTCTAATAGTTTGAAATAAAAGATGAAGTTGGAATTTGTTTGATTATTTGAAATTTAATTCTGCGATCTTCAAAATTCTTGACGTTATGGCAATCTTGATGGAATTGAATTTCAATTTTATTTAATTGCTAATTGTATGATCTTTGAAAATGATTTTTGGGGTTTGCAAATTTTAAGTTTTAAATTATCCTTTCAAATTTCGATTTTATGATTTTGAGTTGCAAATTTCGATTGGCTAATAATTTTTATCTTTTTGAATCTGCCATAGTGATGATCTTGATATTATGAATGGATCTAATGCTAAGTTCGAAAATCCTTATTTGGATTAATGATATTTCAAATTTCGAAAAAGTCTGAATGGCAATTCAAAATTCTTTATTTGTTGTGGCCAATTGCAAATTTTGGTTTGATAATCAGTGTTATTTTCAAGATCCAATAAGGTCTGGACTGAGTTGTTGAATTTTCAAATTTTGTGGATTGCCTTGCAATTTTCGAAATTATTATGGGATATTGGTTGATCATTGCAATCTATTTTCATTCATGCATCGGATGTTGTGTCAATGAAAAGTCAATAGGGAATCTAATGCCTTGGATATGATCTTGAGCCAGCCTTATAATTTTCGATTTTCTTTAATGCTTTTATTTAAAAAATCAAAATTGTATTGGGTGTTTGTTTTTTCCTTCATTTCAAAATTAAAAAATCTATTTACCCCTGCTCATGCCGTCCCTCAATTTTTTTGCATTGGGTATTAAATTCTTTTGCATTGCCAAAACCGAAATCTGGTAAGTTTAGTGTATGTCGTCCCTTATATTTGCAATGACATTTAATCTTTCTTTTATTTTGGGTGTAGGGTCGGCCCTGTTTTGGTCTTGGACGTCAGCTATAAAAGGGAGCTTGCCTCCTTCCATTTCCACATCAAACAAAGCCCTCTCTGCTCTCTGTTCACCAGCGAATTCTGAGCCTTTTCATCAGCGTTTTTTTTATGTATTTGGCGACTTTTGGAGGTTATTAGGGCAGCGATTTTGGCTAAGGAGGATGGCGACTTGATTGAGGGTTGTGCCTTAGCAAATTTGAGGGGCAATTTCTGAATTTGGAGAGCAGTTCGAGCCAGATTTGACTGAAGACAGCCAGTGCCAAGGGATAATCTCACACTTTTGAAAGCTTTTTGGGCCGGTTTCTACACATTTGCAGCATTAGGAAGATCAGTGTTTAGTTGAGCAGCATTTGAGGGCCTTTTCTCCACGCTCTTGATACCCAAATTTGGGGATTTGAAGTTCTTGTTCATGGTATTTTGTCCAAATCCGAAAATTTGAAAGCAAGATTTTTCAATTTCATAATTTGATTGAGGGAGAGACCTTGTGGATTTGAGGTAATCGGATTTTTGATTGAGGAGGAAGTAAAATGATAGAAGATTCATGGCAAAATTTTGAAAGTGAGTGGAAGTAGGAAGAAGAGGTTCTCTTGTGGACTTGGAGGATTTTGGAGGCTAAGCTCAGCTAATTGCATTAACAAGGGACTCCTAGCTTCGTTGTACTCGGGTGAGTGGCCTATCTTTTCCTCTCTCTTTAATTGCTTTCATTTCATTGGTGCTAGTTTAGGTGTTGAAAACTAATTTCAAGAGTAGAGTTAGGTATTTGGATATTAAGCAGATTACTCGATTGTCTTGATCGGCTTTTTTCCCTCAAGTTCTCGCTTGCATTTCATCATTGCATTTCATCTTAGGCGAAGATTTGGAGTGATAAGTGTAGCCCATCTTAAGGTAACGGCGGGGAGTGATAAGTGTAGTATTCCACCCCTAGGCGAAGATTGGAGTGATAAGTGTAGTCCATTTTAAGGCAAAGGCGGGGAGTGATAAGTGTAGTTTGCATCATTGCATTGCATTTTTTAGGGAGAAGATTGGAGTGATAAGTGTAGCCCATCTTAGGGCAACGGCGGGGAATGATAAGTGTAGTATTCCACCCCTAGGCGAAGATTGGAGTGATAAGTGTAGTTTCACCAGCATTGTAGAAAAGGCGGGGAGTGATAAGTGTTAAGGATGGCTGATGCTAATGCAAGCAAGCGACCCAAAGGAACTAATGCTAAAATAGGAGACAAGGAAGTCATGATACCCAATTCCAACTTCCGCTCAAAATTGAAATACGTTGGAGACACCAACATTGGTGCCATTGATATGATTCAATTGAGAGATAGGTTGAGAGACAGCCAATCTCCTATTGCAAAGGTCTACAAGTCCGGAGTTGTGCATGCAGCTGCCTTCCCTCCTACATTGCCTTGTCCAGATTTGATCATGGAGTGCGCATCTAGACTTAACATTCAGAGCAAGTCAGTCATGATGGATAGAGAGAAAGTTTTGGCAAACATCAGCGGTCCATTGATTGAGGATACATTTAACATACCTAAGCAGAATGGCACAGAGGCACTATCCATTGACCAGGCCACCAGATTATACCATGACAACCAGGACACATACTTTGCTCAGCTGAAACAGAATTGGTTACATGAAAACAAGAAGGGAGTCACCAAGACCTCAAAGCTCACCAGGTCCGACTTCAAGTCAGAGTATGGCGACCTCATCGTCCTCCTCAACAAAATCATGGGCTTAGCACAAGGTATGCAATTTGAGACTTGGATGTACTATTTCATTGATGGCATAGAAAGTGGAAAGAAGAAATTTGATTGGGCTGCAATAATTAGCGAAAATCTAGAGTTACAGCTTAGAACAGTGCTATCTCAAAAATAGTTTTACATGGGATCATATCTTTTTTACTTAATAGCAAGATTATTTAGACAACCGGGACTTAAGGCTAGGGGAGAAGTTGGTCATGGGCCTGGACAATACTTGGTGTATGAGTGCTATCCACAGCTTCATTTGCGCAACACCAAGGATTACAAGATATTTTATGATGCCTTTGCCATGAAGTTAGTAAGGATGTTGCAAGGAACTCCTGCTCAGAGACTTTCTCCGGAGGCAGAGGCTAAAGTTAATAAGTATGGGAGTTGGTTCATCCAATTTGAACGATTCACTTACATAAGAGTGGCTGGATGTACAACTTGTCCCAAGAGGCTCCCAAGGTATCCACCCGATCGATTGGTTTTGATGGAATTGGCTAGACAGCTTGAGCAATATGACAAAATGATGAAACAGAGAGGTGAAGCAGGGGTTACCCTCTCACTTGTGATAGGCAATGACAGTTGTCCCAACCATGTTGCCTTTGCATCCGCTGAAAAGGAGTTAGAGCAATATCACCTGGCTTGGTATAAAGCAAGACAAGGGTTCGATCCTCATGGTCTAATCAAGTCCGCTCAAGGAGGAACATTTAGGCATGTGCCTACGATAGAGGATTTTTGGGCTAATGCACAAGATGACTTTCATGTGAGGAAGCTAGCTTTCTCAAGACTGTCGTTAAGCCTGATGAGAACCATAAAATGGAAAAATCTTATGATCCCAGACCAACTGGAAGAAGATGAAGATGTGCTAAGAGAAGACTACCACACAGTAGAAGGAACGGAGTTGGATCCAGTAAATTGGAATGATCAGCAGGATCCATCCTTAGAGGCAATTAATAAGACAGTTGAACTGCACACTCAGGAGTGGTATAACAAGAAGTTAAGTCAGTTGCAAAGGTCAAGGGTATGCCTCACTTATGAGAAAATGAGGCCAGTGGAGGTCCAAGCAGAATCAGTTAGTCAGCAGGGTGAGGGCAGTGGGCCGACAGCAACCACAGCGGCAACAGCAAGCCAGTAAGGGCAAGAGGAAAGATATAGAAGTTGAGAAGGGTAAGGAAGATCCAAGGCCACCGGCAAAGAAACAGAACAAAGAACCATCTAGAGAAAGTATATATGAGGATAGAGGACAAGACCATGGAGTCAGTAGACAAAGTGCAGCAGTTGAAGTGAGCTCAAGTTCAGAGTCAAGTAGTGAAGATAGCAGTAGTGGATATTCTCCTCTATCAGAAAATCAAGTAAGCGAAGATGTGGCAGTCTCTAGTGATGAAGAAGATATGCAAATTGATATTGAGAGTGAGGTAGTACAAAACGAAGATCGGGCACCCAATGATGAGTATGTGGGGCTAGTTCAGCCGAATCCAGCAGTGGGAGTTTTCACTGGGCCCGCTTGGATGTTGAAGATGCTCCAGCCGATTATTCCGGAGCCACCCATCCAAGCAATTGAAGAAATTCAAAGGGATGCTGAGGGAGAGGATGATGCTAAACATAGGCAAGCAGAAACAGTAGCAAGGGTAATCAGGGATGGTGGTCACAGGAAGGTTCAAATTGCCATACCGAAGGTCACCAAGACAATGGAAGAAATTTCAATTCAAGACTATGATTTTCAAGAGCATGACTTGGGAACAGCGACAGATGAGATAGAGTGTGAAGAGCTTCAAGAGAGTGTAACTTCAGTCTTTGAGAAGCTAGCACGGGCAAATGTTGCAAATGCTAAATTAAGAAGAGAAAATGAGTATTGGAAGGGCATTTATGATGGAACCAATCAGCCAATCCAACAGGTGCCTAGGGCGGCTCTTCCCCAAGATAGTGAGGACAATTTTGAACAAGAGGCTAAGAAGTGGATCAATGACACCATCCAAGAAGGGCGAGATTTCTTGCTTCCTTTCACTGCCATTTTCAGGGCATTTTTAACCATCAGGAACAAATTCAAAGAGTTTGAAGTAAGATGGAGGGATTTCCTTCCAATTCGTGAGTATATCATCCCTAGGTTGGAAGCAGTTATAAGAATATCAGAGGGAGCGTTGGTGAAGGCCAAGGTGATAAATGAAGGAGAGAAAACAATGGTCGAGTCTTGGTTCATGGCCTTAATGTTCAGATTGGGAACACTAGATGAAATACAGGACAGAATGGCATAGCACAGTTCAGGCATAGAGGCTTTCATTTCAAACACAATGAATGATGCTAGAATTGCACTAGATTTTGAAGAAATAACAGAAGAGGATTTCAATGAGACAGAGTTTGGATCGAGGTTGGATGCTTTGGGAAAGATTGTCCCTTTAACGAAAAGATTTGACATCCTCGCCTCTCTCAAGGCCTTAGTTCAATTTGCAAAAGATGATGAGAGGGAGAATGAGCAGGTACTACAAGTAGCAAAGGACATGGTCACCACGAATGAGCTCAAGATGAGGCATTCACCTTGCCCTCCTATGGAAGAAGTTGATAAAATGTTGGCTAAGTTCATTACTTATGCCAAAAAGATGAAAGAAAAGGGTAAAGTTATATTAGAAGACCATTTGATGTAAGCCCATGTGGCATTTTCCCCTTTCTTCTTGGGTAGGGTAGGTGTCAGTTTCGGATTGGCTACCATTTTTGGTGCCTTCTCATTGGTTACTGTTATCTCTCAAAAATGCACCCTGCTAGATAGCCAGAATCTAGCCTTCTGGAGAAACATGGAAACACTCCTGGGCTGTGGGTTTCCCAAAAAACGGAGTGAATCTCCGGGTTCTAGGCCGGTTCCTATATGATGATCACCTTATTTGCTTTTGAAAGACTGAAAACTGAAACTGATGGAGGAAAAAGGACAGAAGGATTGCATAAAAGTAACACTGAACAGGAAAAGCTTAAAATGGAACTTGAGGTGATACACCAAAACTGAAAAATGGGAAAAACAATGCCTTAACACAATGAAACCTTCCTGAAAACAGACCAAATACTTGACACAATATTGATGTCAAGATACCCACATATAAAGCTTTGTAAGAAGGATATTCTTTACTCCAAAAAACGTAACAGGAACAAAGGCATTCACAGCTAAGAATCTGAAAGAAAACCCACAACTTACAACCTATATGGCTATCAAAACATTCATTTGCAGATGTTAAAACTGAGACAGCTTACTAAAGGATCATAGATAGATCACAGCAATAAGCATCAAATCAGATAGACTCACATACAACAAGATGAACTCAATAAAGGCCTCCAATCTGTATTTTATTCATGCTTCAAAGGTGACACAGAATCATTCCCATGACTGAGCTACAAGCAAAAATGACAGAGAACTAAGAAGGATCTGAAATAATCACTCTCTAAGCTATCTGCATAAAATTTTCTAACTCCTTTACAAAGAGTCCTCCACTCCTATTTATACAATCTTCCTCTACCACATGAGGGCAAAATATCAAGGGGTCGGATGCAGAGAAAAAGACAAAAACTAAGCCTTAAAAGCCTCTGAAAACATGTGTCTAAGTGGCTCAGAAGTCATCACCAGATAATATCAACATAAATTCTGCTCAGAAATGCGTCAGATCCCTCTAGAAGACTCATAAAAATCTCTGAAACTGCAATAACTCTACTGCAGAGAAAACAGCTTTATCCAATGACTCAACACTTAGGAAAAATTAAAAAATATCTGCCTTTCAACTTTAAACTTTTATAAGAGACAATTAGATATTATTTTTTGCATAAAATGTTTATTAAATAATTTCTATTTCATAACGAAATACAATTTATTTAATAATTGATTTAATAATAATTTATTATAATATAACTTATTTATTTATTTATTTTTGGAAATATTAATTATTTTTAAATAATATCCTAAGTGATAAATATTAAATATATTATATTTCATATGTGAAATATAAACTATTTAATATTTATTTTATTATTTAGGATTATATTGAAAATAATTAATATTTATCAAAATAAAAGAAATAAGTTATATAATAATAAATTAAAAGAATAAATATTTAATTTAATTTATTAAAGTTTAAAGTTGAAAGGCAAAATAAAAATTTTAATTTTTTGTTAAGTGTCAAATACAAAAGAAAAACACTAGACGGTCATGGCAAAGTGCCGACATTTGGCGACCAAGGGGGATATAGGGTATTTGAACCCTCATTGCATTTCATTTTTTTACATCTCATTTTATGGTCTTTGGCTGGCGAAGAAGGAAGAAGGAGGGTTATGAAACCCTAGCCGCCATGAATTGCTGTCACGCAGGCTCCTCTTTGCGCCAGCACTTAGCCGCTTCCCCTTTGCAGTTTTTCTGGTTAAAAACTGCTTTACGCTGCCTAGGTTCGAGCCGCCATGGAATTTCTGAGATGTAATGGTAAGTTTGATGGTTTTCTTTTAGAAGAACTCTCTGTTAAAAAACGCCATGATTTTGCATAGAAATGCTTTCTTCTCTGCTGTTTATTTGCTAAAAATTTGGCTCGAAACCCTCTTTGCTGGGAAAGATTTCCATATTTGCTAAGGAAGAACGCGGCCTTTCTGAACCTGGCCGCCATGTAGATTATACATCTCTGTTATAAATGCTTTTTTAAATGAAATCTCTGCATGTTCACATGGCATTTTTTTTTTGGAAAATTTCATTATGAAAAAGGCACCATAAAAAGAGGTTCGATTTTTCTTCTTTCTGTGCATAGATTCTCGTGTACTGGTTGCTGGTGCAAGCTCTCTGCTGCCATGTGCCTACCTGTACAATTTGTTCGTAGACAAACAGGACACAAACTTTGGTCGAAAATACCATTAATGTCACTTAAACCCTGTAAACTCCACTCTGAATGTTCTGTAAGCATATGACCCTCGGATGCATTTTCCATATTTTTGGGATATTTTATTGTCAGGTCCCAATAGTTCTGTCGATAGTTGATCGATCATGTGAGTCAAAATCACTGGCTGATCATTGCTGCTCTGGTGTCCTCTATCAAATGCAGTCTCTGCAGACTGGAAACATTGAGAATCCCAAGAATATGTTTGTGAAGTCTCGGATGAAATTGGGCTTGTAACAGTTGATGAGCTTCGCATACATAAAGATCCCTCTTTAAGAAAGCATAGAATGTATAGCAGTTTATCATGTTCCTCACATTCAATCCAAAATTGTTGCACAGTTTTGGGAACAATTTCTTTATTCAGATTTCCCTCCACATTGGTAAGTGCCAGAACCACTGGACTGTGAAGCACAAGCTTCTTTATCTTCTCCACATCTGCATTTTTCTTTGCCTTTTGTCCTCATAGATTTCGAAAAAGGTGTGCATCTTTTTAAACAAAAATCTGAACATTGAAACCCCCTGAATATTTTGAAAATCTGGACACTTTAATAAGCTGGAACATTGATAAAAAATCTGAACAGTCTGAAGAAAATCTGAGATTTTTTGTTGGTGACAAACGGGTTGTAGATTTTTTGAAGACTATCAAACTGCTCCTTTGATACTGAACCTGGTGATTTATCATATGAAGTATAACAAGACATAAATGCCTAGTCTCTGTTAATGAAGTCCGAGCTCGGGCTTGTGACACTCAGAAACAGACTTATATGACTCTGTATCTGATGTTTTATTAATCTACTTTTTCTCACACCCGGCCAATGTACTATATTTTATTTAAACAACAATACGTAAATCCTTGCTTGTAGACGCATAGCAGCAATGTGTTCAGTTTTATTACAGCACCTTCTATCGAAAGCTTATGATACTTTGCAACTTCGTAACACTGTTTTTCATCTTTGAATTTCTGATATTTTTCCTATTGCTATTATGCTCTGTATGGTTTCAAATTGAAGTTGCTTAGTTCAAAATCATTTGCGGCTACATTAGTTTTATTTTCTCAAGAAACTTCTTCAAACCATTCTGTCCATTATCTGCTTGTGGTGTTTCAAATTGTTCTCAACCAGACTGTACAGCAATTCTTTTTCTGCCTGTTGTATGTTCTATGAGGTTCGAGCACGGGCTCGTGACACCCACAAATGATTCAATATT
Organism: Chamaecyparis obtusa; assembly: GCA_027943335.1. Taxonomy (NCBI): domain Eukaryota; kingdom Viridiplantae; phylum Streptophyta; class Pinopsida; order Cupressales; family Cupressaceae; genus Chamaecyparis; species Chamaecyparis obtusa. The sequence goes on from BSBK01009514.1 coordinate 396,716, forward strand.
TTTTTTTTAGCACTAAATGTCAGTATCACTGCTTACTTTTCTATTATGATGAAATGCATTGACAGATATAGTATGTAGCCGTAGAGATAAGTAGTCATTGCTTAGATCCCTCGGGATCTAACACCAGTTACTATTATGTTTTTTGCAGATGCTCGGGATCATGGAGCTTGGAGCTGGATTCTGCTGCGCCGGAGAAAGAGCCCATAACCAGTCAAAGCAACAGGCAATGACTGGTTATCTCTACTCCTCATTTCTTTCATTAGATATTTATCTGTTCGTGTATTTCTTGATGAAAGAAAATCAGCTAGTTATACTCACGGCTTGTGTGAGACTTTCTCTATTCAGCATACTTAATTCATTTCACATTTTGTAAAAAATGAAAATTGTAGAGACCAGTGATGATCTATACAATGAACATTGCATTTCTTTGCTCATGATTTCATATATAGTTGCAAAAATGATGAAAAATGAATGAATAAAAAATGTACTTTTTCTTTTGCAACTTCTTCTATAATGTTACTTGAAGTAAAATTCAGCATGTGTGAAATTTTGGTAACAGTTACCACTATTCTTTTTCTCATTGGTCCATTGATGAGGTGGCATCTTTTCATTGGCCTGTGGGGTGGTAACCCTAATTAGGGTTTCTGGGATTCAATCTGGATCGTTGGTTTTGCCTCTTAATCTTGGCCGTTCATTGTAATTTCAAGCCTCTATATAAGGCCATGTACTCTCATTTGTAAAGGGTTGAAGAAAATTGTTGCTAATATAATACCAAAATTGCTTCTCTTATCATTGTTGTGTCTTGCATGGTGATTAAGAACACTTGGTGTTATTGCATGGTTTCTACTTCCAATTGTTAGAGATAGATTTCATTTCAATTGAGTTGTTAAAGTATTTTTATTTTCAAGCAAGTGTTAAAGGAGGAGTAGTGATAGATGGTTAATTGCATGGTGATATTGGTAGATGTTTGATAGGGATCCTATACTAGGCCACTAGCATCTTGGCGCTTGTCAAGGAGCCTTGTGTGGTAATCTAGTCTTCTTTCCTTAGAATCATTGCATCTGTGGAGGTAACACCGCTGGTATATCTTCATTAGGTTGATCCCCGTCCATTTGCCAATCTTTCCATCCTTAGGAGTAGAGGTAATCAATAACTTAGTAGTTGAAGTTGATAATTAGAAGTTGGAAAGTGAAGTTTGAGAGTTTGAAAAGAGCAAAGTTGAAAGTGATATAAATTGAGAGATCATTTGAAAAGGTTGCGAGAGCTAGAAGTCTTATCATCATCATAGTAAGAGTTGAGATATTTCCAAGTGAACAACGTAAGTCCGCCGAAGTGATTACCAGCAAATCACATTTATATAACTGAGATAGTATCCACAGGTGTAAGGAACCTTGGAGTATCCTTGTATACTTTTCAAGAGAGGGTTGAGTGTTTGGTACGCCGTATCAAGTATTCAATTGCTATATGTTATGTAGTGGTACAAAACTCACATCAACAATACCATGTTAAATTTTGATCAGATTTGTATGTAGAAGGAATTTTGTTTTAATCTCAGATCTATGTCTGTATCTTCAATGTTTATGGTATAATGCTTCACAATATCACAATGATGATTCTTATATACCAATCACTATTTAATATCAATCGGTTCTAATCTTAGCGCAGATATAAATCTGGGAGATCTAATTTCATATCAATTTCCTATAAATTTATATTTAGACTGATGTAATATGATCTTAATGAATAGCAATGTCTGATTTAATCTTACTCAATAAGATTACTCTCAATCTGAATATGTTCTTATTGCTTGGATCAATTTGTTGGTATCGATCTCTTATGGAACCCGATCTCTTTATTAATGATGCTATTTGAGATAGTATGAATCACTGTAATGATACTTGCTTTTGCACTTATATTTTCTGTACATTCACAAGATCCCGATCGGCCTTGATATTTGTATGTTGTGAGGAGACATGTCTCTACGTACGACATGTTCTCACCGAACCATGTTCAGCCTGTTTAATGATGTTGTTTCATACTATAACATGCAAAGATCATTTAGTAATGAGATCGATTAAGTTTGCCATGTTATATGTAATCAATATCGATACTCAATATCGATCTTAATCACAATTAATATTATTAACCATAATCATGTATATACAAGATCATTAATTTATAATCATGCTTAATTAATTTATATTATCATAATTAAAGCAAATAATCAGATTAGTATCTTGTGAAGGATAGATATCAAATGCTTAAGGCTAATGGGCCAATTGAGCATTTGATTTCGTTGGTTAGAATAATCTGACTATTAACACTCCCTCTTAGCTAGGGCGGATTAATTCTATCCTAGAAATGAAATGCAATAGATCCATTTATTGTGTAGAAGAAAGATATCACCTTACCATGATATCTGGAGTGGTGGCATGTCCAAGAATATCAAGTCACGATCAATTCACCATGACTCCCAAAGATATATCCATAACTATGGTATGTGCACTGGCATCACGTCACATGATACCTACCATAAGGATATCAGATCATGGCATATCCACAGATATTAAGTCACAGAATATCCACCATGACTATCTCAGTAATATCATTATGGTTTATCCATTGATATCAAGTCTCATGATATCCACCATAATATCTTAAGAGATATTAACTATCATGACATGTCCACAGATATCAAGTCTCATGAAGTCAATCATTGTAAAGTCGTCACCTTACAATATAAACCAAATACAAGTGTTCATCATTGAAAAGTTGTCACCTTTCAAGGATGTTCACAGCCCATGTAGTCATGGAGGCATGCACATGAAAATAAAAGAGTTAAAACATTAAATATCTTTAGAAATATTAGTACAATGAATTTAAATAATTTAGACTCAATCTCAAATTAAGTTACATTTTCAACCATACCAAGTTTATCCCGAAAGTGTTCAACTATTGTCTTGGAGAGAGGCTTGGTGAGAATGTTTGTTGTCTGTTCACTTGTACTAACATATTTCAACTGAATCACATTCCTTTCTACCATGTCTCTAACATAGTGATAAGGAATCTCTATATGCTTTGATCTTTTATGGAACACTAGATTCACTGAAAACTTTATACAAATCTGGTTGTCACAATGGATGATAGAAGGATCCAAGGATTGACCAAACAATCCTACAAGAAGTTTCGTTAGCCATACAACTCTTCTAGCTCCCATGGAGGCTGCAATGTACTCAGCTTCTGTGGAACTTTGTGCAATTGAGAATTGTTTCCTACTAATCCGAAAAATCATAGCTGATCCTAAGCTAAAGCAACACCCTAATATGCTCTTCCTATCGACCACACTTTTAGCCCAACCTGAATCAGTGTATCCATGTAGATCTAGGTCTACATTGTTGTATTTAAGACCATATCCAATAGTGCCTCGCAGGTAACTCAGAATGTGTTTTGCTGCAACCAAATGTATCTGCTTTGGTTCACACATAAATTGACTAAGTGCATTTACTGCATAACAAATGTTGGGTCTAGTGTTGACCAAATACATCAAGGACCCAATTATCTGCCTGTATAGAGTGGGATTTGCAAATTCTAAGTCTGCTGCCTCTTCCTTTAACTTGTGCAAGTTTGTTTCCATGGGTGTAGCCATGGGTTTACAATCCATCATCCTAAACCTTTTCCAAATGTCAATAGTGTACTTTCCTTGATTTAGAGTGATACCATCATCTCGTTGCCATACTTCTAAATTGAGGAAATAATGTGAAGGGCCCAAATCCTTCATGTCAAACTCTAATGCTAGATCTTGCTTACATTTGGCAATTAGGTGATCTTCTCCTGTAATCAATAAGTCATCAACATATAGAATAAGAATCAACATTTCACCATTAATTACCTTGAAGCATAGATTCGGATCTGCATCATTCTTGGAGAAGTTCAAGCCCAAAAGATATTGATCTATCCTTTCATACCAAGCTCGAGGGGCCTGTTTAAGCCCATATAGTGCCTTCTTTAATCTGCAAACATGTGAACCATTTTCATGTATAACAAATCCTTCAGGTTGCTCTAGGTATACTTCTTCAATTATTCCATTTAGGAAGGTAGTCTTTACATCCATTTGGTGCATCTTCCATCCTTTAGATGCAGAAATGGCAATTACAGCCCTAACAGAAGTATATCTAGCAACTGGAGCAAATGTTTCTTCATAATCAATCCCTTCCTTTTGAGAGAAACCTCTGGCAACAAACCGTGCGTTGTATTTTTCAATACTGCCGTCTGCAGCATGCTTGATTTTGAAGAGCCATTTTGATGAAAACATTGATTTCCATTTTGACCTGGGAACAATGTCCCAAACACCATTCTTAATAATAGATTGGTAGTCTTCTTTCATAGAATCTTTCCAAACTTGAAGTTTGATGGCTTCTTCAACACTAGAAAGTTTTGATTTGATGATCTCACTCACCAAGGCAACATAACTGGAGTATCTATGAGGTCTTTTGCTGTCCCTGAAGGTTCCTTTTTGTGCTGCAAAATTTTCAGCTTCTTGAATCATCTTCCTTGCCCAAAGTGGTCTCTTCATATTCACATTAGTGTTTCTAGGTTCATTGGCAAGATCTATGGATTCACTTTGATCTGCATTTTCCATCACTTCATGAGTCTCCCTCTAAATCTTAGGAGCGTGATCCTCTTCCATGTTTTGATGAGGCTCTTGATCTTCTATCTCATGAATGCTTTTCTAAAAGCAACATCTTCCTCAAAGATAACATCCCTACTTAGTTCAATTAATCTATGTCCACTGTTGTAGAACCTATAGGCTTTAGATGTTTCACTATAGCCTACAAATATTCCCTTTCTGCCTGAGGGTTCTAACTTAGATCTCTTTTCTTTAGGTACATGAATGTAAACTTGACAACCAAAGATTCTCAAATAACTTATGTCAGGTTTAATCCCAATGAATGCTTCTTCAAGGGTTTTGTTATCTACAAGGGAATGAGGGCATCTATTTTGGATGGTGACAACAGTCCTAGAGGCTTCGGCCCAAAAAGAAGTTTCTAAGTTTTTATCATACATCATAGCTTTAGCAGCTTCAACAATAGTCCTATTCTTCCTTTCTACAACCCAATTTTGTTGAGGGTTATAAGGAACTGTAAACTCCCTCTTAATCCCAACATTAATACAAAAGTTTTTGAAGTTTTCTAAAATATATTCCCCACCATTATTTGTCCTTAAGGTTTTGATTCTTTTCCCAGACATTTTCTACTAGAGCTTTGAATTCCTCAAACCTCATAAGGATTTCTTCAAGCTCTTTACATTTTAAAAAATATATACATGTTTTCCTAGGGTAATCATCTACAAAGATAATATTATACAAGAATCCTCCTAAAGAAGTTACAGTCATGGGTCCACATAAATCAAAATGAATAAGTTCTAGTATATTTTTTTGGATTTACTATCACTATTGTGAAAAGTGCCTTTAGTGTTCTTTTCCAAAGCACACCCTTTGCATGTTCCTTCATGTATTGTTTAATCTTAGGTAGGCCTATCACCATTTTCTCTATTGAAGGCAGAGCACGAAAATGGAGATGACCTAATCACATGTATTTGTTGATTCATGTATTAGGGCTTGAGGAGAAGTACAAATGATATATAGGCATCCATGTTTCACTCCTATAGTGTGAACCTTCTTGATGTTTGAGTTTTTGGGCCATGCTAGGACTTTACCCTCCATGAAGGTGATTCTATATCCGTTGTCTTCAAGTGCTGAAATGCAGACTAGGTTTCTCTTGATCCCTAGTGCAAACAATACACATGTAAGTTGAAGAGAGATGCTTGATTTTAGATTTATTGTGCAAGTTCCAATTCCTTTCACAGGATAGTTGGAATCATCCCCAATAGTCACTTCCTCATCTCAGTTTTCCACTAAACTATCTAGATGTTCTCTGAATCCTATGATGTGACGTGATGCCCCACTATCAATCACCCAGGTGTTAAGGCTGGTTGATACTTGTCTTGATAAGGATGAATAAAATACAAGTTTCTCGGAATCATTTTCCAAGCTTGCCTTACCAACTTCAGCAATAATCCGTACACTTCTTAGCATAATGTCCATACTTGTCACATCTGAAGCATTGTACCTTAGACATGTCCCTTCTTTACTTAGATGAGCATTTACCATTTTCATCTTTGTCCTTTGTTTTAAGTTTCCTTTCTTACCCTTCTTGTGAGAATGAGAGTTTAGCACATGCATGTCTTCATTTGTGGAATTTTGACCAAACCCCCTTGTGATTAGTCTAGATTCTTCTTGAATACGATCCGTCTTTAATCAATCAAACTTGGGGAGTTTCGAAAGAGCACTTATTCCTTGAATAAATGCTTTCCATGATGTTGGGAGTCCATTTAGAGCCAACATTGCTAACTCCTTGCTTTCAATTAGATGACCAATGGTGGAAAGCTGGTCCCTTAACTCTATGATCCTTATAAAGCATGATGTAATCGATTCTCCTTTATTCATCTTCACATGATGAAGCTTTTGCTTAAGTGACAGAGCCATGCTCGTGTTGTTTATCTCATACATGCTTTCTAATGTTGAAAACATTTTGTATGTTGTATCCAATTTCGAGATAATTGGAACTATATGATCTTAAACTGCATCCACCAATAGCTTCATGGCCTTGTTATTGTTCTTTATCTACTGGTGTTTCTCGCTATCTTTATTTGGTACAGCCATTTAATGTTCTACAAATGCTTCTAATTCATGCTCTCTTAAGGCGAGCATATTTTTGAATTTCCATGAAACAAAGTTTTAGGCTCCTTTAAGACGATCCTCAAATCTAACACCATTTGTCATTCCAAGAAAGAATATGTATTTCTAAAAATCAAATGATAATTAGATAACCTTTTATTTCAAATTTGATTGGATCTTCCTTAGACTGGCTCTGATACCATGTTAAAGTTTGATCAAATTTGTATGTAAAAGGAATTTTATTTTAATCTTAGATCTATGTATGTATCTTCAATGTTGATGGTATAATTCTTCACAATATCACAATGATAATTCTTATATACCAATCACTATTTAATATCAATCGGTTCTAATCTTAGTGCAGATATAAATTTGAGAGATCTAATCTCAATATCGATTTCCTATAAATCTATAATTAGACTAAAGTAATATAATCTTAATAAATAGCAATGTCTGATTTGATTTTACTCAATAAGATTACTCTCAATCTGAATATGTTCTTATTGCTTGGATCAATCTGCTGGTATCGATCTCTTATGGAACCCGATCTCTTTATTAATGATGCTATTTGAGATAGTATGAATCATTGTAATGATACTTGCTTTTGCACTTATATTTTCTGTACATTCACAAGATCCCGATTGGCCTTGTCATGTCCCCATTTTGGCTGACATCGTTTGGCATGACGGATTTGCCTATCATCGACTCTCGTAGGCAAATGGTTTGGAGAGAGGGTCATTATGTTGATCATTTGATTGCATATTGCTGACAAAGCCTACATCCAGTTTGGGCCTACATGCAGTTGTAGTGGAGCCTACATCCAGAGTGAGCCTACATCCAGTTTGAGCCTACATCCAGTTGTAGTAGAGCCTACGTTCAGTCGTAGTTGGGCCTACATTCAGTTATGAGACATTTGGGCCTACATTGTTATAATTTTGAGTTGAGAAATGTACTTTATTATTATAATGTTATTTTATTATGAAGTACATTATAATTGGATGTTTCTAGAAGTTCTAGCAACTTCTCAAGGAAAAGAATAAATAGAGGGCTCGGGCTTTCATTTGGACATGCTTGGATTTGGATTTTCTTCTACTTCTTCATTGTGAAGCAATTTGTAGTCTTTGATCTGCAAATTCTATTCGATCTTTGAGAACGAATCACTCCCTTGGATTGGCATAACTGAGGTAGTGAAATATCTACTGAAGGGTTGCAAATTTGGAGTTGGTACTCAGCCATCTCATTGGTACTTCATTGAGAATTTGATGTAAGGGTTTGTTTGTGATTGAAACAGCATTTCAGGAGGCATTTTTAGTAGGGCAGAAATTATAGGAGGCAATTTTTAGCAGGTCCGAAATTATAAGCGGCCGTTTTTAGCAAGTCCGAAAAAGTAGTCCGAAAAAGCAAATCTGAAAAAGCAATCCGAAAAAGCAAACCCGAAAAAGCAGTCCGAAAAAGCAGACCTGAAAAATTGATATTTGAGGGTTTGTAATTGTTTGGAATAAGGGTTCTGAATTCATTATTGCATTGGTGAATCATTTGGTGAAGAATTGGAGATCATTTTGGTACATTTTCAGTTCAGTCATACCAAGGTTTGGACCTATATTTTTGCTCATATCTCACAAACCAAGTGGGGTTTGATTTTATGCATTGGAGGGGTTATATATTAACCCTAGGCGTTTCAGATCATACCATTTTCGGCACCCAACACCTTGCAAATTATTTTATAGCAGGGCCGTACATGTCCGTACTGTATGGACTGGTACAGTACAGGGTACAGCAGTAATCAGAGGGGCAGATCTTGGTCCAGTTTGGGTTGCAGCTCGTGTGTTAATCCATCAGCAGTCAGTCAACAAACAAGTGCAGCATTCCAGGTTCTTTCATGTTGATTTTTGATGTCAAAATTGTGTAAAAATTGCATACATTTTCAGTCACTGTCATAACAGTCCAGCATATGTCATAAACAGTCACTGTTATTCATTATCTGTAATTGGGATTGTCATAGTGAATGAGAATGCTTAGATAAGGTTACATTGTTCATAGGTGGGAGCTGTAACAGTCCTTGTATTCTCAGAAATCAGTCTCTGCAATTGTATTCAGACATTGCTATGTATTGTAATTGGAATGGTATAGACATAAGGTGCATTAGACTTCACTGTTTATGTGTGACAGTCCCTACATTTAGTGTCATTATTCAGTGATTGTAAACAGTCCATTGTATTCAGACTTTGCTATACATTGCCTTGGATTGATCTAATGGTTAAGGTGCATTGCTAGGGCATTGCCTTGTCATAAATCAGTGCTCATAAGCAATAGTTTGTATACAGTCCATGAAATCTGAACATTGCAATCAGAATTAGTGAAGTTCATTGTTGCTCAATTGTATTACATTTCAGTATTGGTATTGTTATCTCAATAACATTTGGTGCCCAAAAACAAATATCAATCTGAACATATCATTTGAAACAAGATCATTCAATGCATGCCAAGTGTTTGACGAATTGTCTCAGTCCAGATTTGGGGATTTTAGTGATCCTACTGGTGGAGGTCATTACAGGCCTTCATATTTGTATGTTGTGAGGAGACATGTCTCCCGTAGAGGCATTTTCCACCTAGAGACATGTCTCTACGTGAGACATGTTCTCACTGAACCATGTTCGGCCTATTTAATGATGTCATTTCATACTATAACATACAACAATCATTTAGTAATGAGATAGATTAAGTTTGCCATGTTGTATGCAATCAATATCAATACTCAATATCGATCTTAATCATGATTAATATTATTAACCATAATCATGTATATATATTTAATAGTATATATATAAATATATATATATATATGATTAAATATATACATGATCATTAATTTATAATCATGCTTAATTAATTTATGATTATCATAATTAAAGAAAATAATCAGATTAGTATCTTGTGAAGGATAGATATCAAATGCTTAAGGCTGATAGGCAAATTGAGCATTTGATTTCATCGGTTAGAATAATCTGACCGAAGCTACAATACATTAACAAAAATAACAACAGTCTATAATATAAAAGGAAGCTTTAATTTATTTATTTAAAAAGACTTGCCAATCCATCAAGAATTATGAGATTAGTAATTATTTATCTGATTTCCATCAAGCAATCATATATGGAATCAATGGGAAACATTTGGTGATGTACCCCACCCCAAGTTGGTTCGCTTGTAGGCCAAGGGGCCGAATGACTCGGAGGCTCATTTTGTGCCCTTGGGCTCGGTTGAGGACAATCTCCCGGCACCCTATCATTCTTTCCCATTGTGTTGCTAATGTGGTTGGCTGATGAAAATAAGCTAAGAAATGGATCCATATGAATTAAGGATACTTTGTTTTCAATAGGGATTATTTACGATCATTATGCTCAGTGTTAATTAATTACAATTCAGTCTAAGATTAACTACATTATGTAATTTATTTATATAATATTGTTTGTAAATGAAGTATATTGTTGAGAATTGGAATTGTTTTGGATTAAGGCAAAAACAGGTTTTAAAGGGACCCTAAAACCCCTTACAAAGCATTACAAAAGATATTCAATAATGTTCACCAAAACAAGACACTGTTGGCATAGACACAACCAGCAGAACCAACCAACGACCAACAACACAGAACCCGACAAACAGAACCAGCAACCAGAGAACAATAGAGACAAAACAGAACACTGAAGCAAAAACAAAAAAAAGCCTAGGCCAACTCCTTGAGAGTGTCAATGAAATGGTCCTTGATTAAAATAAGAATTAATACTTGTAATATATACAATTGTGAAATTAATAAACAATATCATAAATATTTAAGGAATTAATAATGTAACTGTGAAATTAATAAATAATATCATTAGAATGATTTTTCATATTTATGTATATTTATTAAATATACATATATATTATATTTACATAAATATAATATATAATATATTTACATATATAATATATATACATATATATTATAAACAGATATATAAAATTAGAATGAATTTTTATATTTATTAAATGAACATATATATTATATTTATATAAATATATATACACAGATATTATATTTGCATAAATATAATATACAATATATTTATATGTTATAAACAGATCCTAAATATTATAAATTCAAAGGATCGAACAGTCAAAGACCATGATTTTTAAGTCACAACTCTCCCCGCGACTCTTTCCCATCACCCTCGGCGTATATAAGCCAACACTAACGTTAAGGGGGGGATGTAAGAAAACGAAAAGAGAATGGAGACGGTAAGAGAACAAAGGATTACCATTTCCACATAAGGATTTACATGGCAGTAGAAAGATTGGCATCGAGACTAGTCAGGAAAAGATGAGAACAACACCGTGGTTGGACAAGAAGACTGAGTTAGCAAATAGAGGATTCATGTCTCATATATATACTCACAACCCATGTAAATAGTCAAACATAATCTCTAAGATTGTAGAAGAGGACGGACAAATATCCAGCGATAAATTCTAAAGACATCGTCTGGAGTAAGAACGTAGTGTTTTTAAAAGCCTAGTCAGTACATTTTAAAGAGATCCGAGCCCAGGTAAAATGTTTATATATCTATAATAACATAAGATAAAAATTCTTTAATTAGTATACTAACTAGTATACTTATATAAATATATCAAGATGAATAGTATTTATATAACTAAATCAATATATTTATATAGATAATACTAATTGTTATTTCTTCATAAATATTTCAGAACGAAAAATGAAAAGTAATTTCATATAGAATTCCATAGTGCCAGCATGGGAGATTGTTATAATCTCCCTAAGAATGGCTAATTGGGATTGAAAGAATCTCATAGTGCCAGTATAAGAGATTCGTATAATCTCCATAAAAATGGCAAACTGAGATTGATATTATTAGTGCCAATATGAGAGATTGATATAATCTCCATGAGAATGGCTGATCGGGATTGATATAATCTCCATGGAGATAGAATATTCTGATGTGTCAAACATATGCATATGTAAAGCCTTGGTTGGAGGATCTCTCTCCCAAGAAGAGGGTAAACCAAGTATTGGTCTCCCTAAGCCCCCTACAGGATGCACTCTAGAGAAGATGGTGGAATAACCCAGATCGCTTAGAATTGATCTTATATCATTCAAGCAAGAGGATCCTTCACAAAGGTTGGGAAGCCCGATTTGATAGACTTACTCCCGGGAAATTGTTAGAATTCAGAATTGTATAGATCTAATTATTTAATCGCATATCTCTATCATACTTGCTTGTCTCTACTAACTTGTTTTTTGCAGGATCATACAATTAAGGACTAACCGGAGTAGAGGGGACATTACAGTCAGCCGCCTGCTTCTCTATGATAGTAACATTCTCCTCGATGTCCTTCAGAGTTTGAATAGCCAAAGAAGAGTCCAGGATTTTCTTCCTAAGGCTCGCCCGCGATCGTTTGCCTAGACCCTCCTAGGCAACAACAACAACCTCTTTATCCAAAGCAACCTGGCCAGCTTCCATATTCTCTTCTTTCTTTTCCATTCGACCCGAAACATTTTTGGGCTTCGTTGGAAATTCAAAATTGGAATTGTTATCTTGGGCAAAAATCTGGTATATCCCCAAAAGGGGACATTACATGATAGGAAATATTGGCACTGTGATAGAGAATAATTTTATAAATTGTCGTTACTATAGCAGTTCAACTATTAATTTCTCAAATTTTTTACTTATGGCATGTTATGGTAAGTGATAATTCATACATTCATTTTTACAATGGAACGATTGTTGGCATTGAGAGATGGTAACCGGTAAGCTTACCACTGGTGTATTGTCATTGATTGGCAAAAGAGGAAAGAGGTGTTCAACATCTTAACCTAAGGTCTAAAGATCTAAGGAGAACACCAGTGGTGGATCTGTATGAAAAGAGACTGGTTTGGCAATTAGGACACTATACAAGAAAGAAGAGACTATATCTGCTCATCAAGAGCAACCGGTCACTAAGCAAAGTGTATCAGTAACCGAGGAGAGGATACAACCAATGGAAGGATTCAACTGAGGAACGGACACAACCGAGGAAAAGATGCAACCGGTATAAACAAAAAAGAGAAGGAAAGGTGACAGGTCAAAGCTCTTACCTGTTCACTACATAAGGATCTTAATCGATCAAGTGAAGACTTCGTTATGTTGAGATGAACCGGGGAAGTCATAGTCAACTATCTGTTAACCAACTCTTTGACCGGGATTTACTGCACTAAATCTGGCAGACTTTGAGTTAACAACTCAATCGGTTTGAGGCACGTTTGAAGGTTTTAAAGCCGGAGTTTGTGTGTTTAAAATAGGGAGTTATCTCTTGCGAAGGAAAGGTGTTTGACACGCATCTATTGTTTTTTTCATAAAGCAAATAAAGCAAGGGCATGCATCGGATATTTCCTCAGTGAACTAATAATTCACCGGATGATGTATCTAAAGGAGATTTGTAATTAGGTCATGCATGAGAGGTGCAATTAGGGAAAGGACTCTATGTATTCTTCTACCTGGTAAGAATATAGTTTGCCCTCATTCTGCCAAAGCAAAGAGTGAACCTGTATGCTGAAGAAGCTAGGGTGAATAGAAAAGAGAAGAGAGAGAAGAGTGTGCAGAGAAGCACAACAGAAAAGGAGAACACACCAACGGTGACCGGTGACGTATCTCAGTTGAGTATAACAGAGATCTTATCAGGCTATGCAAAGCCATTTGTAAAAGGTCAAATCCTTCTATTGTTTTCTAACAATTACAATAGCTAAATACCAGTATTTTGGGTGGACATTAACAAGTCCCTTGTATTAAATCCCTTAACCGGGTGACATCTTTTCAAGTGTTCTAAGTCCTCTAACCAGGCAGGCACTAACTGGCCTTATTGTATCAAATCCCTTAACTGGGTCGCATCTAATAGTGCGTTGTAATCCTTTAACAGGGAAGGCTCCTAACAGGGCGCACTTCAGAAGAGTGCAGAATTTGTGAGGTCTCCTCACACCGTGGTTTTCACCTGATTTGGGTTTCCACGTGATAAATCTGGTGTCACTTTGTGATTGATTGCTTGATGTTATTTTTATGCTTAAATCTGTTTGGCTTACAGTTAAGTATACTTCATCAGATTTATTAGAAAGAAATTTTTATAGGTGTTGATTCACCCCTCCCCTCTCAGCACCGGTTGGGACTGTCAGCGATGTTATTAATTGCTTGAGTTTCTAGTAAGTTCCAGATCACACAAATTTTCTAACATGGTTGTTTGGATATAATACCAGATTGCAATAATATATTGACATAGTGGAGGGTTGATGTGTTGTTGTTTGTAAGTGAGCTTGGGTTCTAGGACACGATTCCATGTAGTATAACATGAAGGCACATATTGTATTATTATTTAAGTGTCTACATGGTTACTATTAATGCAACCTTATTAGGCTAGACTCATTTGTATATGCAATTGAGGGCCTTGTGTTTGCTATGGTTAATTCAGAGGGTAGGAACAATAGCATATGAGAGTACCTAGCCATGTTGATTTTTGGCTATCTTCATATTGCTTTTGAGTGGTATCTATAAAGCACATGTAACAGACTATTTTTAAGTCATGATGATGAATTCCCTCCTTCCTTACTGGTAACTTGATTTTGATCACGTGGTGTACCGTAATGTGCAATTTTGAGAATCATGAACATTTCTTAGTCATTTTTTAATTCAATTATTGCTTATGCAGAACAATACTGATTATTTTTATCTTTGTATTTGATTAGTCTAGTCATAAATACTTGGAATTTTTGATCTCATGTAGCTATTGTTGTTACTGTCCTTTAAGTAAAAACCAATCAATGCTGTAATAATTTAGTAGCAAACTAGGAAAATATAAAAAAATATCCATTAACCAAAATGAACAATATCATTATCCTGATGACGAGTTATGTATGTGACTTCAAAGATTGGTGAATAACAGTCTATTTCAGAAAATACTTGCTATGGACTCATCAATAAAAAACAAGAAGGTACAATGTTTATAAGCATTCACCAATCATTACAACACTCAAATAATTAAAGTGTCCCTTGACTCTAGACCCTCTGATAAGGTAACTATCAGACTAACAATACATCCAAATCCATGTCTAGACAAGGAAAAAAAGTAGGCACCACCCACATGGATGCCTATACAGTGTTGAGACTCGAACTTGGTGCAAACCCAACAAACCTAGCCACAGTTGTTCAAATTCCAGCTCTAATAGACTCTCAAATCAAGTCTCGAGAACTTGTTTGGATTAGTGTAACTCACAATTTAGGCATGTTTTTTCAAAATCTATCAAGTTTCAAAACTACATAACCATTACATACCCAGGCAAAGTCAAAATCCCCTTGCAACCAAGACATGGGAAATACCTACATATGTATGGCTGTTATAAAACTTGGTAGTTTGATATTTTGATATTAAACAACGGAGATTCCTTAATTAGAGAAATTACAAACAAAGATTGTCTAAAAAAGAAACAATCTAAAAAAATTGGAACTACCTAAGATGACCATTATAGAAACATTATAATATTTAATAACCCCCTTTAATGGTCATCGTTCTAACTACAGAAAAAGCATAGAAGGCTGGCCCTTTCTCTTTAGAAGACTGCGACATGAGCCTGCTACTGAAACCCTGAATTTGCAAAATCTTTGGAAATGACCAAGAGTAACGGAATTCATCCAACCTGATGTTGGGTAACAAAGCTATCCCTCTGAGATCAGCTGTTGAAACCAACAAAAATCTGAAACAATGATTTTGTGGAAAAATCGGCAAATCCTCCGGACACAATTTTGTCAAAAACTGCAAAAAAACGTTTGCAGATGTTCACCCCAACAACTCCAAGTGCAACCCAAAAGAAGCTGCAAAAAACCACGATTTTTGTGGAGAAAATAGCCAAACCCTAAAACTAAAGTTTACAAAGCATCATTTTTTTTTTAAAATGGTAAAAACGCTAAAACAGGAACACCTAACATAATTTTTTTGTGGAAAAAATTATAAAACCTCTAAACACGAAACCATGATTTGTTAGGACAAAATCATGTAAAATCTAGAAACGGTTTTTGAGGATAAACTAAAAAAACCAAACACAATTTTTTAGGAGAAAAATTGATCAAAACCCGAGACACGAATCAGCATACAAAACTTCATTTAGGAAAAACGGTTAAACCCTTTGACCAAATGACATTTGAGGCCAAAAAATACACAAAACCCACAATAATTTTTTTAAGGACAAAAATTATAAAACCCTCTCAAATTTTTTGAAGGAAAAAATTATGAAAACCTACAATATAATTTTTGAGGACAAAATTATTAAAACCCCAAAAACAACAAAAAACTTTCATGATTTTTATGAAAAAAATCATACAAAACCCTTCCATATTTTTTGTGGAGAACAATCAAAAAGCCCAAAAGACCATGATTAAAACCCTCACACTACAAAAAATAGGTCCCAGTTGCAGCAAACAAAACAACCCACCACAGAAACCTTCATGCGGCAAAACACTAGAATTTGCATGGTAAAATACCCGAAAAAGGACCAAACTTCATCACGCAATAAAATAGAAAAAAAACCTCTTGCAGAAAATAGCACATGCAAGCTACATGCAACTCACCAAAAACACATGCTAGTACATGCAACTCACATGACCCTAGGCCTCCCATGAGGGAGGTAGACTCAAACCCACTTTGATACCATGTTATAAAGCTTGATAGATTGATATTCCAATATTAAACAATGGATATTCAATCTCCTTAAATAGAGGAATTACAAACCAAGAGTTTCTTATAAACAAACAAACTAACAAAATAGAAATACCTAAAATGACCATTATAGAAACATTATAATATTTAATAATGGCAAGGGAAAGATTGTGAATTGTGTGTATTGAAATACACTCCTCAAGTAAATAGGTTTGTCACAAGCTGGCACAAGAAAGATTTTTTAGTAATTTGCATGCATCTTGGGACTGCAGCATCCTATGCTTAGCTGCAGAACTCCAGTTTTTCTGCCCAATTCTACTGTATCCTTCAGGTGGGATTCATTTTATAGACTGCTTATCTTTGCTGCAAGCTTTCATCCTCTCCTCTTTAAGTATGAGAAACAAATTTAAGTCAAAGTATGGTCCCTGTCACCATCTTTATTGCAAACCCCATGCATGAACACCTGATAATATGATTTTTGTTCTACAACTAAAACAGGGGAGTGAGAGAGGGGGAAGGGGAAGGGAAATTGCTGAAGAGCTATATCTCAATATAAAAGGCCCACATCTTACAAGTCCTTGTGATTAAGAATCAGAAAATTAAATTTACAACTACAATCTTTACAAATCCATATCCTAGCGGCTAGAACATTTGCTTCTATTTGATCATTTGAAGCTTACTAAGTTGTAGTAAAATTTCATTTAGTGAAGATCCAAAATGAGAAAGTTTAAAGCTAGAAATTGATGAATTCACAACATGCTGCACATTTGACACGAAAAATCTTTTGTATCGAGCAAAATCAGCATATAATTTTTGAGGATACAACAGCTAGTTCGAATATAACATGTTAATTTTACCTTGCAAGAAGATTTTGCTGCGTATTGAGATTGTAAAAGAGCCAACAAGACTACCAACCTCATACTGCAAGGCACTGCAGATGACATATCAAATATCAAAAAACTTTTAAACAAGTTAGAGTATGCTTAAGTTCTTAACTAGCTTTGGCAGTGGTAGTTGTGCATTTTATGAAATATGAAGTCACCTTTCATGTAGCTTTGAACTAACTGTGCTGGAAATTTATATTCTGCTGTTGAATTACTAGAATCAAATTGAGCACCTTTATTTGTTTCTCTATCTGTGGTAATACCAGAGGAAGCTTCAGCCTTGCCATGAAAAGACCTACTCTCTTCCAACCCAATGTTGACTGGATCATGTAAGCTAATTTTTGCAAGATTATTTACTTGGTCATTCAAAGTTGCAGACAATAGCAAGTTCTGATGCCGATACTCATCATTAGAAGGATCATAATTAGCTGTCTTCTCATTCCCATATCCAAGTTGCCCTGATTCCAACAGGGTCAATATCTCTGCTATGTCTTTACCAAATCCTCGGTCCAGAAGTCTGATCCAAGCACAATATATATTTAAAATGACGGCCAGCTTGAAATTTAGAAAATTAATTGTCAAAAGGAACCATAACTCAAAATCTATTAATACAAAGTTCAAACACTCTTAGGAAATGAAACCTAGGATTGCAACAAAAAAAAATTATTGCTACCAATGTATACACATGCTTCACCTATAAATAAGAGTTTTAAAGAAAAAACTAGCTAACATCCTGAGCTATAATGAACTGTGTTCACAAACAAGAAGTATTAGCACGCACCTGTCTGCTTCATCAAAGACTAACCAGCGAAGGCGACTGTGAACAAAAGATGAAGTATGCTTTAAGTGGTCCAAAAGTCGTCCAGGAGTAGCGACTAGGACAGTTATTCCTAAAATTGGAGAAAATGTTAGTATCAGAAAAATTTCCAATTCTCATAAGTTCTAGGCAATTGCCTGAGAAAGATCAAAAAAAGAGAAAGTTTACAAGTTTTATATATATATTAGTTAATAAATGCGAGACTTGGACAGGTTCAGGCTTGGGACTAACATTTCAACATGCCTTGCAATGTCAGCCTTTGAGAACATGGAAACAGAGATAAAACATCCCTGCACCACCCCAAGTGATCCCACACCATGTCTAGGGCATCCCAGGATCTTCCCAAATCCTTGGCAATCATCCCCAGAATGTCCATTAAATTATCTGAAAGAAGCAGATTACTTGATATCTTCAAAATGCCCTGCAGATGCAAAGACAGCCCCCAGTTGTTCTAGGGGCAGCTGAGCATCCCCCAATAATTGAAAGTCACCCATCCTTGTGACAATTCTGAGTACATGGATATTTCCAAGTCACTTTTAAAAAATTTGAACTTTGGGTTAAGATCTTTGTATGGAACCTCTGGTTTCATAACAATTTTAGCTTACCTTTTAGGAAAAATGTTGCTAAAAGAACTTTAAATGTTATAGGTAATAGTACAAGGCGTGTCCCCTTTATAGCAATTTGGGACCACTGAAACTACTTCTTTGAAAGATCATTACATTCTCTCAATTATAAACAAGCGGTGAGGAATTTGAAGACTCTAAAATAATTAATTGTGGCATTTTCTATGTACATTGTAAATCATATTTATAAATTTTTTAAAATTCTTTCCAAAAAATTGAATCATATTTGGTCAATTTATTGGACTGTTATTATAGTTTTATAACTTTTAGTAAGTTGCTTGTTCCAGTTCAGGTTCAGGGATCCGTTCATGTGAGTTTTGTGCCACTACAACATGCAGGATGAAACACTTGATATTCCAAGATAAAACACTAAATATCAAACCCTCTCTTAAATAAGGAATCTCATATGCTAAACAATGTATATGGATTGTGTGATCAAATGAGACATCCCCAAGGTTCCTTCTTATTGTTGACTTCACTCAGTTTTGTGATGTGATATGATGGATATTACAAAGGGACTTGTTCAATCAATGGATATCAGCTACTTCAACTTCTGCCAACAACAAACTGCTAAGGGATAAAGCGTTTAGAAAGCTATTCTACTCCTACAATGCAAGAGACTATGAATGTCTTTGTGACTCTACTAGACTTAGTTTAGTCATCAACATCAACCAAGCTACTACAATCTCCTAAGGTAAATGTGAGATGTTCAAATTATTAGCAATTCAATAACACTATCCATCGATGCATATTAATGTGCAAGCAAAAATCGAAGTTAAGCTTATGAATATGCCAATTGACCACGCAAGGCAAACTTTTAATCTGCAAGCAGCTAGTGGTATGGTTTAGGCGAGTTCAACAAAGATGCATCCACCATATCTTCCACTCAACTAAACACTACTTCTAATCAACATGAAATGAAGTCCTAATCTAAGTGAGGAAATGAAGAAACCATGCAATACAAGTAATCCACCATGAAGACCAAAAATGAATTAGCAATTACTAACATAGCATTATGGCTACAATTTCAACAAGTCTCTCCCTTTAAAAATGAGAGGAGTGGGGTTTATATAGGAGCCCCAAAAACAATGAAAAAAATATTTAATCAAAAACAACGGCTCAGATTTGCTCAAAGAAACCCCTAATTAGGGTTGCTACAAACATTAAATGCATCTCCAATGAGAATGAAGCACCACAAAATGAGCCAACGAAAAAATTCAAAGGCACGAGGACCAATGAAAAAAAGAAAGTTGCCTAGTCATCATATAGTTTATCAACTAGAAGATATATTCCTTTTTCTTTCCCCTTAGCAAATTTCATTAACTTGAACATAATTGCATCAAGCTCATCCATAGCAATGCCGGGTACGCTGCTATGTTGTAATTCAATCACCTCTAATCTTGTAATATCCCCATCATTAAATGACTATTAAAAACTATTGTATTAGGGGTCCCGAATGATTTAGTTTATCTCGGGCCCATTCTTTCTTTTTGTTGGCGTAGTTTAGTTGTCGTTGTCGGCTCTTTTGTGCACTCTCGGGAGTTTTCCCCGACAGGTATTTATGCTCAACGTGTAGGTTAGTTTGACATGTTGAATTTGGTATTTGATTTATATTTGTGAATTCCTGTTGGGATTCTGTTGTTCGCCATTTCGGAGGTGAAAAACCCTCCCTATTTGGTTGGTGTGCAGTTTCCGTGGGATTCAACTCTCATCCTACTCTGCTTGTTTTGCTTGTATCGGACCTGGCAAATCCGAAGCTTCTGTCAATAAATTTAATAAGATCCTTCTAGCAAGTACATTTGGTTTGCGTATTGTTTTGCATCTACACAGATTATATTTAATCGTTAGAGGAACGCCATACAAGTATCTGGAGATATCGCACATTCCCTACCCAAACCGTACGGCCTTGTCATTTCCTCGGCCTCTACATAGCTTCGTCATAAACACCATACGACCATCATCGATTCCGTACGGCCTCAAGATAGTCTACCGAATGACCCTCATACCCACCGTACGGCCAAAAATAGGACATCACCGTCGGCCAAGAACACACTGTACGGCCACATTTGGGCTGTCATTGTACGACCAGGAGTCAACCGTACAGCCAAAGACTAGTCATCACCGTACGGCCAAGCTGGTTGCCACCATACGACAGGAGAACACCTACAGCCAAGGGCGGGTTATCACCGTACGGCCAGGAATTGCCATACAGCCAATACAAGAGCGGGTCTTCAATACCGTACAGCCTTCCACTCATTACCGTACGGCACCCTTATTGGATCGTGTGCACTCCCTATGTCTGTTCACTCTTTCGTACGGACTCGACAACATGACAGTTTGGTTTGGAACATTACAGTGGTATCAAAGCTGGTGATTCTGCCAGCTTGTGGGTATTGAATGAGAGTTTATTCAAAGAAAAGGAGCAGATCTCGCTCAATCAGTAGAATGGGCGATCCCCAAGACCCTACGACCGAAGTCATGACTCTTCTGAGAGAGCTCACTAAGAACCAAGTACAGATAAATGACACTCAACACCTCATGGAAGAAACACTACGAAAGTTGGCTGAAAGCAAGATATCTGCAGAATAAAGCAACAATTCTGTCTTGGGACGGGCGAATCCCCAACCCGTACGCTCTTGACCATCAATGCCAACTTTTCCTCTACGGACAGAAGAACGGTGAGGAGAGAAACCAACCTTCCAGGAAATACAAGATCAACTTTGGGACGATTGGAGGAACACAAATATGGAAGGAGATATCTCCTACAAAGATTATGCTGAGCTGAGAATGAGGTACTCTGGCGGAAACAAGCCTGGCTATTATAATGACGATCTAAGACGGAAGATGGGCAAGGTTAATCTATCATCCTTTGATGGGTCTGGAACTATCACAGCTCGAGCATGGGTGCAAAAAGCAGACATATATTTCCAGTTGTGATATTGCTATCAGGATTCAACTGTGTAGTTTTTTTGAGTCAAACTCATTGACCCATGATTCATGAGTAGTGGTTTAACACGAACCCATCTCTCATGAGAATGAATGGAACACTTAGCACTCATTGGATCTAGGTGATGCTCACAGAGGTGAAGCACCAGGATTTTTTTAAGTCAAACTCATTGACCCATGATTCATGAGTAGTGGTTCAACACGAACCCATCTCTCATGAGAATGAATGGAACACTTAGCACTCATTGGATCTAGGTGATGCTCACGGAGGTGAAGCACTAAGACGCAAACAAAATGTACTTGCCAGTAGTGGTTCAACACAAACCCATCCCATCACACTCACAGAAGCAATTAAGAAGGCATGCGACATGGTGACATCGTCTTCTTCGTCCACCAAATATTACTCGCAGTCCAAACCACCTCTCGCTCCACGGGAAAGAGACAGCAGACCTCCACCCAGGACGCTGTCGTTGGATGAAGAAACTCGGCAGGAACTCAGAAGGAAGAAACTCTATTTCAACTGTAAGGAGCCATGGGTACCGGGACATCGATGCCTTGGCAAAGGAAAAATCCATTACATTGAGGTTTCGTCTAATGGAGAGGAAGAACAAACACCCAAAGCCGAAGCAGCTGAACAACAAACTTCGGGGGAAGTAAACCTCAATCAAGTAGAAAGACTAGCCACACTCTTGAAAAGAGGAGGTGCCATTCCTACTCTCTGGCGGGAACTCCAAGATGCACTGTGTTCCGGGTCCGGGGCACCCTCTAAGGACAACGGGTCGTGGTCATGCTTGACAGTGGAGCCACACTCAACTTCATTAACTCATCACTAGTGAGCCGGCGGAGTCTGTGTGCGGAGGCACACCAAGGATTTGACATCAAAGTAGCGGGAGGAAACCTGTGAAAATGCACTCATCTGGTTCCGCAACTAAGCATCGCCATGGGAAACCACACAGTGACGGATGATTTCTTCGTGGTGGATTTGGACGACATGGAAGTCATTCTCGGCATCCAGTGGATGGAAACATTGGATGAATACACACAGAGTTTCAAGCGAATGGAGTTCTCCTTCGAGGTGAACGGCAAAAAGGTTGTGTTGAGAGGGATGTCGAATGGAGGACCGAAGGAAGTTTCAGCCCAACGGATGGAAGCAATCTTCAGACACGATGATGTGGTTTGGGCCACACACTGTTTTGCCTCAACAGAACCCATACAGAGACAAAGAATGGACCACCAGGATGAAGAACTTCAAAAGGTTTTGGATAGATATCACCAGGTCTTCGCCGACATACCGCCAGGCATACCACCACACAAAGGGTTCTAACACACCATTGAGATGGAAACTGGTGCCAAACCAATTATCACTGTGCCATACCGTCACCCTAGGAGGCTAAAAGATTAAATTGAAAAAACAATACAAGAAATCCTTGACAAAGGTTGGATTAGACCCAGTGCCAGCCCCTTTGCATCATCAGTAGTGCTGGTTAAAAAGGACAGAACGATGTGGATGTGTGTGGACTACCGTGTGCTAGACAAAAAGACTATCAAGAACAGGTACCCAATTCCCAGGATCGATGAATTGCTGGATGAGTTACACGGCACCGTTTACTTCTCCAAAATAGATCTCCATTCGGGGTATCACCAAATCCACATGAGGGAACAAGATGTGGAGAAAACAGCATTCTGTTGCCATTAGGATTGACCAATGCTCTTGCTACATTCCAATCTTGCATGAATCACATTTTTAACAAACAGTTGCGGAAGTTCCTATTGGTATTCTTCAATGATATATTGATATATAGCAAGACATGGGAGGAGCACTTAAGGCATTTGGAAGAAGTGCTCGAGATTATGAAGTCGCAACTATTGTTCGCCAAACAATCCAAATGTGAATTCGGGATGACAGAGATATTATATCTGGGGCACATTGTCAATAGCCGAGGAGTTCAAGTGCATCAAGAGAAGATTCAGGCTATATTGGATTGGCCACCTCCGAAGACTCTTTCAGAACTATGTGGATTCTTTGGGCTGTGTAGTTACTATAGATGGTTCGTGAAGGGGTTCTGACAGCTCAGCGCACCTTTTACCGACTTGACAAAGCAGGGATCTTTTCAGTGGAATGAACATGCACATCAGACTTTTGAGAAACTCAAGGAGATTATGAGTTCTTGTCCAGTCCTTGCACTACCAGACTTCAGTTGACCGTTCATCCTGGAGTGTGATGCCTCCGGAGAGGGTATCGGGGCGGTCTTAATGCAAGATCGCAACCCTATTGCTTTCGAAAGTTGGAAGCTTTCGGGAGCCGAAAGGTTGTATTCTATATACGACAAAGAAATGTTGGCCATCATGCATGCCTTGACCAAGTTTTGGCAGTACCTCGTCGGAGCCAAGTTCGTTGTCCACATAGATCACAACAGCCTCAAGCATTTCCTGGAACAGCGGAAGTTGAATGACAACAAAAATGGGTAAGTAAAGTTCAGGCTTTCGACTTTGACATTGAATATGTAAAAGGAAAAAATAATGTAGTGGCTGACACCTTGTCAAGAAAGCAGGCCATATGTTCCTTATCTCAAATATCAGCGGACTAGAAAGAGCATTTGTTGTTCGAATACTCCAAGGACACGTTCGCATGCCAACTCCTAGACAAAGAAATACAGGACGACAAGTATAAGGTGGTCAATGTTATTATTTTCTACAAGGACAAAATTTACCTGGTGCCTGAATCCAAGTTGAAGAAATTTTTTTTGAAAGAGATGCATGATTCACCTCTAGCTGGGCATCAAGGGTACTTAAAAACCTACCGACAGATTAGGGAGAGATTCTCATGGAAGGGCCTAAAAAATGATAAATTACAGTACGTTCGGGAATGTTCCACCTGTCAACAAAATAAATCCAAACACACTCTACCGGCGGGTTACTTCAACCATTACCCATTCCAAAAAAGAAGTGGGATAGCATCTCAATGGATTTCATCTCCGAGCTTCCTAAGGCACAGGGAAAAGACTGCATTTTTGTGGTAATCGACAGATTAACCAAGTATGCACATTTCTTTGCTATTCCAACAGAGTTTTCCGCTTCACAAGTAGTAGACTTATTCTTCCAAGAGGTGTTCCGTCTGCATGGGCTCCCTCGAAACATAGTGAGCGACAAAGATAGCCGCTTCCTCAGTAATTTTTGGAAACAATTGTTTCAACTAGTAGGGACAAAGTTGTCACCAAGCACCAGTTACCACCCGCAGACCGACGAACAACAAAGATTGTGGACAAATGGCTGGAAGGTTACCTCAGAAATTATGTTTCAGCACAACAGAGGGCATGGGTAAAATGGCTACACTTGGGAGAGTATTGCTACAATACCACTTCCCACATGTCCATTGGAATGGAACCTTTCAAAGCTTTGTACGGGTATGAACCTCCTTCATTTGTGGATTTGGCTCTCAATGACAGTCACATGCCGAAGGCCAAAGACTGGCTGCAGGAAGGAATAGATATTTTAAAGTCCCTAAAGGAAAATCTCTAGCACACTCAGAATCAACAGAAAATGTACGCTGACAGGCACCGAATTGAGAGGAGTTTTGAAGTAGGGGATCTGGTATACCTCCAACTTCAACCATACAGACAATCGTCTCTAAAGGCTTTCGGGAAGGAGAAGTTGAGGTCGTGATTCTACGGACCCTACCGTGTGACAAGGAGAGTGGACGAAGTTGCATACGAATTGGACCTGCCTAAGGGAAGCCGAATCCACAACGTCTTCCATGTTTCTTGTCTGAAGAAAGTCGTGGGCCAGCAAGTGATAGTCTCCACAGACCTGCCACCCCTTGACGATAGAGGAAAGTTAGTATTGGAACCTACAAAAATCAGCGACAACCGGGAGAGAAGATTGAGGACACGCACTATCAAGGAATTTCTTGTGCGCTGGAAGGACCTTCCCCTTGAAGATGCCACCTGGGAAGGAGAAGAGATTCTAGAACGCCCCAGCCTGAAATTGCTTGAGGACAAGCAATTTTTGGGACGGGAGGACTATAATATCCCCGTCATTAAATGACTATTAAAAACTATTGTATTAGGGGTCCCAATTGATTTAGTTTATCTCGGGCCATTCTTTCTTTTTGTTGGCGTAGTTTAGTTGTCGTTGTCGGCTCTTTTGTGCACTCTTGGGAGTTTTCCCCGACGGGTATTTATGCTCGGCGTGTAGGTTAGTTTTGACATGTTGAATTTGGTATTTGATTTATATTTGCGAATTCCTGCTGGGATTCTGTTGTTCGCCATTTCGGAGGTGAAAGACCCTCCCTGTTTGGTTTGTGTACAGTTTCGGTGGGATTCAACCCTCACCCTACTCTGCTTGTTCTGCTTGTATCGGACCTGGCAAATCCGAAGCTTCCGTCAATAAATTTAATAAGATCCTTCTGGCAAGTACATTTGGTTTGCGTATTGTTTTGCATCTACACAGATTATATTTAATCATTAGAGGAACGTCATACAAGTATCTGGAGATATTGCACATTCCCTACCCAAACCGTACGGCCTTGTCATTTCCTCGGCCTCTGCACGGCTTCGTCATAAACACCGTACAACCATCCTTCAAATTGTTCTTGATATCTCAATTTTCTTTGAAGTAACGAGTTTCCCTCTATTAATCTTGGACTTGTAAACCTTCATGTTTGTGAACCCTTGATGATGGTAATCCTTCTTCATTTGTAGACTTGTTCTTTCTTAGTGTTGATGTGAGGTTTGTTCCACTACAACATGTAGAATCAAACACTCAATGTTTCGAAGGGAAACACCAAACGCTCAATTATCTCTTAAATAAGGTCATCTCTCATGCTAAGCTTGCAAAGTAAGATCACGAGATGACTTCAAGGTTCCCTTCAATTGTGTATACTCCCTCAATGAAATAATGTGATTTTTTGGTAATGATGTAGGGGACTTCCGTGATTCATTCAATGGATATCAACTACTAGCAATTCTAAAGATTTAGCTTCACAATGTGCAATAAAAATATAGTTTGATTTTCCAACTTTCCTCTTCAACTTAAACTTTAACTCCTACTTCTACTTTTAACTATGAATGCAAGGAAGCATGGACAAACTTGTACTCTACTAGATATGGCTTTATCAACAACTCCTTCCACCTAGTGCAAGCTTTTAAGGTATATTCAAGTGGCTTTCAAATCAAAATCTCATCTTCAATCCCATCAATGGATGCAAACTAAAGATTGAATATCAATTGAAGTTAAGTACAAGTCGCTAGCTCACCACACAAGGCACTCCTACCATCAACAAGAGGTTAGTGGACTAGTTTATGTTGAGTCAATCAAGTAAACATCCATAATTAGTTTCATCCAACTAAACTACTTCAACATAAAATGAAATCAAATCCGAGGATTGAAGAAACCATGCAACACTCCAAGCCAACATTAAGTAATCCACCATGAAAACCAACAATGAATTATCAATCACCTTGATGGCATTATGGGAACAATTTGATCAAGTCTCTCCCTTGGCCAGCTTATTCTACTCTAACCTTCTACTCTTCTCTTCTCTTCTAATCTAATGAATTAGAAATGAAAAGGCCTTGACCTTTTATAGGTGTTTAATTACAATGAAGGGTCAAGATCAAGGGCCAAGATTTATACCTGCAAACCCTAATTAGGGTTGCCATACTATCAACCAATTACATGAAGGCACCACTCTCTGGGCCAATAAGAAAATCACAATACTTTTGGTACCCAATGAGAAAATGGTACATTTGGCATAACATGATTGACTGTGTATAAACTTGAATTTTCTGATTGGTAGAAAACAACTAGGTGCCACCTCAACATCCTCATCATGTAGACTTGATCAATCTTTTGATGAAGAGAAAATAGCTTTTGATACTCATATTGATAAGCCTTCAATAGTGATGGCATATTCCCAAATTGCTTCATCTTCTCAAATTTTCTCCATCTTTGTTCTTAGAAATTTTCCTATTGTCACGACTTGAATTTGCATCTTGAACTTGTAGACTTGGTCTTCATCTTCGAATTTTGTCTTTGGCAACCTGATTTGAATCCTCTTTTGATAATCTAATTTGAACTTCCTTCTCATTGGGAATTTTCCAGCTTAAGCCTTGAAGCCTTTGAAGTCTCTCCGTTCTCCAAGCTTCCCCTCTTTCTTCGAAAGTCACCTTGCACAACAAAGAAGAGAATTGCATTAGGCTTATGAATGATAAGCAAACATGAATCTAAAACTTTTCATTGAAATAAAATTGCATCATTATTAAAACAAGTAGATAATTTCAGGCATGGAGTATGTCAGCTCAAGATCAAATTTCTTTCGATTGACTTTCTCCAACCCCTAGATTGATAAGGGTTGGAACAAATCGGGTCTCATAGCTGGAAAATCAATGATTTTCGGTTAATGTTTTGTCCAGATTTACCATTTTCAAAATATTTTACCCTATTCCAATTGATGATCTACTGCCCTCTACTTTACTCCAGCACTTTGACAGAGACAAATTGCTGCCAATATAAAGAATCTCTCCCTCCAAACTGAGAAGAAAATTGCTGCCAAATGAAGGGCAGTTTGCTTCTATAGGAAGCAATATACTGTTGTGTTTTGATGTTGAAATGTGGTCTTTGAATTTCCTTATATAGGCAATTTGGGGTGGGGAGCAAGAGGCACAACTCTATAGGAGGGCCGACCTACACCCTAGAGATCAAAAATTTAATTAAATTTAATTTCTTCAAACCCCATATGGGCTGACTTAGACAAGAGGCAAAATGGCAATTAAAATTCATGTTTGTCTACCCCGACAAGCCTTGTTTGCTGCAAATCTACCCCTGGGCGGAAAATGAACATCCTTGGGGAATTTCATCTTCTTGAATTCTTAACACCTCACAGCCTTTCAACCTCATGATTTAGATCGAAAATTTAGTTCTTTAAAGGTCTGATCATGTTGTCTCGGGGTCTGATCTGATTCCTTTGTGCATCTTCATTCATCAAATGTTGTCTTCCATTGATCTTATCATTGCTTTCAATCCCCACCATGCATCAAAACATGTTTCAATCTCTCATTAGTCATGGCGGAAGTCAAGTTGCCTTTGGGATTTTGCTTGCATTTGGAGGGCAGAAAATGCCCAGAGTTGGGGAATTTCCTCAAGAAGCCAGCGGATTCCCTTAGTCTTTGGAAATTTTCCCAAGACATAGTCATTTTCCCCTCTTTACTTAGTTAATTAAACCTCTTCTCAACCTTACTTTGCCAAGTTTAGCTTGACATAATCATGAGCCTGATTGTATTTGGTAGATTTCTTCACTTGGTGGGGGGCAAAATTTTAGCCTTCGTTGGGATTGGAATCAAGGAGAGGGCAGAAAATGCCCACTCTTGGGGAATTTCCTCAATTTCATCACCAAGTCTTTCCCAAGTCTAGGCTCTTGTTCATTTCTTCTCTCTCCAGTTTGATTGATCACACCCTCTTTCTTGCCATTAAACTCATGTCTTGGATGCTCCTGATAGGAGGAATTTTTGTAGTTCTTGGGAATTTTCCCAAAAGATCGGTGGAATCCCTCATGCTCTAGGGATTCCTTGTTTCCATTTAACCTCAATTTGCCTCGTAAGTTTGCCTATCTCTTTGTTTCATCAAGTTAAAAATTTTTCATCACTCAATGCTTTGAAGGCCTCATTGGGGAGGCAGAAATGAAGGAGAGTTTGGGAGTGAAATCCCAAGAAGAGGGTGGAAAATGCTTATTCTTGGGGAATTTCCTCTACTTCAAAAGTGTGTCCCCCTCTTTATCTGGAACTTATCCACCTCAATCAGCACCCTAAATTCGTTTTCAAAGGTAAATTTCATCTTAATCCAGTTCTGAATTGCACACATTGAAATCTGACTCCTCATGCTTGCTCATGGATTTGACAATGTAAACTGATGCTAAAATGCTAAGCCCTGGCTCCTAGGCGATATGTGGGGATTTTGAGAAGGGTGGAAAATGCCCATTCTTGGGGAATTTCCTCTTAAACTCACCATTCCATGCTTAATCGTTTCCATGCCTTTCAATGCCCTCCCTTTTGAACTTGGACTTCGATTCAGCAACTTGACAGACTTCCCAGTTTCTCCTCAACATTAAACCTCTTTGCATCCTCCTCTAAGACTTGGAGACTCAAAGTTGCCACCACCTAAGACTCCTAGACCACCTACTCCTACAACTAAAGCGAAAAGAGGGGTCCCCATTTGCAATGGGGCGATGATGTGAAAACCTCACAACACTTAGCTTTGATCTTCTCGTGATGCCTAGGTCACTTCAAATTCAACTTGATGTGAATCCTATCTTTTGAACTTGAATATGCTATTATGTCCCTCTTTGAATTCTTTGGGTAGCATTCTGATGTCTCAAACCTTTCCCTCACCCTGTTAGGGAATCTCCCTTTGTTCTTTCACAAATCACTCTGCCATCCTCCATGTAGTCACCTCTGCAAAAGAGAAAGAATACCTTATATCAAAAGTTACAAACAATGAAATGCAAATTGAATCACATAAGATAATCCTTATGATAAGCGAATTCCCAATTTGGAAATTATCAACAATATTCGAATTATTTTCTTGTGTTACATGGTGGGAATTCGCTTGTCATAGGGATTAATTGATTTCACACTCCTTGTTCTATCCTTGCTTTGATTCTTGTTCATCCTTTTGGTGGAAAACTAATAGGGACAGGGATAAAATGAAATGCCTATAAAGTGTCCCATTTTTTTGCATACCTTTCCCAACTAGTGGAAAATCAATCTGAATAGGGACAACCTGAAGCCCCTATATATAATGCCCTTACTTTGTCCTTGATTTTTTTACTGATTTGAGGCTTTGTGACTTAGAGAATCAAGGCTTTAAGGCTGAAAAATGAAGACACAAGTCTGAAAATATGAGGACATATCTGAAAATTAAGTTTGAAAACATGTCTAAAAGCAAGTCTCAGAAAGTCAGGAAAACAGGCCCAAATACCTTGCAAAAACATGAATTTGGAATAGATTTCAAAACCTGAAAATGAAATAGCATTTGAAATCTGATCAGTCTTCCTGGCAAAGTCTGAAGACAAGTTCTGGAAAAAATGATGTTCGCTGCCAATCAACAACTTCAGACCATGTATCTTGTCTTCAGGCTGAGCATTCCTTTTGTCCTCAATATGTTTTAATATAAATCAAAAGGTATTCTCCTTGTCTTCAAGATGCCAATCACCTTCGAATTTGGGTTTTTGAACCATGTATCTGCTGTTGTTTGCCTCAGACCTGGCTGTCTTCTTTCTTCAAATCATTCTGGTCTGATCAAGCATATAAATTGTCTCCACTGTGACACAAATCGAAGTCCTCTAGGTCTGAAACGCCCTCCTTCAAACATGCAAATCACGGTGACAAATCTGAGGCCGCAGCCCTCAAATATTGATTACAGCCCTCAAATATTGATTACAGCCCTCTAAATTGGTGTCTCGGACATTGAAATCTGAATCCAAATGATAATATGGTCTTTACTCATGCTTATCTTCTTGCTGCTTGCTACCTCTTAAAGGCGTATTGGGTTTGCTGGCTCACCACACCATCAGTGTGGGACTAAAGAAAACATAGACAATAAACCTCGCTGGCCACCTTGGTGTTTTTGCATTCTGATTTTTACTCTTTCTATACTCGATTTGGTCTCTTGAATTCTGCTTGAGGAAATCCCATCCTATAGGGAAATCGATTTTATTTTATTTCCCCCTCTTCTTGTATCAAACTCGTGGTCTTGCACTTGTATTTGATGGCTTGAAGGCATTTAAAGAGCTATTGTTGTTGTTGATCTATTTCCTTGTCAATGTGGGATTAAAATTGCATTTTAAGAATTGATTTTGAGACTCGTGCAAAGTTGAATGCAGGCCCTTGGGATTTGTGCAAATTTGACAATTTTACTAAATCCATTGATTATTCAATTTCCACTTCTAATCCTTCAATTTTTTTATTTGCTTCAGATTTATCCTTGTTTTTCATTCAATTCTAGAAGTGGGTTTTCTATTTGGAGGAGAATTGCTTGCACTTTCATGGATTTTTGTCTATAGATGTTCAACTTCATGGGGCTGGTGGAAAAATGACCTCCACGACGACAAGTAAAATCCTTAAAATTTCCCTCCTCGAATTTGTCTAAGTATCCATGGTGGAAATCAATACATAGGACAAACTTAGCTTTGATTCCTTCACATTCCTTCCTCAACTTCATCTAGTGGAAAATCAACTTGGACAAGGACAAAAGTGCAATGCTAATTTGAAAATCCTTCTCTTGATCACCTTGCCTTGTCAATGGAAAATCAACCTCCAGAGAGACAAGGACAAAAACGAAGTCCATGTCCATAAGGATTCTCCCTTGCCCAAAATCTTCTAAGTGTCAACCCAAGTGGAAAAACGATTTCGACAAGGACAAAGAGGAAATTCCTTATCCACGTAGATTCTTTGCAACATTACAAATTTGGCCATGTATCATGCCAGGAGAAAACAACTCCTAGAAGGACTCTTTTTTTAACTCTATTTCCCAAATTTGACTAAGTGTTTGACTAGTGGAAAAATGACCCCTAGGAGGACTTTTATAATCTCTCAAGTGAAAATTCTTCTTCCATGGGGATTTTGATCATTTTTAGAGTGGAAACTCACCCTTCATATGGACTTCTTTGGTCATTTTTGGTCTATTTTCATAGGGACAAAGTGCAATTTAGAGCGGAAATTCTATTTTCACAAGGACAAAATGCAATTTTAGAAGGAAAAAATGGATTTTCATAAGGTTTTTGTATATTCTAAGTATGAAAAATCAATTTTTATAGGGATTTTGAAGCCCTTGTGTATAAAATATGCCCTTTTAGCATATTTTAGATTATATGACTAGCCAAAATATCCATGCACTTAGAAATTTTACTTCTAATCACTACAACTTCACCAAATGAAACCTTAACCTTGGCACTCTTATTAACACTTGCAACCTAACCACTTGATCACTTAACCCCTCCTTAACTTCTGAGCTCTAAATTGTCACCTCAATTGTAGAAACCAAACAACTATGAGCAAAAAGAGGGGGGGCATTTGCAATGGGGCGATGGTGTGCAAACCTCACAACAAAATCCAGCCTGCTGATTCGGCCAATTTTATTTTTTATTTTTGGATTTGGGTTTGTTAGTACAAAAGCTATGTAAAAATCATAAATATATATATCTAATATCTACATTAAGTACACCAATAGATTTGAAATTAAATTATATTATATAATAATATAGTCAAAGGTATTATTTATTAAATTTAAAAATTAAAATAAATATTTTACAGTTGTTGAATTAAAACTATTAAAGATAATACTCCAACCATACTGAACTGAATACTTCCAACAATACTTTTAAACTTCCCAACTTCAAAAATAACATTGAAAAGTTCTAGCTGAACAAATCATGATTGATAAATTTCTCTCATAAGCCCATATCTATTTGCCACAACAAACAAAATGTAAACATGCCAAGGATTCTAATGCATATAGTGAGGCAAAATTGTAATGTCCCCAAATTGATAGAGAATAAATTAATTAATTAATTAATTGGTCCCAATTTAAAAGATATTATTAAGGACCTTCAATTAATTAATAAAGGGGCCCATTTTTATTATTATTGTCCGTAGGTGTTTGCCGTGTCGGCATTCTTTTGTAAACCCTCCAAAATTTCTCCGAAGGGGTATTTATAACCGGCATGTAGGTAGTTGTTGATATGCATCTTGGAATATTTTATTTGTCATTGCGAATTCCAGTTGGAGTTCTATTGTCCGCCATTTCAGAGGTGAAAGATCCTCCCTATTTGGTTTGTTGCAGTTTCGGTGGTTCACAGCCACCCTAGTCTATAGTTGGAAATATCATTCCGATATTTCATTGTGCGCCAAATCTGTTAAGCTTTGTTTGTTTCGAATTTGGCAAATCTGAAACACCATCTTGGTATACATTTGCAAAATCTATTTGCATCCTTGGCATTAATACAGCTTGTGGTATCGTGGATACTTGGCATTCATTGCTCTAGTGTCTATAGCACTATTATTATTGAATCTGAATTACTTTTGGCGTCGCTGGCATTTGGCGACCATCTTCTTGGCATATGTTCTTGCGCTATCATTATTCATTCATTTTGCATCTTCCGACTTGCGAATTATTGTCTTGTGTCACCACTTTAAATTGTGTTCGTATCAAGGAAGGCACACTGACTATACGGGGCTCTAGATTGTATGATTGAATCACTCATCACTCGGCCACCTGACTCACTATACACGCCACCCATTCCGACCGTACGGACTTCCTAATAACCGTACGAGCTTCACACTCACCGTAAAGATATCCTCCCTTCCGTACGAACCCTTCCACCACTATACGACATCTTCCATCCCGCAGGGCATCTTTCCATCACCGTACAGACCATACCAAGTAGCCTAGACCTTGGGCAATACCAACCGTACATCTTTGGAATCTACCGTACACCAAGTCTGGAATCATTTTTTTGTAGGACAGAAGTCAGGCAATTACCGTACACTGTCACCAACACAATTCAACCATACCCCAAGCCTTAACTGTATAGACACCATTTGTGTCGTACACCAGTACACTAGGAGTCATTGAGACAAGTCACAGTTGAACCCTTAAGAGTTTGAAGGAGGGTTGTCGTGCACCGCTAGGGAGACTATTTGAGGGACATTACAGTGGTATCTTTAATGTTCTCAAACCCTAGCGAACTTTCGTACTTCGGAAATGTATTGTGTAATGTTCAATGTGTAGCAATGTTGTGTCCATAAGGTGATTGTTCCTGGAATTCCCAGCAGATATAGCATACGATAGAAGGAATCGACCGTACGGTGAGGAAGACAAAATGAAGGTTGTATGGTAGGAAGGTCATACAGTGGGTTGGTATTTGGGGCTGTATAGCTTGGAGGGGCCACACGGTATTGTGCCTAAGGCTGTACGACTTACAAGGTCGTACGACATGATTGCCTAAAGTCGTACGATATACAAGACCGTACGGTATTGCTCCTCAGGCCGTACGGAAA
Organism: Chamaecyparis obtusa; assembly: GCA_027943335.1. NCBI lineage: Eukaryota > Viridiplantae > Streptophyta > Pinopsida > Cupressales > Cupressaceae > Chamaecyparis > Chamaecyparis obtusa. The sequence continues at coordinate 431,506 of BSBK01009514.1, forward strand.
GCAAAGGATCGTACGGTATGTTGCAGACACGCATCCAGATACACCAGATCCTCTTTATCTTTGGTTTCGGGTGTTGATCTAAGTTATTTTGTAAATGAATTTCAGTGCTCAACACAGTGTTGGAACAAGTATTTGCAAGTGGAAATAACAATGTGATTATATAACTTCAGATCACCCAATTAGAGATAAACGCCAGATGCTAATGATGCCAGAAGTAATTCTTGATTCACACAATAATAGTGCCACAGAACATCGAATTCCAAGTACCAACGATGCCACAAGTTGTATTAATGCCAAAGATGCGAATAGATGTATACAAAGATGGTGTTTCAGAATTGCTAGATCTGAAACAAACAAAGCACAACAGATTTGATGCACAGTGAAATATCAGAATGACATTTCCAACAGCAGACTAGGGTGGTCATGAACCACCAAAACTGCATATCAACAACTACTACATGCTGGTCATAAATACCCCTTCGAAGAAACTCCCGAGGGTTTACAAAAGAACACCAACACGACAAACACCTACAGACAATAATAATAAAAATGGGCCCCTTTATTAATTAATTAAAGGTCCTTAATAATATCTTTTAAATTGGGACAATTAATTAATTAATTAATTCTCTATCAATTTGGGGACATTACAAATCCTCGCTGCCCAAAGATTGTTTGTCCTCAAGCAATCAATCATCAGGACTCCAGGATTCCAAACTAGGCACGGACACTAATAAATGTATCCACTGGAACCTTCAAGCCGCAACATGACCATGCGCATGCGCCTGGAAGTAAGCGAGAAAAGTAACTCTCCATCAAGCTTTCGCTGCTCCACTCTGATATATTTTTTGCCATGCCCAAAGTCACCAAAATCCTAGTGAAACCAAACATCAAACACACCGACGCTCAAATCCCAAGCCAAGTGTGGATGTTAGCAGTAATATCCGTTGAAAACTTTGTGCTGCTTCTGGAACATATGCGCATAGTTGGATTTAGTTGGGACGAGTAAACCATCTCATGCTTTCGCTACGCCACTCTGATATAAACATTGCCATGCCCTTCACAAGGATGCCAACAACGCCAATCCATGAAATCTTTCACACCCTCATGCTCAACAATCTCTTTGAGTATGGCCACAGACACAAACATTGACCGACACCACTATTATGTTCCGAAGGCGTTCTCTTCCCAAAGGTAATTTTGTGAGACGTCTGGAAGGCAATCTCAAGCCGAAGGGAATCTCGATTTGAAGGCAATCTCAGCCCAAAGGGGATCTCGACTCGAAGGCAATCTCGGCCCGGAGGGGATCTCGACCCGAAGGCAATCTTGACCCTAAGGGAATCTCGACCTGAAACCAATCTCGGCCTAAAGGGAATCTCGACCCAAAGGCAATCTCAACCCGAAGGGAATCTCAACCCAAGGGCAATGTCGTCGCGAAGGGGATCTCGACCCGAAGGGAATCTCGATCCGAAAACAATCTCTGCCCGAAGGGGATCTCGACCCGAAGGCAATCTCGACCCGAAGGAGATCTCGATCCGAAAGCAATCTTAGCCCGAAGGGGATCTCAACCCGAAGGCAATCTTGGCCCAAAGGGAATCTCGACCCGAAGGGGATCTCGATCCGAAAGCAATCTCGGCCCGAAGGGGATCTCGACCTGAAGGCAATCTCGGCCCAAAGGGGATCTCAACCCGAAGGCAATCTCTACCTGAAGGGAATCTCGACTTGAATGCAATCTCTTCTCGAAGGGGATCTTGACCCAAAGGCAATCTCTGCCCAAAGGGGATCTCAATCCGAAGGCAATCTCAACCCGAAGGGGATCTCGACCCGAAGGTAATCTCAGCCCAAAGGGAATCTCGATCTAGAGGCAATCTCAACCCGAAGGCAATCTTGACACAAAGGGGATCTCGATCCAAAAGCAATCTCGGCCCGAAGGGGATCTCGACCCGAAGGCAATCTCGGCCCGAAGGGAATCTCGATCCGAAGGCAATCTCTGCTCGAAGGGGATCTCGACCCGAAGGCAATCTTTGCCTGAAGGGGATCTCGATCCGAAGGCAATCTCAGCCCGAATGGGATCTCGACTCGAAGGCAATCTCGGCCCGAAGGGAATCTCCATCTGAAGGCAATCTCGACCTGAAGGCAGTCTCGGCCCAAAGGGGATGTCGATCCGAAAGCAATCTCGGCCCGAAGGGGATCTTGATCTGAAGGTAATCTCGACCCGAAGGGTATCTCGACTTGAAGGTAATCTCGACCTAAAGGGGATCTCGATCTTAAGACAATCTTTGCCCAAAGGCAATCTCGGCCTAAAGGGGATCTCGATCTTAAGACAATCTTTGCCCAAAGGCAATCTCGGCTCGAAGGCAATCTCAGCCCGAAGGGGATCTCGATCCAAAGGCAATCTCAGTCCATAGGGAATTTGCCTCAGCGGTGGTCAAAGGTTCGACAGCAACAGCGACGGACAAAACTTCTGCTATGGGCAAAACTTCGACAAAGGACAAAACCTTAGCAGTAGATAGAGCCTCGACAATGACGGCGAGAAGCTCGGCAAAGGACAGAGCCTCAGCAGTCAAAGCCTCGGCAACGGACAAGGCCTTAGCGGCAGACCTGGCCTCAGTGGCGGACAGAACCTCGGCGACGAATAGAGCCTCGGTGACGGACAGAGCCCCGGTGGCGACGATGACGAAGAGAACCTTGATGGCGGACAGACCCTCGGCGATGGGTAGAGCCTCAACGATGGATAAAGCCTCGACAACAGATAGGGCCTCAACGACTACAGCGGTCACGACCTCTGCAACAGACACAGCTTGTTGCACATAAGGAAAGGCTCCATACTCAATGAATTGAAGGCTTGGCTCATGAAACGGAGCAAAGCGTATGTCACCTTGATTTGTCCAAGTTGCCTTGGCAAGATCCATGCAAGCAACCTCTTCATTTTTTTGTGTTCTCCACATGTAGGTGTAGTAGCAAGGTTTAGCAGATCCTCCTGGAGCAACCCTGTAATCATGCCTTCACCCTCCTCGTGTAATGCATCACCCTTATCATCGTCATCTACTATCTCCCACTTGTGCAAATGAGATATTAGTTTTTCTTCACAATGCTTGAATACATTACTGACCAATCTACACGCTGCCATAGACGGGACACATTCTAGATTACGAACAACCCACAACATAGATATGATAGGTTGGGATATTTCATCCATCTCTTCAATGCACGAAATCATAAGGCTCTCCATAGCAACCGAAACCTTAGTATCATGACACTCCTTGATTGTGACCAAGAAGTGATGAAACATATCATGGATCAAGTCTTGCAACTCTAGATCTAAGAGGTTACTTACTTTGACATTTGCACAATTTTCCAATATTGCAGATCTCCTACCAAAAGGGTCACCAATGAAGTCATCAAGGCTCTGAAAGTTGTCAACGATCAAATGCAATATCTCTATCATGATGTTTTCATCATACGGTTCTCTAGGAGCCCAAATTCTCAAAATTGAACTGAGACATGCTGCAGGGCCAACTTCATTTCATTGCCATGGCGTCTCAAAAGCCTGGGTTGACTTAAGGCATCCTTAATCGGGGAAAGGATCCTCTATATAAATCTTGAAGGTAATTTGTCCACCTTACACAAACATACCTCCAATATATCTAATGGAAGATCAACACCCTCGCTAAGCTCTTTGCCAATCTTTTGTAGTGCCTTCAACCACCACTATCCATCACTGTTAGGCGCCATGGTGTCATCCGAATCCCAAAATCTCTCAATCATCCCAACAAGCTGGGAGGATCACAAGCTCTAATACCACTGTAATGTTCTCAAAGCCTGGCGAACTTTCTTACTCCGGAAATGTACTGTGTAATGTTCAATGTGCAGCAATGTCGTGTCCGTATGGTGATTGTTCCTGGAGTTGCCGGCAGAGATAGCATACCATAGAAGGAATCACTGTACGGTGAGGAAGACAAAATGAAAGTCGTATGTTAGGAAGGTCGTACGGTGGATTGGTATTTGGGGCCGTATGGCTTGGAGGGGTTGCATGGTATTGTGCCTAAGGCCGTACAGCTTACAGGGTCGTACGGTATGATTGTCTGAGGTCGTACGGTATACATGACCATACAATATTGCTTCTCTGGTCGTAGGGCTTACAGGGTCATACGGTATGATTTTCTGAGGTCATCCAGTATACATGACCATATGGTATTGCTTCTCAAGCCATATGGAAAGCAGAGGATCACACGGTATGTTGCAGGCACGCGTCTAGATACACCAGATCCTCTTTATCTTCGCTTTCGGGCGTTGAACTAAGTTATTTTGTAAATGAATCTCAGTGCTCAACACAATGTTGGAACGAGTATTTGCAAACAGAAATAACGATGTGATTATATAACTCCAGATCGCCCAATTAGAGATAAATGCTAGATGCTACTGATGCCAGAAGTAATTCTTGATTCACACAATAATAGTGCAACTGAACATCGAATTCCAAGTACCAACGATGCCACGAGTTGTATCAATGCCAAAGATGCGAATAGATGTATACAAAGATGGTGTTTCAAAATTGCCAGATTCAAAACAAACAAAGCACAATAGATTTGGCACACAGTGAAATATCGGAATGATATTTCCAACGGCAGACGACGGTGGCTGTGAACAACCAAAACTACAACAAACCAAATAGGGAGGATCTTTCACCTTTGAAATGGCAGACAACAGAACTCCAACTGGAATTCGCAAAGATAAATAAAATATTCCAAGATGCATATCAACAACTACTACATGCTAGTCATAAATACCCCTTCGGAGAAACTCCCAAGGGTTTACAAAAGAACGCCGATATGGCAAACACCTACGGACAATAATAATAAAAATGGGCCCCTTTATTAATTAATTAAAGATCCTTAATAATATCTTTTAAATTGGGACCAATTAATTAATTAATTTATTCTCTATCAATTTGGGGACATTACAAAAAATTACAGGGGCATCCAGACACATACCCAACTGGTACTCAAATATAGTGCAAACCAAACCTCGATCTGGCCAAGTAGCTTGCGAACTTGGTAAAATAGACTTTTTATAAAGTCCTTGACCACAAAACATTATATTGATCAAAACACTATTAAAAATTATAATTATTATAATTTCTAAACATAAATCATTAAGATCAATATCTAATGGTTACATTTATTTGGTAGTTTTTTAATTAAATATGTTTTGTTTTATATTTTTAATGACAATAATTATACTTTAGACATATCAAGTTTCATGGATCTTTGACACCCTACACCAACATAAGCTCCATGCAACCCAGACAAATGTTCATTCAGAACAAAGAGGATCTAATATGTAGGCAAGAGGCAATGTTTGGTTTAATGCTAATAAGACCATACTCACAACTCACTACAAAAAGGTCAGTTTTGAAGATGCAAATCTTGGGAGTTTCTTGGCACTAACTAGCTTCCACCTTAGGTTTCTGCTTGAGTTATCCCACGTTGCATGGTCTCTAAACTAGTAGACAAGAGGAGGAGCAAAAACCAAGTTCGTTGGATGGTGACAAAAAGTAAAATAACATTTGCAACGCTGAAGCAAATGCTATATTTTAATCCTTGCCCTCCCAAATTTATAACAATCTTTTGAGATTCAGATTGAAACAAATACCTTAAGAGCATGCAACTTCATGCAATGCTTGTGTAGCATGGGTACCCAATCAACTACCTACCACAATGAAACCTTCTCCAACACAATGCATAAGTATCAAACGTATAACGGAAAAGCTTTACAATATTGCATAGACCTATAGGCAGTTGAAGCATTACATCCTAGTGGCAAGAGGTTCATCCATAAAAATCCCAAGCTTCTACAATTCATGCAGAACTAGGACAAGTTTCTAAATGAACATCATCAAAGGTGGTCCACCTATCTACACAATTCCAGCTCAGCATCCAACAAAAGAATGGAACTACCAACTAAATTGTTGACAATCTAAGCCAACTTCCAATCATAGCATTGGCTCCAATCCTTGACTCCTTTTGGCATAAGACTTCAGAGTGGCCTCAATTGTACATCAAATATCTGATTTATCTAACTTGTACCAGAGGATGACAAATGTTCCATATATACAATTCAAGGGTCATTGGGAACTAATCACTCACCATATTTTATAGGGATGAGATATCCTAATGTAATGTGTAAATTTCTTGACTTCATGTCAAGAGAGATGGAGTACCAAAAGCAATTCAAAATGGCCTTTCCCACCCATGCTACTAAAAAACCTAATCACAAATGCCAAGCAGTGTAGAGAAGACTCCATTGATAGCAGGGAGCAAGGATGATGCAGCAAAAGATGTCAGAGTTAGGGTCCTAACGATATTGAAGGATAAAAGGTCCTGCTGGTCCACATGCTTCTGTGGCCCATATTGCCCTTGGCAAGCAAGCCACAAAGGATGGGATTTGTGATAAGGCAGGCAGATAGTTCATGTACAATTTGAAGCTCAAGACGAAGCAAAAGATAGATTCAATTCAGAAAAGGGCAATGAAAAGGTTAAATCTTTAGCAAGCAAAATGTACAAAGCAAGCATTGTGCCTTATTCTGGGGAACATCCTATATTATCTCTGGGTCACAAAGTCTTTAATGAGGAAGGAGATCTCAAGAATCAGAGATTAATCTTTACGTTTCACGCTTTGTGGCCAAGATTAGCAGACCTGTGTTCTTGCTGAGCAGAAAATTTAATAAGTAATATTGACATTTATGCATGTGCTCAAGATTTTTTGTATTGCCATGTGAGAATACCAGTGGATTGGAAAAAAATTCAGACAGTGGACGCTGGTTTCAGGATAGGTGTGTTTTCTTGTTAAGCCTTGGTTCCCGGTTTTTAATCCAATGATCTAGATTTTTTTGTTATCCCTGTTTCAATAACGCTCTCTTATCTCCCACTACAGTTTTGGTTAGATGATTGATTTCAGAGGATAGGAAATCTGCGAGGAAAATTCTTGTCTATTGACATAAAATACAGATAATCTGATACACTCCACGTTAGCAAGGCTACAAGAAGAATTAGATATTTTAAAAGGGTTTCTGAGTGGGATATGGCCAAAAGTGGAAGACCAGATTTAGAAATAGGTTATAGATTATGAAAGCATTTGTTCCATTGCAGAAGATGATTTCAAGTGAATCATATTGTAGCTGAATGCACAAAGGGAAAACCTAAATTGGTAAAGTAAGAAACTTGGTGGCAAGGGGTACATTATTCATGCATTTGGATGAGTAGGGTATTCAGAGCTCATCAAAGGAAATGGTGCATACTTGTTCAGCTGAGTTGCAGCTTAAATCAGCGCCTGAAGCAGTATTGAACTGGGATCATCTAAGATTATGTCAGGCGTACCTCCCCCTTGACTCCTAGCATTTCAAGGTAATATATTCCCCTTTGTCTCAGTGGCATAACCCAATGCATAATGGCGGGACAAAAGGGAAGCAAAAAAGAATTGGTTAATTTATTTACTTCCTAAGGAAGGCAAGAAAAATTGTCTTCCAATAATAACATGCAACAAGTGTTAAACCCCAATGTAATGTCCCCTTCTGATTAAAATTGGATTTTCGTAAACATTTACCCATTTTATTCTTCCATGGGTTAATTGGACAAGCTTAAGAAAAATAATTAATTTAATATTTAAAAATATCCAAATATTCTATATACCAAAAGGACATTCAAATATTAAATTAAATTTTTTGAATCACTTAGTGGGGTGTTGGAATTTGTGTCATTTTGGGAAAGTTGTTGCAGGATTAACTTTAGAAAGTATGAAGATCCACATGAGGGCGTGCGGGTTTTCTTGGTGGGGGGCTGTTATCCACGCGTCAGGAGCTCTCTCCCTGCTCTTCTCGAGCTTTTCAAGCCTAGGGTTTGAGAGTTTTCCGCCGGAGTGGGCTTGAGGGGGGTTTTTCTCCCCTTCTCTTTGGAGAGGAGACGCCCTTTTTCGCATCAAAAGAATAGAGATGGTGGGCGGCTGCACTGGTTCCTCTTCAGGGATCCTTTTGTGTTGGCCTTTTCCTGGGACCCTCTCGTGTGGGCTTCTTTCTGGGTTCCTCATCTCTCTTCATTTGCGTGGGAGAGTGGTGATGGTTCTTCTAGTGCGGTTCAGAGAGGGACCCCTATTGAGGTGGGGTTTCACTCAAGAGCTCAATGGCAGCTGAAGGTTTCTCCCCTTTACTCCTCTATCCTGCTTCCTATTGAGGTGGAAGCTCTTTTCGAGGTGAAGGTTTCCTTCCATCTTAATACCTCTTTCACGCTTCCTATTGAGGTGGAAGTTCCTTCTGAAGCGGAGGCTCAGCCTATTGAAGTGGCTCGTTGCTGGATGAAAGAGATGGGATGGAGTACTATTGGTGAGCTCGGCCTTTGCTAGAGGGTTTTAGTTTTGCCAGAGATCTTTGTTGGTTTTTTCTTTCTCCTGGCAGGTTGTGGTTTGGTGGCTTGGGGAGTCATCCTTAGTCCCATCTCCTTGTTGAAGGTTGGGAGAGCCTTTCAAAACCCTGAAGTTATGGTGCAGCTGAAGATTTGTTTGCTCAAATGTTTAAGCTGTTGTTTTTTCTATGGTTTGGTTCTGATAGGGTGGATTGTTCCATCTGTTAGACCAGCTAGTTACTATAAGGGGAATCCTCTCTATTCCCATGATGGTTTTGGGTCCCAAGGTAAAACCTAGTCTGGTTATGGGAGCCATCAAAACCCTTATTTCTGGTTTAGGGAGCCTCAAAACCCTAGATATTTGATATTGTTGTAAAGCATTGTCTTTACACTTTGGGCTTCAGCAGCTTGAGCCTTAGTGTGTATCTTTCTTCTGGTTGCTATTGTTTTGCTGGTCTTGCGTTGTTGGTAGTTCTACTAGCATTCTGTGCTGGGGGGGCTCTGTAAGGCTTTTCTTTTTCCCCCAGCTATTTCACTTAGATCTGAGCTTATTCTTCCTATTCTTCTCAAATCATGCATAGGGTTACAGTTCCCTTCAAAAACTGAATGTAAATGGTTTCAGGGCCTATTCAAAACCTGATTTTACCTTAATCAAAACTTTAGAAAGTTTCCACCGTTACAAGTGGAGAAGAAGCTTTGATAAGTCAATGACAATTTTTGGCAACTGTCATAATTAAAAAGAGGAATTCCAAAGGAGGGTGATTGAATTTGAAGTTGTCATTTTGCGAAAGTTGTTTGAAAATATATTTTAGAACGTTTCCATTGCTACAAGTGGAGGAGAATCTTTGATAACTCAATGACAACTTTTGGCTAGTGTCGTTATTAAATCAACATGAATTCCAAAGGAGATGGTTTGAATTTGGGCACCGAAACTTTGCATGCATAATGGATACAAATCTTGGGATTTTTGTAATTTTGGGGGTTGTTGATTATCATTTTCTTATCTGCATTTGCAGATTTGCAGGAAAATTCTTCAGTGGACGAAACCCCATTAAAGGAGAAAGCTTGTGGACAAAAACCCTTGAGCATTGTATGGGCAAAGGATGGATACCTTGTTCATAGAGGGCATTCTCACTCAGAGATTGCATTTGGGCTGAAGGAAATTTGGTGGATTGTTGGTTGCTTCTTTTCCAGTTTCCAAGTTTACTTTGGGTGCTATTTAAAGTGCTTTTCAAGCATAGCTTTGTGATTTTTCCATTGTGTGAGGCTTATGAACGTGTTACAGCAGTATGCTGCTGTTATTGAGTTAGTAATTAGTTCTACTCATTATTATTTTCATTTGATGAACAAGCTATTTCAGTTGGAGAAGTTTCAAGTAGATTGAGTAGCATTATTTTGCCATAGTTTGGTGATTTGAGTATAGAAGTTTGATGTGTGAAGTCATAGTCAAGTTTTCTGTTATAAATCTGCTTTTCAGACCTGTTATATGTTGTTCCATGTCAGAAAAAGAATACAATAATGTTTATGAAGAGTTCACTCGATGGTTGCATATTTAGCTAAAAGACTAGTTAGCTAGTTTGGATGTTTTCATTGCATGGCATAACTATTTTTAAATCAAATTTTTAGATATGAATTATTTTTTCTGATCTCTTGAGGATAAGGACCTTACACCCAAACAAGCTTTAGGGAGATTATCACCATTTTGGATTGCCTACAAGTTAAATAAGGAGGATAGGGATATACGTGCAAAAGAATCCTTCAGCAGTTACTAATCAATCATATCTGGTGTCTTCATATTCCTTAGAAGGAGAGGAGGAAGTAAAGGAATGGACAGAAGTGACGAATAAAAAAGTATTATTTTTAAAGGGAGCCTATATATCATATGAATCTGAAATCACATAACAAAAAGGAAAATTGTAGACATTTATTTAGTGTTTACCTGTTTAGAAAGGTATTTATGTTTTAAATGTTCTTAATGTGTGGGTTTTTGGTTTGTTGCTGACCCAGGGCCCTTTTTATATAACCCCAATATTATAAATTTGTAACTTCCCTGACTTCACATGAAGTCAAGCTATAGTGTTGAAATTTGTCCGGAGACATTCTCTAGTTTCATTAAATGTACGAACTCCCAAATGGTTTTCCTGTTTGAAAGGCATGAAAATAATGCGGAATACATGAGAAATATAATAAATCATTGTTAACTAACCTTTACGCAACTTGTCTTTCTCCTTTTTCATATTGTTGTCACCCATAACATACCCTGGAACAATCCAATGGAAACGGTGCAACAATTTCTCCAATACTTTATAAACCTGAAAACACAAATCCCGTGTTGGCACAATCACCAACGCTAGAACTAGATAGATCAGTTTCTAGCATAAAATCAACACAATAATAACAAAAATTTTGATATAGACATTAGATTTTACCCTCTATTAAATTCCTCCAAAACCTGGTCCAAGGCAACCTTTGGAATTGTCTCTAAAATGACAAGATGAACATATGGAAGATCCCATATCTTTGAGTCCAAGAAAGTACACTACCAACTTAACTTTTTTTTAAACTGCAGTTTAGTATTGGGAAAGATATCAAAAGTAATAATCAATTGCAGAAATGAGGAACATGTGAACCCCTCCTAAACAATTAAGCTATTGTCAAATGAATTTATGTCTCATTATAGAACCTACAGTGCTTATCATGCGCTTCAATCGCATAAAAGAAGAAAAACTAAAACCAGAAAAACACTGGATTGTGTTTTCATGATTCTTGTGACCTAGTCACTTAAGAAAATGTCTTCAACATGAAAAATTCATGCCAGACAGTTGGCTCGGATACTCTTAAGTCTTATACATCATAAAATATGCCAAAAATTAAATATATGTGATACCAAATCAAGGCTCATCTATATTAAATAACTAATATGTAACCAATGTTGTGCCAAAAACAGCAATGGATAACTAATCCAACTTTATACAAAAACTTAACTAGAGGAATCTGTTTTCACGAGATTAGTAGATCTAAGTTATATGAGTTGAGAGATGATAAGATATGGATATAATTTTGCAGAGTTTATTCCCAACTTCCAACCATTCAGAACAAATATAAAGATGAAAAATTTGTGGTAGAATTTAAGAGATGCTTTTCCACAATTTGCAATACAACCACCCAAGATAAGCATTGGAGGGGCTATTTGGGACAATGCTATTGAAGTTGAGAGATTATGTTATAGCACTACTAGGGAAACTATTAATTCACCATCTGACACGAAGTTAATAGGTCATCCCATTTACCCAGTATAGTGCTTTAATTCATGGTTCATTACTCATATGTCCTCCAACACCCGAAAATTTGAAGAGAAATTTGTCACATTGCTCATCAAGTTGTCATGTCCCCATTCCCTTGAGACCGACATCAGCTCCATAAATTGAGGTTTTCAACGCAAAACCCTATAATTTATAAATAAATACAATTATTAGATTAAAAAAATTTAATTCAAATTTTAATATTTCAAGCCTAACTTGGAGGCCTAGCACCTATTTTTTTAATTTCAAATTTTATTTTATTTTTAGGGAGCTGACCTTGGAAGCCTAGCTCCTAATTTTGAAGCTTGTATAGATTGGGCTTTGACATGCTGATTATCTCATCTGATGTTTCTGAAGAATTCCTTTGCTTGTGAAGAACTCCATTAATCACCTCAAGATGAAAACTTTGCTGGTGTGTTCATGTTGGGACAAAAATACTAACATGTCTTCCTTCATCACCATTTTCTCTACAATTTCCTAAATCTGTCCATTCAAATCTGAGCGTGAAACTGAAGGATTAGCAAGCAGAAATCTCAGTATCTAGAGCTTGAGGGCAGTCATTTAGGTTAAGAGATATTTTATTATCATAGGACATCTAACCAATGCACCAGGATAATTCCAGCATCCACTATGAGGACTGTTCCAAGAAAACATAGGAAGGATTCAGGCAAAAGACAGCAAAAAAGAATACCTATGAATTGCTTGCCCCTATCGGTCTACCCTAGGGTTCAGCAAATAAAAATCAATAGAAAGTCACAACACATTGAGGACACTTCGGTAACAACCGTAGGTGGTATAAGCTTCAGTCAGACCATCATGTGAATTTCCATGGATTGCCAAGTACCAGGTCATGCCAGATCTGAGTCTAATAACACGCATGTGGCTGGTTGCCAGGCTCACATCATTTATCATCCAGTGAAGTGTTTCCCCCACAGCAACAGGCGCAGATCCAAGGGAAATGAAATATCTATGCCCATATCTAACCTACAAGGCAGCAAATTAGAACTCAGATTTAATCTTAACACCCAGGTAGTGCCTAGAGTCCAAAAAAGTGCAAGTGGCAAACCCTATTGCAAGCATCATTGTGATAGGTTTAGACTGGTATATCAATCGTTGGAAGTTTCACAAACTAAGTCATTGTGATATCAAATTTGGTTATTATTAATAAAGAGATTCAACTCTGTCAGATTTCCACAATCTCTTTATTTGTTTTGCTTTCTTCTCGGTTCGTTTGTCTAGCAATTTTTTAGCATCAACATTTTGGATCACACTACATGATCTATCATCAGGATGCAAGAGAGCAAAGGAAGAGAAGTATCCTGATGATGGATCATGTAGTGTGATCTGAAACATTGATGCTAAAAAACTGCTACACAATTGAACCCAGAAGAAAGAAAAACAAATAAAGAGATTGTTATTCTTAATGCAGTTTCTAAACCCTACTGTTGAATCAGAGTTGTACGTGATTGTCTGCTGTTTAGTATACTGAATGATCTCTTAAATCTTGTTATGAAGAAAATTCAAATTTAAACATCTGTTTTGAGTCATAATTAAGGAACTAAAGCATAACACAACTTAAAGTTAATTACAGTGGTATCAAAGCAGGCAGACAGGCGAACCTGCTGTATAGACTGTGTACACAGTAGACCCAAAGCGATAAGCAAGCTTTGGAGAAAGGGAGTAAGAAATTAGAAGCAGAGTCAAAGCAATTAGGGTCTGGAAATGAAGACAAAGGTAAGAAGATTGCAAGTACAGCTGAATAGCACAAATGCGAAAAACAAACGACTAGCAAGCTCCACACACCATGACTCTGAGATTGAATCTCAGGTAATCTAACAACCAGAGACTCTAAAGCCAACTAAGATAGAGAGTGAATATTCAGATGCTCATATTCGGATATTTGAAAGGGACTCAGGATTTTGATTTGTGGTATAAAAGTAATGATGAATTCTCTTTGAAAGCTTACACAGATGCTGATTGGGCCGGATATGCTGATGATAGAAGTACAAGTGGTGGTGCATTTTTGTTGGGAGACAGATTGGTCTCTTGCTTGCGCAAGAAGCAAGATTCGGTGTCATTCTCTACAGCAGAAGCAGAATTTATTGCAACAGCATCTTGTTGCACTCAAGTGATGTTGATGAAGCAAATTCTAAGAGATATTAAGACTAGCAATTGCACCTTGGTACGCAAAGGGTATGCCGAAGAGGTATGGAAGGTCAAGTAAGCAATATTTTGGTCTACTTTTTGCATATATTTGTCTAGTACATAAGGCCAATTGGAAGGACATGCAAATAAGGAAGATAATTAAGCTCCATTACCAACATTGCTCATGTTATGTTTGAGAGAGAGAGAGAGAGAGAGAGATAGAGAGCGGGGGGCATAAATATACAAAAGGGGAGAAAAGGAGAGATATAAAGATAAAGATGGAGATAAAAATTGATATATAGAGAGAGGTAGACAACGGGAGAGATATAAGGGTAGTGAACATTGGAGAGATAATTGACTAAATATAGTGAGAGATGATTTATAATAAATGATGAGAGAGATAAAGAGGCAAAGAGATATAGATATAGAGGTCTAAGGAGAGGGAGAGAGATCGATGGATGTATAGAGAGAGGTAGACATGTCTAGAGTAAAGGGGGACAGAGGAAGATAGAGGTAAAGATGAAGATAGGAGACAGGGGGAGAAATACATGGAGAAAGGTAGAGGGACAAGTAATGATAGAGAAGAATAGAGAGATAGAGAGGGAGCTATACAAGGAGAGATATAGAGGAAGAGATACAGAGATATTGAGGACGAGGGAGACATGTAGAGAGATATAGATGATGAGATAGACTAACAAAGAGAGGGAGAGATATGGAGATACATATAAATAGAGAGAAGCAGAGATAGATAAATAGATATAGAGAAGAGATATTGAGAAAGGAAGTGAAATTGGAGGAGAAAGGCGGGTGAGAGAGAGGGGTGAAAGAGAAAAGTACTGAGAGAGAGAGAGAGAGCCCATGAAACAAGCAATGTGTGTGTGGCCGAGTGAGATATGAAGATAGAGATAGAGAGGGAGGTGTATATAGGGAGGAAGGGAGAGAAATAGAGAGATGATATAGAGGTAGATACATATAGAAATAATGAGCATTGTGGAGAGAGAGAAATAGGGATAGAAATATGGAGAGATAGAGAGCAAGATGTGAAAGGTGAGAGATATATACATATAACTTGAAAAATATAGAGAGGGTGAGAGAGAGATGTAAATATATAGATTGAGAGAGATGGAAGGTCATTTAAGAAATAAAATTGATTTATTTTTGCGTGCATTTTGTGTAGTACAAGAGGTCAATTGATAAGCCATATATCAAACAAAAAGTTTGTGCAACAAAGTTTTAAATGGAGAAATGGTAGTTTCAAATCAATTATGCATCTACTTAAATGGGTCTGAAATGATTGAAACGAAACACTTGAGCTCGGGATATAATTAGGATCCATTGTCAACACATTTATTCTATGGTTACAATAGGGAGAGATGGAGAGATAAGGGAGTTCAATTAGAAAAAAAGGTCTTTTGTATATATTTGTGCAATACATGAGGTCAATAGAGAGAGAGAGAGAGAGAGAGAGAGATTTTGGTTAGATAGTTTGAGTATGGGTGGCTATTTGTGGTGGTAAAAGTTGGTGCATTTCCCTCTCTCTATTGCTATCCCTTCCCCTCTCCCCCTCTCACTCCTAGTGACATGCACCAACTTTTGTATATATTTGTACAATACGTGAGGTAAATAGAGAGAAAGAGAGAGATTTTGGATAGATAGTTTGAGTATGTGTGGCTATTTGTAGTGGTAAAAGTTGGTGCATTTCCCTCTCTCTATTGCCATCCCTTCCCTTTTCCCTCTGTCACTCCTACTGACATGCACCAACTTTTGTATATATTTGTGCAAAATGTGAGGTAAACACACACACACACACACAGATTTTGGTTAGATAGTTTGAGTATGGGGCTATTTGCGGTGGTAGAAGTTGGTGCATTTCCCTCTCTATTGCTGTCCCTTCCCCTCTCCCTCTCTTACTCCTAGTGACATGCACCAACTTTTGTATATATTTGTGCAATACGTGAGAGAGAGAGAGAGAGAGAGAGAGAGATTTTGGTTAGATACTTTGAGTATGGGTGGCTATTTGTGGTGGTAAAAGTTGGTGCATGTCACTAGGAGTGAGAGGGAGAGAGAGGAAGGGAAGGCGATAGAGAGAGGGAGAGATAAAGATAGACACAAATATAGATATAACTTAGGAAAGATAGAGGTGGTGTGAGAGAGATAAATATACAAAGAGGGAGAGATGTAAGGAAAAGAACAGGGTGATGGAGAAACGTATATATATATATATATATTAGTATATCTTTGTCTAATATTACATATAAGCACATCTATAATTCTATTAATATATTTAAAATGTTATTGAAATGTACTTTATAATTGTTTAATTAGATATTATCTATTTATAATATTTTACTTATAAATTCATGTCAAAATGGGATTTGGACATGGAAAAGTCGTGGAGTATTAATCAGAGGGGTGATCACAGACTAAAAGACAAAAAGGTGGACAGGAAGGCTATCACATGGCAAGCCCCTCCCAGAGATTGGGCAAAGCTAAATTTCGATGGGGCTAGCAAAGGCAACCCGGGAGTTAGTGGGATTGGCGCAATCATCAGAAATGAGAAGGGGGAAAATTTAAAAGGCATGGCAAGGAAATTGGGAAACACCACTAGTAATGTGGCTGAAATCGGAGCTTTGGAAGCAGGATTAGCTTGGTGCTCTTCCAATGACATTGGAAAAATAATTATTGAAGGTGATCCAAGATTATTATCAACGGGGTTTCGAAATCATTTTTTTCCAATTGGCGATTGGCTAGTTGGCTCCCCAGATTGAAAGAACATTTTCTGAAATTTGAGGATTTTAAAGTACAACATGTGTACAGAGAAGGCAATAAAGTGGCAGACAAATCGGCTAATCTGGGAATAGACAAAGGATTAGATTGGGAATTTGATAAGGATGACCCAATCCCAGAGGATCTTCAAATTTTAGTAAAAAGGGATATCGACTCTCTTGATAGGACAGGCACAGGATAGAGTCGGATTTGCCGGCGCAGGCAGAAGGATGGGATATTTCTGTCGATGCATGTGTTCATTGCAGAGTCCTTCCCAACTCTGCAAAGGCAACTTGGTGGAGTCTCGTGATCTAAAGCATTTGTATATTCTCTGCAGAGGCATCTTTTGACAGAATTCTCACTCTATATAATTCACTCCTAGGGATAGAGATCCTCAATCCATTAGAAGGAATGTGTTTCTACAAATCTGCAGATTTTAATGGCAAATATGATGGGCATTGGATGTAAATGTTTGCAGGATGCGGAGATAAGGGAAACATTGGATGAGCAAATCAAGCGAATTTTCAACCAAGCAAATGACAGGGAGAAGGCGACTTTGCTTGGTCTATTGGGAGCCGAATACTAGACAGGAACACATATCCATGACGGGAAGATTATCTTCGATCTCTTCCAGCCTATTCTTCAAGTAATAGGTCATGCGGTGCCTGTAAACGGAATGATCAGAAGGATGATTGTAGAGGAGCATTATTTTCAGGTGACTTACGGCCTGGATTTGATGGACACCAGTCTTTCAGGAGGTCTGTAAAAGGCTCTGTTTTCCCCGGAAGACAAAGACAAAAAAAAGTTGATGAAAAAAGCATGGCTGCTGTATAAGACCTGCGTGGCAAAAGAATATGACATAGGAAAGTTTGTGGCTTTTTGTCAAGCTAATGACAAGCTATTCTCTGATGAGATAGTGGCAAGGCTGCTCTCGATTGGCGAGGGTATTGGTTATCTTTTTCATTGAGTAGGGATCATAGAGTATTCAGATTTGGTTTTTTGTAATAGGAGAGCCACCTCCTTAGTCATTTGTAATACTGGTTTTTTTTTTGGCAATATAAAGGGCACTGCCCCCTAGGCAGAGCTTGATTGAATATATATATATATATATATATATATATATATATATTTTAATTATTATCAATTTTTTATTATAATTTAAGGATATATAATTCTTTTATCTATACTATGTATTAATTATATAGTTTATAAAAAGTATATAATTATTAAAAACTAACCTTAACTCATCTAAGATATATAAAATCTAATTAAATAAGTAAAATTTAATAGCAAGACCGAAATAACATCAATAAACAATCAAATTTTTTTTAAAAAAATTCTAATGACAATATGTTCACATGAGTAAAATGTCAAGCCTAGAAAAGGAGAGTAAAACATGAAAAGTATCCCGTTTGATAAGTTAGGTAATAATAAACGTGTGTCATTCTTAAGCTATTTCCATTTGTGTATATATGGAAAACATGTGTAGGTATAAAATGTGTAAATCTGAAAACGAAAAAACAATGAAAATCTTACTTTCTCTAAACGCATGTGCGCAGGACCGCTTCTTTCATTTTCTCTAAATAGTATTTACGGTAAAACATACTATGTGCAAAGTAAGTAAATTGGTGTCCACCAAGTATCTATACATAAAAAATTCATTGGGATTTGACGGTTTTCCTATTTCAATTAATCAAGTGAAGCCGCAAACTAGTACCAAAATATCAGTTAAAGATGCCGACAGCTATGATGTTTTAGATCGTCTAGAATTCTTCTTGTTTATTATCAACCATTGATATTGGAAAATAGGACGTTCATTTCAGATAATAAATGCCTTCGGCATAATGATGTATGATGAGGCAATTCCTATTGTGTGATGAACAAGTGCTATTAACATTTCAAAGAATTTAGTGATGCATTCAAGGACTAAACATATTTCTATCCAATATCACTTCTTAAGAGAAAAGGTTGCAAAAAAGGAAGTCACGTTGGAGCATGTTCCTACAAAAGATCCGATCGCGGATATTTTCACCGAGGCACTATCAAAGGATACTTTTGAGTATCTCCGATAAGATTTAGGGGTTATTGACCCTCCTACTTCCAACTAGATGCATAGAAGTGGTGCATCTTTCCATGGGGAGATTCAAAGTCTTTCATGATATATTCAAATCACAAAGAAACTTAATGATAGCATAACAATTGTCCCAATACAAAGCAATGCCTACAACAATTTTCAAGAATAAAATGCAATGATATGCAGAAATAATTTTCTAAGTAGTGTTTGTGACACATTATGACATTTTCACACCATCGCCCCATTGCAAATGGGGACCCCCTCTTTTTTCTTGGCAGTGTAGTAGTTTGTTAGTTGGGTCTTAGTTTGGCAATAATTTTGAAATCTCAAGGTTGATAAGGTAGGAAGTTTGAGCAAGGTGGAGATGCAAGTTGACCCCTAGTTGCAAGTTAGAAGTTCCAACTGTCGAGTCGTGATCCAACACTTGGTAAAAATTTTGTCTTGCTCCCAAATCAAATTCCTAAGGACCATTAAGTTTCCAATCATTCCATGGGCTTATCCTTGTACAATTATAGAGAATGGACTCAACATTGTGAGTGAATTTGAAAGTGCAATTGGAGGTACAATGAAAATTCCCAAGACAAGAAGAAATTCTGACTTTTATCTTGAATGCAGTCCTAATGCACTTGGGATTTCCGATCTGCTGATGGTGAAATTCCTAAAGTTATGCAAACTTCCAATTTGCCTTGATGCACAATCCAAAGACTTGTCTAAAATCTGATTTGCAAATAAATGAAAAATGCTTGAGGGAAAGATGTGATATGAGCCTTGTCAATTAGATTTCTAAACATGTGTCAACGAATTCAACTTGGTGGTCATCATGCATTTGCCAAACAAGAATCAGAACTTTCAAACAAAATTATGCAAACTCATATTAACCTGAAAATTCTGAGATAAATGATTGAAGGAAAAGTCCAGTAAACAAGGTGAAAAGTTGATCTCTTCATGGCGAATTGCAAACACTTAGCAAATTTTTCAAGTGAACCTCAATGAAAACTCCAAGAGAGGTCAGAAATCTGACCTTTCTTGGGACAAATTTCCAACTAAGGTCAGAAATCTGATCTGTCTCAGGACAAATTTCCATGCCAAAAGTGTTATCTGACTTGATTCGGGAATGGGCTAATCACTCTCAAGTTTGATTCAATAAAGCATAATGAATTCCAACTTGCAATCTATGAAAAAATTTAAAGGAAAGTATGGAATTTCCAAACTTTCGAGCAACTCAAATTTGATCCCCATGTAGTTGTGCATTTATAAAAACCCAAGTTAAGGATGAAGATCTGATCCAAGAACATGGAAAAATTCCCAACCTTTTTCACAGCGAACTTTCCAAGACCTGACAAAGTCTTTAATTGATCTCAAGAAGAAATTCCAAGAGATGTTGAAAATCCAACCTCCCTTGGGTAAATTCCTAACAAAGGTCAGAAACCCAGCCTCCCTTTGGATAAATTTGTAAGTCCGTAATAAAAACCGCCTAGGATAAACAAGATAAAATCTCAAGAATATTAAAAAATCAGATTTGCATGTGGATTGAATTGCTTAAAGGAGGGGTGAAATCAGAAATGTTGTCAATAAAAATCCAAGCAAGTGTAGGAAACATAACTCAATCCATGGCGATTTGTGTGAACAAGCAATGAATTTCTTAATTGCCTTGTAATGGAGAATTGAAAACAATGTAAAAATCTGGGTGATCCATGGAAAATCCAAACACTTAACAAAATTTTGGATGAATCATAAACAAATTTCCAAGAGAGGTCAGAATTCCAACCCCCCTTGGAACAAAATCCCAAGAGGGGCCGGAAACCTGCCTTAGGATTAATTACAAATGCCCTTTGGAGATATGTGACCCCCATTAAGTGGGAAATGTTGGCCAATAAAGGAGTATAAACAATTTGCAAGGAAATGGAATTTAGTGAATCAGGTCAGCCTCCCTATACTCCATAAGAAATGGCTCTTGAGAGGGAGGCATGTAAAGGAAGACCCCATGCCTCATTCAAACCACAATTCAATTCAAACAAGAAGCGAAGTAATTAAGTGAAACAGATCTAAGGGAAGTGAAAATCAGAGAAGAGGGTGGAGATTAAATATTTATTGATATTCAAGGTGAATCAAGATCAAACTAAGCCAAGCAACTCTCCAAGTGCAAGCTGAAAATGAGAATCAGATCTTTGAGATAACCCAGAATTTTCAATCAGGTTTGGGTTTGAAATGGAATGTGCAATGGTGACATTTCAATTCGACTAAGTGATTTACTGAACGAGCTCAATAGAGAAATCAGGTATTTCTATCAGAATTGAAGCCAAGGATCAGAAGTTGATAGGCTGTGATTAAGGTGTTAATAGTGTTAGAATGAAAGTTGCGGGTCATGTGCAAGAATCTTCACAAGTTAGTTTCTTTCAAATTCTGATTAAAAATGCTAATGATTATATTCTTACAAAATATTTCACTTTAACACGTCTTTCTTCTTGTTTTGCAAGGATACATGGAGGAGGAAGTTCACACCGTCGGATGATCTTGAGTTGGTGTTTGTGTTTGCGGCCCCCGCAATTGAGGTAGATGCTTCCTGCGTCATTAGTATCTGTTGAGGCCCTCTGGTCTTCATATTGTACGGACATTCCTTAGTGGAATGCCCGACAATTTGGCAGATATCGCAAAATTGCTTTTTGAACAGGAGCCCTTTGTGTGACCCTCTTCCTTGCAGTCCGTACACCACAAGTCCCCTTTGTCACTTCAAGTGGGGTTGATCTTCATTGTCTTGAACTCTTTCATCATCCGGAGCATGTCTTTCTAGAGGGCTTCTATTTTCTTGCCTGATTCTTCACTGCTACTCTCTCCGTCAAAGTCATCATCATCTGATGATTTATTCTTCTTTTTCTTTGCAGTTTTGTTTTCACTCTCGAGATCCATTGCTCAATTGTAAGCCTCGTTATATGATGTTGTAGATAATATCTTCATTTTTCTCCTGAGGACAGGTTTCAAGCCCTCGATGAACCATCTTTTCTTCAGTCTGTCTATTGGTGGGCTCTCCATTTTTCCCACCAGTTCTTTAAGTCGTCGTCCATATCCACAAACTGTTTCCTCCTTTGCTTGTTTCATGTTGTAGATCTCCGCTACTATTTCATTGTCATCTCTGAGTAGTCGGAATTCTTTCTTTAGAATTGTCCATACGGCCACCTTTGTTTGATCAATATCAGAATACCAATCAATGGCTACACCCCTCAAGGTCGCGGGGAGTTGCCTTACCCAATCATATTGATCTGTGACCCCATTGGCTTTCCAGATTGTCTCACAGGTTTTGCAGTGTCGTACGGGATCTTCTTTCCCGTTGCCCATCAATTGGGGTAGCTTTTGCTTTTGCCCTGCCATGATGGCTGGCGTAAGTGTTGGTTGCGTTGGTGGTACAGTCGGTTGGTTTGGTACCGCAGGGTGTGTTGACACTGCAGGTTGTGTCAGTACCATCGATGGTGTCCCGTGTAATGTCCCCATTTTTCAAATTTCGGGATTAGCTTGGTTTGAAGACCCTTGCAGGCTAATCAGGCAATCAGAGGGGGTCAGATGTCAGAGCCAGTGTTGGGATTCCATTCTGGGGATTTAGTTTATCAAGTTTGATCTTCGTTCGAGTCAATTCGGTTGACTTGCTATTTTAAGTAAGTGGTATTTTGGGTATGGCCGGGATTAGCAGGGTGTCTACACGGAGTGTCAAATGTTTCAGGATCGAGCTTCAGGGAATCTCTAGTTTGAGAGACTTACTATTTTTAGCAGCTGGCTATTTTTGGCAGTGAGTTATTTCCGACAGGGCAGTTGGCGTTTGGGCTCTGGTGTCGGAAATGAGTTGGTTTCAGTTAGCAGAATTCAGTGGCTTTGTTTTTAAAGATATCGTTATTAAATTAAAGTATTTTAATTTAATGACTTAAGTACTTTATAACTTTATTGTTATAAAGTGATATTATCTTTTAAAAGCCTTTTATATTAAAAAAGTGAAATTGTGCTTTTTCCGAAAAAGCTATAAGTACAACTCAAAAAAGCACTTTCATTTACCGATTGATTATTTGATATTTTGTTTGTGAGAGAACTCTGCTTGGCTTTGGAAGCTAGGGTTTGAGCTCGGTCTTCAGCTTTTCGAGAGAGTTCTTCTGAGATTATTGAGCTTGGTCTTCTTCCAGGAGAGAGCTCGTTCTGATTCTGAATTAAATCCAGTGCTAATGTATACTGGATATGTATGAAGTTTATTCTATAGGCAAATGTTGTGTTCTCATGAATTCTGAATTTATCTCATGCTAAGGTTCTGGAAATTGTTGAAGTTTGCTGTGGAATTGAGTTTGATAATTCATCATATCGAAAATCTGGAATAGCAAGTCTCATCAAGGCTGATTTATCTTATGAGTCGAAGAGTTGTTCCTGTGAATGTGAAATTACTTCCATAGGTGGCGGGTGTATTGATTTGCTGCTGCATCTGGTATTGAGAGGCCACGCAAGTCATATCTGATTGCATCTAGGCCCTATGCTGGTTCGTGTACCATCTTGGACTCACGTTGATTGAAATGAGAGTGTCAGCCATGCACTCACATGCCAAGATTGATATGTTGGGTTTGCCGCATCATTCTGCAAGGTGACGTGATGATTATTGGAAGCTGGATACCAGCATTAGTTGCTGCATTTATCCCTTGGTAGTCATATGTGCTAAGGTTGTTTATTTGAGGCTGCATTTATTAATAAAAGGGGTACATGACCTTCCAGCTTGTTAAATTTATTGGTTGCTACATTTCCTTCAAATAAAAGGTGAAGTTTTATCCTGGAGTTGATTAACTATAGTATTAATAATGTTTTAATATTCTTTGATACAAATTGCGGAAGAATAATGTTTGGCAATAAGAAATATTATTTGCTGTAGATCAATTGTAATTTTCTTTGTGGAGAAATTTATGAAATTGAGTTAATTATAAGTTGATATCATTCGGCCTATCAATTTACTTGAGGGAAAAGTTAATTAATTACAAAGAGCCAGATAAGTTCTTCACATCCCGTTACTCGAAATGTTCTATACTCCTTCACTTGGTGTCTCCAAACCACTGGGAGTGTCTAAGCCTAGTAGGCTGCCTTGATCCCTGTGCCCCTCAGTCACTTCAATACTCGTGGCGGCACTGGTATCCTCTTCTTCTCTACCCTCGGCTTCTTCTCTCTTCCTCCTTCGGGCCTCCCTTGCCTCTGTACGTGGAGTTAAGGTTAGGTTTCCAAGCTAACTTCTAGTTTCTTCAACAGAATCCTCCCAATTCTCTTCTCTGACGGCCTCACCATCAGTCTCCTCTGATCGTCCTTTGGCGATCCTCTGGAATCTTTGCCTTCTCTTGGCATGTTGCTGCAACAACACGTTTCTCCTAATAGCCTCCCACTATTCTACTTCCTTTTCCATATTCCTATTCTTATTCAATTGATTTGGCATAAATATTTTACTTATTTATTGTAATGACCCTAAATTTTAAACACTCGTGTTCTATAAATTGTATTAAAATAGAACTATCATTCATTAATAATAGTTAAGCAAGGTGTCATTTCGATAAATTGAACGTTATTAATATAATAACCTATTTATATAATGTTATATATATTATAGTTTATACTATAATATATATTAAAATATCATTCTGATAAATTAAAACATTATTAATAATATATTAATAAACATCATTATTAATAAATGATAATATATTAACAAACATTATTAACAATAATATAAACATTATTATTAAGTAATTATTAAATAACAACTATTAATAATAAAACATGTAATATTTTATTTATCATTTAATAATATAATATATTATACATTATACTATATATTATAATATATTATATATATATATATATATATTATATTATATAATATAATGCATATGGTTATGTAGATGGCTAACAAGAAAGGCCAACCAGAACGGTCACATATTAGGCGGTGTGATTGAATCGCAGCCTTAGGGCTGCGATCAGTCGCACCCCCTAAGGGGGCGACTGTATGGTAGGGGTCGTGACTCCCCCTCCCATACACAGATATATTATAGGGAATCCACGTAAGGGAAGAGGAGACAGCATTAAAGGACACAGCGAAAAAGGAAACAGGGAAAAGATAATAGCAGAGGAAAATAGGAGATTACGGGAAATATAAAGGGCACAGTCAGCTTCCAAATAAGAATCAATAAAGGTAACATTAAATGAAAGAATCAATAAAGGTAATATTAAATAACAAAATATATATATATAAGAAATAATTTTAATTAAATTATATATATTTAAGAATTAATTAAAATATATATATTTTAAATTATATATATATATTGGCAATATTGATGATCTATATTAATGAATATACTATTTTGACATTTCCTTATGTAGATAATGAAATTGATGTTATATAATTGTTGATAATTAATTTTATATTCATTTTCCCTCAAGTAGTCAGACATATGGATCTTATATTCATCCCCAGCTTCATAGAGATCAAAGTAATGGCAATTCGAGGTTGATATAACCTCGTTGCTCATTTGTGGTTAATGGCAATTCGAGGTTGATATAATCATATAACCCCGTTGCCCATTTGAGATGGATGGCAATTTGAGGTTGATATAAACCAGTTGCCAATCTATAATTGATGGCAATTCGAGATTGGTATAGTCCTATTGCCAAAGTTGAGATTGTTATAATCTCATAGGCAGTATATATACTGATTGCCAATCATATGCATATGCATAGGTTTGGAATGCATTTATTGCTTCCAAAGAGATTCTTATGGGTAGTGCTCTATGGGATGACATGTCGATAGCCCGGTTGCTTAGAGTGGATCTTATATCCCTCAAGCCGAGAATCGGGAATTCTGTGAAGCCCGAACTAGAGGCAGCCTTAAGAATCAAATTCCCCCCCTACTAACTTAAAGTAGAGTATGAGTCATGTAGATGTTGTATGATATACTAATGTCGATTTTGCAAGAAATTATAAAAGGAGATAAGGGACATTACAATTATCCACAAAGAAGTAACAACACACAATAGAAATCAAAGAACATTTTTTTATTTATTCAAAATTTTTCCATACATGTCTTTACGACATAGCCATAACAATGTGTTCTCTTTATTCAGTCTCCCTTCCAGATTTATTTGATATTTCCCTTCCGACGGGATTCATCTCATTCTTCCTCCTCTCTCCGACGGTAGTACTCGCTCAGAATTTGTTGTCGTTTGGTCTCACGGTGCACCTCCTCACGTCGGCTTTGAAGGGCTAGGAAGGTTTGCGCCAATAACTCATGAAGATGAGACAACAAATGGTTTACTGCACGATTCACACGAAGGGCATCCAACAGCGCACCTTTTGGTTCCTCTCATTCGGCTTCCCTTTGGACGTGCATCTCGACAGATGCCTGCAATAGTGCAGTGAAGTCATTGATTAATGCACGTTCTCCTTCGAAGAGTTCCTCGTTCTGGTTCTCCTCTTCTTGGTTGCTCTCTATTGGCTGACCCATTGTTTCTCTTCCGCCATTCACGCTTCCTTACTATTGCCCAGAGTCCTTTAAAGGCAACGGCACCAAATGTTTGCTGCCTAGGGAAAACTAAGTTTACACATGATACTGAAGGAATTGCTAGTCAATAACAAATACAACAAGATTCAAAGAAGTGCCATATGCTTTAATAATATATTCCAATACATCCAGAGTGAACATAGCCTCATAAAATATGTTTCGTGTCTATCCTCCGAGAGGATATATAAACCACCCGAAGGGGTACGACCGAAATGTCGTGACATAAGTGTTTACCTCTCGGTCACTAATGACCGAGGCTAACATAACAACCCGTACATACAAGTTTCCCGACAACAGAGATGACATGATTGAGCCACTCTATGAATAAAGTTGATTGCAACACCAAAGTCAACATGGAAGTATCGATAGAGTAGTTGCAAATCCTTCATTGAGCAAGGGAAGAAGATTAGGATTATGTAACGCAAGTGCAATGGCCTAAGTGAATAGGGCTTGAGGATGAGATCATTGCAACATGACAAGAAGGATATCACAACTACAACGATAAAGAGAAAAGGATTATGAGATGCCTTGCTCAATGTTGAACAGCCAAATTTGTTGGAAACCTCAACCAAGGGTGATGATAGAATTGCAAATATAAACATCTCATGGAATAAGGAAAGTCATGGTGCAAGTTAGTACAAGGAAAGATGAAAGTTGACAAGTTCAAGTCATGAAGAAGGATCAAGGCCAAGATATCAAAACAAGTATAATTTCAAGAACACTTCCATAAGAAGATTTCCAAAACGTGGAGAAGATGGAGAAGTGGAGATAAAACAAAGATTGCAAGATAATTCTAAGGTGGCGCCCACTCATTTAAACCAACCAAATTGTTCGTGGAATGCATTTAATGTATTACCATAATGAATTTTCTCATTGGTCCACCCTCAAGAGGATATGCAATGTAATTCTCTCATTGGCTAGCATTTGATGCGTGTAGGTGGTAATTAAGGAAAACCCTAATTAGGGTTATTAAATAATTTGGATTGTTGATCTTGGATCAATCTGGGCCATCTATTGTACTTGAGGCCTCTATATAAGGCTTGCTCATTCCATTTGTAAAGGGGGACTTTGGAGAAATTGTTGCTCAGATACTACCAAAGTAATTGCAAATTCATTGTTGTTTCATGGTGAACATATGTGATATTTTGGAGTGTTCCACGGTTTGCTACTATTCACTTAAATAAGATTTGCTTATGTTGAGTAAAAATTGTTAAGTAGTTGAATCGTGAATGGTAAAAGATGAAAGATATTATTGTTGATGATTCATGATGAAACTTCTAATCATTCCTTTTCGTAGTTGTTGATTGCAAGTAACAGTGCAAGGTTAGACTAAACTCCATTGCAATCATTTTACTTCAATTGCTTCATGTTCATTGATTTGCATGCTCTATGGTTTTGATGAGCATAAGTAATTTGAAAATCATCCATGCACTTTTAGAAGATATCACTGTTCTTAGCATAGTTTCAATTTGCAAAGCAAGAACTGATTTAGTTTCATGAATCTTCAATAGTCCCTTAAATTTGATAGAGTTAGAGATAGAATTAGCTTAGATTTCTCAACTCATATCCCCTTTGACACTTTTTTTTCTAGATCATTGTTACTAATAGTTGAAGAGCTCAAATTGTTGAATCATTCGCATTAAGAAAGTTGATGTCACATTGAATGAATAGCATAAGTCCCCGTATAGTTACTAGCAAATCACATCATAAAATTGATTTGTGTCCAACAGAAAGTCACAAGTACGGACTGTAAACCTTGCGGTCACTTCACTTGATCACACAATATTGTTACATTGTTTAGCATTTGGACTCTCCCTGTTCAAGAGAGGATTGGATTCCTAGTATATTCTATCCTACACATTAGGTGGTCACAAAACTCACATCAATAGAATTGGCGCTAGGAGGGCTTGTTCAAATTCATTTGTGGAACTATCACCAAGTTAAGATGAGATAAAAAGGTGTCACCCCATTAAGGCATCTTTCCAACATAGCAACCAGGATTTGAAAGGGAAGAAAGACGACGTGATATTATTTTGGAATTGAGTAATCTAGCTTGGAGAGAAGGAACACAAAAAGGTATGCAGTCGATCAAGCCATATTGGATGAAGAAGAAGAAAGAACCCAAAGACTTAAATGCTAATTCGAAAAAGACGTCAATGTGAAAAAACAACACAAAGGGCTCAAGGGAAATCCTAAGAAGACTTCAACATTAAAGAGAAGTTGAAAGGCTAGCTCGAAGATCCCAAGTTCAAGAAAATCAAGGGAAAGAAAACCAAAACTAGTTTCATATCAAAGTTATCTTTCCTACAAGCCACAAGCTAGATAGGATCAATTTATTTTCAATAGAGAAGTTAGAGAAGCTTGAGTTGGGGGAAGCAAGAAAGAGTCTTGAGGTCTACTCCCAACCAACAAAAGGACTTAATAGAGTTACAATTTCACAAGCAAAAGTGAAGCAATCAAACTACTGATACAAGTGAGGCAGGTCCTTCGAATCAGTTATTAGATCCTCAACAAGCTCCTATTCAATCAAGTTTGATCCAATCAACTCCGGTTGCAACTCTACAAGTTTCATTTCAAACAGTTTAAACTTCAAGAAACTCAAGTTCAAGTAAAAGTACAAACATTTCATACAGAAATGGCAGCTCCTAAAGGTGCAACTTGGTTGGTTAACAATCCCTCTCCATTGATTTTCAATTATTACCATCACATGCCTAAGAACCTTGGAAATTTTTTCTCAAAATTTCAAATCAATGATCCAAATCGAACAGCTGAGGAACATATCAAGATTTTTGAGGATGCATTGTGCAATGGACAAATTGGTTATGGAGATGTGCATGCCAACTCTTCACTCATTCCTAGGGAAAAGAAGCCCTTCATTGATTTATACATTTACCTACATCTATAGATTCACGGGAAGCGTTGAAGGTGTTTGTAAACAAGTTTGGTATTCCAATTTCACCATCAGAATTGTATTCACATTTTGTTCAGGTCAAGAGACAAGAAGGTGAACTAATCACCTCTTCAATGATCAATTTCAAGAGGCATACACAAGGTTACAAGCTCCCTACAATATCAACAAGGCAGCAGCAAGGGAAATTCACCATAATGACTTGGATCATCTCACTTCTATGTTTGTGAGGCAGTCCCATCCTCCAACGGATTTAAATGAAGCTTATGCTAAGGCTATTGAAGTATGTAAAGGATTGGGTCAAAATGTGTTAGGACCATCATTCCATATGGAACCAGTTGCATATCAAGTTCCATCAATCAAATATATGGTTTCAACAAGCCTTTGGATCACTTGAGGCACATAGATGAGGTGCTTAGCATACTTGAGAAGCAGCATTCATTCTGAGTTTGGTTTGAATGAGGTATTGTATTTGGGTTATAAGAATAGTGCCCGAGCGGTAAGCGTGGAAGAAGAGAAGATCAAGGCAATAAGGAAGTGGCCTTGGCCTAGGACATTGTGAAACTTGAAAGGATTTGTGAGGCTTTGCAGTTATTAGAGAGAGTTTGTAAAGGGGTTTTCACAGCTTGCATCTCCGTAGACACATTGACAAAGAAGGAAACCTTCTCGTAGAGCATTTCGACACAAAAAGATTTTGAGAAGCTCAAGGAGGCAACGAGTTCATGTCTTGTTTGGCTTTTTCAAAATTTTCACTTCCTTTTGTTTTAGAATGTGATGCTTCAAGAGAGAGAATTGAAGCAATTTTTATGCATATAGGCACCCTATAGCATTTGAGAGCAGGAAGCTCAAGGAGACAAATAGATGCTTCTCTATTTATAACAAGGAGATGATGACCATGTTAATCCTAACTAGTTACTGAGAGGGGGGGTTGAATCGGTAAATACAATTTCTATTCCAATTAAACCTTATATATATTCGTGCAGAATTACCAGAATATAATCAATCACTCATAAACAGAAATAGAAATACACAGGTCAACACAGCATATATACGTGGAAACCCTTGGTTAGAAGGAGAAAACCACAGTGGGACAGAACCCACAACTTTACTACTACAGTAATAAAGATGCCCTGTTAAAGGCTTACAAAGCACTTGTAAGAGTGTTGCTCGGTAAAGGGATTTGGTAGAAGACCTGTTAAGATCTTGACCCTGTTAGGATTCACCTTGCAAAAGGACTTTCAACATCAATTAAGATGTCACCCGGTGAAGGGATTTATACAAGAACCTGTTAGGGTTCACCCTAATTGAGGGATTTGAGTCTGCTCTTACAATTCAAAGCAATGATCTATTATGACACCTTTTGTCTGATCAGATCATACATGTTACCCTTTTGCTTTGCTTGGCTGTTGAACCCTTCTTTGTCTTTCACTTCTTAGAAGATTCTCCTTCTCCTACTCTTTACGCTCTCAACATTCAACAACAACTTCTTGTGTATACTATGACCTGTATTTATAAGACATTATTCTTATTAAAAATACTTCTCATAGTTCCGCCAAGCTGTAAATTCACCCATAAATCATGCATGCAAAAAAGCTTGCAAAATGATCTTCAGTTTACCTTGAAACACCCACGTAGAAATAAAGCTAACTTCAGTTTCAACTGTGAATGCTCCGTATAATCCGGTTTTAACTGAGACAACTCCGCATAATCCGGTTCAGATTATCATGCAGTCGACCGGTATAGAACTTATACCTGGTTGGTCATACCTTCCCTGTATGTCTCATAAGACCGGTTGAAAACATTTTGTTCGGTCTACCGGTGCATATTAAAGAATATGATTAGTCTACCGGTGCTCAGGTGGGATTGATGTTTGCCTCTAACTTAAGCAATGGCAACTTAAATATGTCAACAGACCATCATGAATGCATTAGCCAAATTCAAGCAATACTTGGTTTGTGGAAAGTTTGTGGTTAAAACATATGATAACAAATTAAAATTCTTCCTTAGTCAAAAGGATTTGAATGATACACAACAAAAATGGGTTTCTATAATAGCCAAATATGCCAAAAACACCCATCATATCAAAAATGACAGAGCACCTCTATGGATTTCATCACAAGTCTCTCAAAGGTGCAAGGTAAGGATTGTATCTAGTAATTGTTGATAGAACCACTCAATAAACTCATTTTCATGCAATACCTTCAGAGGATAGGGAACCACAAGTGGCTGATCTATTCCTTAGAGATATTTTTAGACTTCGTGAACAACAAAGAAACATTATAAGTGACAAGGGTGGCATTAACATCAAGATCATTAACATCTTTGCCTAAAATTGCATTACTAGAACTCACTAAAACCCAATGCACCCTCTCCTTGACAGTTGCAATTTTCTATATACATTTTATAAACCATATTAAATTCATGTAATGTCCCCGTTTTTCAAACTATTGGGATTAGCTTGGTTTGGCGACCCTCACAAGCTAATCAGGCGATCAGAGGGGGTTAGTTGGCAGAGCCAATGTTGGGATTCCATTCTGGAGGTTCAGATTACCAGGTCTGCTCTTCGTCCGGGTCAATTTGGTCAACTTACTATTTTTAGTAAGTGGTATTTTGGGTATGGCCAAGATTAGCAAGGCGTCTGCACGAGGTGTCAGATGTTTCAGGATTGAGTTTCCGGGAATCTCCAATTTGAGAGACTTACTATTTATAGTAAGTCTATTTTTGCTAGTTGGCTATTTTTGGTAGGGCAGTTGAAGTTTGAGGCTCTGGTATCAGAAATGAGTTTGTTGTAGTCAATGGGTTACAGTGGCTTTTTATTTTAAAGTTATTGTTATTAAATTAAATTATTTTTAATTTAATAACTTTATGACTTTATAACTTTAATGTTATAAAATGAAGTTGTGATTACAAAGTCTCTTAAGTGAAAAAAGTGAAGTTGAAGCTTTTTCCAAAAAAGCTATATATTCAATTCGAAAAACACTTTCATTCACCCATTGATGATTTGATAAAATTGTTTTGTGAGAGAATTCGATTTCTTCTTGGAGGAGCTAGGGTTTGAGCTTGGTCTTCATTATTGGAGAAAGTTCTTCAGAATTTCTTGAGTTTGGTCTTCTTTCAGGAGAGAACTCGTTCAGCTTTGATTGCAAAATCAATTGGTTCTTATTTCACCAAGTTGTAAGTTGCAGATTGTTTAAATAGATTTTCAATTCCAGGCTGCCGTACAACA
Organism: Chamaecyparis obtusa; assembly: GCA_027943335.1. Taxonomy (NCBI): domain Eukaryota; kingdom Viridiplantae; phylum Streptophyta; class Pinopsida; order Cupressales; family Cupressaceae; genus Chamaecyparis; species Chamaecyparis obtusa. The sequence goes on from BSBK01009514.1 coordinate 463,881, forward strand.
ATAACAGAGGTTGCAGAACGATTTCAAAGAGCTGTGTTGATTGTGAAATCTGCATTATTAAATTTGGAGTTAGCTGTCATTTCTTTGTGACCTAGCCATTGTTTTGAGGACTGCGTTTTGGATTTTAGTGGCTGGAGTTACTTTGCTGGGCCGTACGATTTCACGCTTGAGCCGTACCATTAAACAGTAATTACGGCAGGTTGAATTTGTGTTAAGATTTGAAGAGAGTTACCCTTCCTTGGCATTCGGCTAGCAAGGAAGCAATTTCCCATACCTTGCGTGAAGGGAGAGAGATATTGAAGGTGCTGCATCAAACTTCTAAGGGATTGCGGGCTGTATCTAGGAGTTGTGTTTCATCTTCAGAAGCTGTTAATCTGGTCAAGGTGCCTTAAGTATTGAATTTAATTTTATAATTCAATTTAATCTTGTAATTCTTGGAATTGCTAAACAATTAAAGAGCATTGGATTTGAATTTGCTGCTGCTGTTATTATTTAATGTCTGGAAGAAATTTTCATTAAACTATATGTGATTGAAAAAATACAAAGAACAATTGCAATTTTAATTATTAAGCCAGTTTGTTATTAAGAGCCAGCTGGGCTCATTACAATTCATTACACCACATAGTTTCTACTGATGCCGAGTAAGACAAAATAGCAATTAAGATAATACTTAAAAAGAATCTGGAAATCAATGCAAATATACAAATAATCAAGCTCCACTCGTTACAAGAAATACTTTTATTGCAAATTCAGTTCTTACCAAATGTTCCATCAGAACGATTTATACGAGGAACATATGATTGAATGTGGTGAATAATAGGTGCAAGATATACAATTGTCTTGCCAGTACCAGTTCCTGCATGCACAAGTCTGCCTTCTTTTCATTAATGAAAACTAACTGCTTAGCATTCACATTTCAACACCAGCATATACATCAAATTTCTCAAAAATCAAAATGATCCTGATTGCAACATATTTCAAGGAAAGGGAACAAATGGATACACGTCACATCCTGAAAGGATGACTGGAATGCTCTGCTTCTGGATAAGAGTAGGGAATTTGAAGCCCATTCTACCTGAACCAAAGCACAGTAAACTACTTCAGTAAACCAACATATTTGAAGTGAAAGCAAATTCATTACATCAAACAACAGTAGTCAAAGTCTTTAAGAAGCTGACTACTTTTTCTATGCAAGTATGCTCCTAAACACAGTTTTTTTATGCAGTTGGATAAAAAATCATATAGCCAACATCAACAGTTCAAAGTAGATCATTTTCTCTAGTAAAAGATTTCTATAATATAAGCTATTTGGCAAGCTGATGAACCTCCTGTTATATGCTATTCAATTCAAAAATAAACAATCTACATGTTGGTTCAATCGCTTAAGTAAATAACAATACAATTTTCCAGTTGGGAGGATCAAGATCTTGTCTGAGAAATATCAAGCTTACTGTTTAATTGGTCCAACCTAATGAACTGAATTCACAATAAACCAAAATAAGTACTGCAATTGAGTGAGAACCCAATTCCTCTCACCTGATTTCATACTCTGCCCCTCACAATGCCTCCTTACCATATGTCTACAGTACACCAGGAAACCAAAACCGGCCCATGGCAATTTAGAAAAGTGAAAATCAATAGTGGAGATGGATCAAAAGAGGGGATGGCTGGGTCAGGAAAGGGGTGAAACTTTGGGGTAGACTTCTAAACTGAAAAATTGGGGTAGCTACAGAAATGGTAAGAAGTAAGGAACTACAAGGGAACAGTGTCAGAAATGGCAGCGGGTCCATAATCTACCTTTCACCATAACTCCAATCATATACCTAGAGATTGCTGGAGTGCACCATGAATCTGAAATGGGTACAGCTAGTGCTTGCACCTAAAGGAGGTTCAATTTATGCTGATAGAAAACTACAAGTAAGCCAATACATTAGAGAGTACGATTCCATTTGTGCATAGAAGAAAAAGGTAGACAAGAGAGAGCGTGAGAGTGCAAAAATATAAGGTCAAATTTGCACAAAATCAGGTCACTCATCAAAATATATTGAAATATACATGTATCAAAACATTCTCCAAAATAAACACAAAGATAAATAAAATTAACATAAATATACAAACTTCATCATCACAAATATATTAATTAATTAATTATATATATATATATATATATATATATATATATATATATATTAAAAATTGTTAACTTTTTTAATTTCCCTTGACCTACACCAAATTTGTACCCTTATCTCTCCAATCACCAATTAAGTCTAACAAACCATAGACATATATTGCTTGTTCTCCTTGAACAATTATAAGTACAAATAAAATATGAAGATCACAATTTTAATGGTGTATTTAGATGGATTGACCACTATAAACTATATAGTATGTATACTTTAAAATTGAAGGCACCCTTGAGAGTCAATAACCTATCTTTCGATAGAAATTAGAGGTTCTGGTAAGTTGATAGCATCCCAACTAATTGTCAATTGATGGATATTTTCATAAGAGTATATACATTTGTGTTGTCATTTGACAAAGTCTTCAAAATAAGCATATAGCAAAGTGAGACATAATTTATTTTTGTCCCTGATAAAAATAATCTTTAAATAACAAAGGGTGAACTGGAAAGAGAAGAGAAGTCGGGATTTGCTTTGCAACTAGAAGGCATGTGTGTATCTTGTCGAGGAGGCCACCATCGCACACACGAGCAGTCGCCTGACCCAGGTAGTGGGTGGCCTACTCATCCCTTCCTAGCCTTCAACATTTAAGAGCCTTTAATTGGGTGGAGTGGGTGGTTTTTATTTTTTATTTATGGGCAATAAATCCCCAAGTGGAGAGCAGTTATCAAACGTCATCCCAAGAAAAACTGGTGGTAAATCCTTCAAAGATGTGGAGAAGCGATGCTAGATTCTGATGCAGAGGTAAGGAGGCAAAATACAATGTTTCTCGAAAACTCAAAGCAGAGTTTACACAATCATTATTATTGGCGCTCTTGGAGCATACTTGGAAACAACCCAATTGAGAAATCAACAACATACATCTTATCTAATACTTGGCAGGCCTTACACAAGATAATCATGACAAATGGAATTCCACAAAACCCTGCAAGCAGCTTCAACATCTCAACCATAAGTCTTTCCTTCACAATCTGCCCTACTCTCTTGTAGCCCTTCACAGAGGCTTTCTGGGGCATAACTTTTCACACAAAGGTCATAGCCCAAATCTAAGAGTGTTTACCCTTTTTGCCCTTTGACAACATATCTGATTTATAGGTATGGTTGTTTGGGACCAAATGGCTCAATAATTGACTGTTGATCTGAAACTAGGCCTAATTTGACAATTTTGCCAAGGTCTGGCACTAGGGCTTGGCACCAAATTCATCAAAGGGTTTAAACTTTTGTTCTAACACTTGGAACACATTCATTGAAGTCCAAATCAATTGTTACCAACCTAGGGTTCTCTTCCCAGCCAACCTTCCATATGAATCTTCACTTCCACGGCTTCTTGTGACTATGATATCAACAATTTCAAACCTTCTGAAAAGGATAACTTTTACAAATCAAATCATTAGGAACTCCCATTTGGAGGGCTTGAAGATGACATGAAAACAAAAATTTCCACCAATTTTCACCGAGGTCTAGTCGTGGAAAAGAAAGTTATGAATTTTTTCAACAAAACTGGAAACCCTAGTTTTTTAACAGGGCTGTTAGGAAGATTGGCTTATTACACCAATCAAACAATCTTTTCTTTAGGACTGGTAGTAATTAAAAACATGTGAAATAAAATTATCTTTCTATCAATATAAGTTTCAGACCTGTACCATTTCATACGAAGTCGTACCATTCAAATTACAGACTGATTTCCATAGAAAATGCACAAAAACTCTACTTTTATTAAGCCAAATCTTTCAAAAGTCAAAATCCAACCCTTGGATGGCATGCAACAAGCTTATTTATGCCCATCCAAGTGGTTTTCAACTTCCAACCAACATACAACCACATTTTCAAAAAGTTGCTACAAGGTTGCAAAAACCACATGACAACTATTACAACTTTTACAATATTTGTCATATGACTCAAAAATGACTTCCTAAGACTCCCACTTGACGCAACCCAAAAATGGTCTAAAAGACCTTATTACATGACCAGAGTATAATGACAAAGCAAATATGCCAAATGGCCTTATGGAGGCATGAATGCACTAGGTGCTCTTGTACTAGATTCATACCTCTATGTCAAGAGCTTCCCGAGAGCGCCGTGGAGCATGGAGTAAGAGGTAAGTGCTCCTTGTTAGGGTTAGAAGAGCGATATATAATAGTTAAATGCAAATTTAACTAATAAAGCAGAGGAATAAAAAACACATAGGAATGGAAAAAGAAGAAACACTGAATTTAACATGGTTCACTCAATCTCGGGCTACATCCACCAAAAAGATAGTCCAATGTTATTATCTAGTAATATAGTCCTCGGAATGGAGGAGTCCCCCTCTCTCTTGCCTCATATGGATGCTAGGTTCTTGCTATCAATTAACCCGGGGCTTGAACTCCTGAAAGATTTAAGAATTGACATAAAGGAAGAAACAATGGTCTGCCCTATCGAATTTTTGTAAGGCATAAATGCATGCTCTTTGTGCAAAAAGGAAGGGCACATGAGGAAATCTTGCCCTTCATTAAAAACAATAAGTCGACTTTCCCCAATGAGAAGGGCAACCCCTTCGTAAACGCTAAAAGCAAGGAAGGATGCTTCTGTTCTCACTCGCAACAAGGATGGTAATTCCCGCCCCCCCCCCACCACAAGACCCTCCCCCTTTTGCTACTACCCCCATCAGCGGCCCTCAATCTCCTCTTGTGTCTGAGAAACCCAAGGTTCCCCGTGATGATCCCAACCCTATCAACCTTGATGTTGCTCTAGCGGATGCACATGTGTCAAGCCGACCTCTCCTTAAGCATGTTCCTCTAGCTCTTCTTGTTGCCCCTCCAAGATGCATTGTTCCCTCCCCTACATTTGTTGCCTCTCTCGCTGAGTGTCTTCCCTCAGCCAGGCTCCCTAAGCATAGGAAGTTGAATGCTCAACATCTTGTTGTGGAGAATCTAAGACTTATTGCACTTGCAAGAAAGAGGATTAAAGACCAACTTAGTATTGGGATGACTAAAGAGGTCGAATGCATGAACAGGTTGATTTCAACAAAAAAGACGGGCTCAAATTAACTACCCTATCAAGGATATAGTTGGAGCCTTGGAGAATGAGGCTTTTAGCCTTGTTAGTGACTTGGAGACACCTAGTAGTGGGGATAAGATTGTGGTGGCCCTTGAGATCCCTTCTAGGTGATCTAACATTATGACTAGGGACTCAAATGAGGCCCTTTTTATCATTAAGAAGGCCTATGACCAAAAGGTTCCACTCATTGATGTTTTAATTGCTGCAAACCACTCTGCTACCCCCCTCTAGGCCTCCCCTAAGTTCTAGCAGTGGTGAAGTCCTCACTATCTAAGTCTGTCATCCTATGCTTGCTAGAGGAATTAGGAATTTGAGCAAGGACGATATGCGAGTGGTTAGTTTGAAACAAGTTGGAGTAGATGAAGCTTGTCAGGGTTAGAAAGATAGATATCTAACAGTTACATACAAATTAAACTAATAATGCAGAGGAATAAACACACAAAAATAGAACAAGACAAAGATTTAACGTGGTTCACCCAATCTCAACCTACATCGACCAAACAGAGAGTCCAATATTATTATCCAGAAAATCAAAACTAATTACAATCTACAATCCCTTGCAATTCAATACCACTGCAAGAAGCTACCAAATTCACTTATGAAAAGCCCTAACCCTAAGCCATTTTCACAAGACTTATTTTGGTTACAAAAATAGGGTAAGAATATGTCAGCCAAAGAAAATATAACTCCCAACACCTTTGTACAATAATAAAGTCATTTTTAGCCCTGGCACCTACAAGGGGCGTTGCCCCTTGACCCCATCTTGGGGGCACTACCCCCAAACCCCAATTGAAAAATCTAGAGGGAAACCGCATCGATAATAATGGGGAAATATTAACCTTCACGTCTAATTAGGCTCCATATAACAACAATCTCCCACTTGGAGACTTATTATACTCCACAACAATAACCTCCCACTTGGAGATTGATTAGATCCCACAACAATATACTCCCACTTGGAGACCGACCCTATAGCTCCCACTAGAATGAAAATAGTTATTCTATTTTTATTGCTTTCAGTCTAGAAGACCAACCTAAGTTGAACAGGAGTTCAGCTTCTCCCTTGTCATTGCCTTTGTAAACATATCCGCTAGATTGTCATTTGTATGTATCTTTTTCAAATTTAATTGTCCATCATCCAAGATTGACCAAATGAAGTGATACCTTAGCTATATGTGTTTGGTCTTTGAATGCAAGGCACAATTCTTTTTGTCCATAAACAAATAATTTTCAGACTATGATTTTCCCAACTCTTCCATGAAAAATTGCAGCCATATCATCTCCTTAGTTTCCTCAATAGTGGATAAAGAAACCACCTTTTCCAATCGAGAAATCCAACTCACTATTGTCCCACCAACAATAAACACATAACATGTGGTACTCCACTTGATATCTAAATCCCCTGCCAAATCTAAGTCAACATAGTCTTTTAAATTAGTATTAGAGCCCCCAAAACATAAACATATGTTGGATGTACCTCTCAAGTATCTGAGAATCCATTTTACCACGTTCCAATGTTCAATTCCAGAATGACTCATATACCTACTAATGACTCCAACATGTGCAATATCCAGTCTAGTGCATCCCATGGCATACATCAAACTAACTACAACAAGCATATGGTACCTTGGACATTTTGTCTTCCTCATCTTGTGTCTTTGGACACATCTCCTTAGTTAATTCCAAATGACTAGGCAAAGGTGTGTTGACATCTTTTTCTACATAATCAACCTGAGATAGAGTCAATTTTTTATTCCATCTCTACAAATTTTCATACCAAGGATTTGTTTTGCTACCCCCAAATCCTCCATAAAAAAGAATGCGCTAACTATGTTGGAAGTGGATTCACTCTGAGAGGGAGGGGAGGGGAATCAGACTGAATGGATTTAAAAATTTGACTTGAAACACAAGCTGGGAAACTAGTCTTGACAATGAAAATAATATGAATATACAACAGGACAATTAACTTTGTTTTGATTTAAATATGTAGATGAACTATATCAACATCTTATGTTAAAAGAAACCTTATGATTGTTCCTATTAATGAGTGAACAACCTTGATAATGCTTTACAAAAATGTCCAAGTACAAATCTTAACACTTCAACTTTGCAAAAGGATCAATAACAAAACTGAACAGTGAATTATGAAAGTTTTAATGCAGAATTAAGGTATCAGAGCATCACACAACCATCAGATGAAATGAACATATTTCAGTTATGTAGAACTGTAGACCATAATGTAAATGCAGTGAAGAAATGGAAGACAAGTGAGAAAAATCAAATCATCACATAAAGTATTTGCCGAGTGGAAAACCCTCCCGGGGTAGAAAAACTACTCCAATCCTGTAATTCTTTTTATTAAACCAAAGAGCACCAACTTTGTTACAATATATGTTTAGCAGCACCAACTACAAGGAGCACCAACCCCTATATGAATATCTAAATGGAGTATGTCTGATAACAAAGACTAATAACTTTACAATTGCGTTTTTGTTTTGCTCTTATAAAGTTACTAGCTTTTAAGTTGTACAAGAATGATATTCAGTGTTTCCAACTACAAAATACTGTTCACACAATACAATAAATGCTTTTGAATACATTATGTATTCAGAACCCTTCCACAGCATATATCTGTTATAGATACCTCATTGTTTTGTATCTCTATATTAAAAAATATATTCCCAAATTTCTTGAAATATATATGTCCTCATACACAACTATTTTTTGTTTTTATTTTGAAAATAATTGTGTATATTTTGGTAGATACAGAATAAATATGAAAACATAAATAACTATATGTATATGGTATCAAAACTGATTTTTTTTTCAGTTGTAATAGTCTTCAACTGTGTACCCTTGTAGTAGGATAACAAACCCTAGAAAGGGTTAATAACATTTTCCAAATCATGGCAAACTGTCTTCAAGAATACCCACGAGTTAGGGTATCTAACCCTAACAAGAGTTGCAAATGACATTTACAATTTCAATTAAAACAAATTTTTGTTGTGTATGCCCATCTGAGAAAAAACCCTCAAAGACATTCCCATTTTCAAGTTAACCTTTATGTTTACAAAACCTTTCAAGTAACTGAGAAAAAAACTATCAACAGGCATACATGTTCGTAATGATGAGTTGTATGATGACTACGCAGCTTCCTTGCTTCCTATTGGTCCTCAAGCCTTTGAATTTTCTCATTGGCTAATTCTGTGGTGCTTCATTTCTATTGGCTATTTTTGGTTGCCCTGATTAGGGATTGTAATGGATTAATCTGGGCCATTGATTTCAAATCAATCTTGGTCATTCATTGTAATTGGGGCTCCTATATAAACCCCACCCCTCTCATTTGTAAAGCAGAACTTGTTGGAGAATTGTTGCTAAGAGAATGCCAAATTTGCTCTACTTTTCATTGTTGTGTCTTGCATGGTGAATTATTGTGATCAAATTTGCATTATTGCATGGTGATCCATATTTCCTCATTTAGCTTAGGATTTCATTTCATGTTGTTTAGAAGTAATTTAGTTGGATGAAATAATTGTGGATGTTTACTTGCTTGGCTCGAATATAAACTAGGCCACTAACCTCTTGCTAATGGTAGGAGTGCCTTGTGTGGTGAGCTAGTGAAAGTACTTAACTTCAATTGATATAGAATCTTTAGTTTGCGTCCATTGTTGGGATTGAAGAGGGTAGGTATTGATTTCAAAACCACTTGAGTATATCCTTAGAAGCTTGCACTAGGTGGGTGGAGTCGTTGATAAAGCTACATCTAATAGAGTCCAAGTTCATCCATACTTCCTTCCATCCTGAGTTAGAAGTAGAAGTAGCTGTAGAAGTTAAGTTTAAGTTTAAAATTGAGGAGGAAAGGTTGGAAAATCAAACCATATTTTCATTGCACATTGTGAAGCTAAATCTTTAAAAGTGCAAGTAGGTGATACCCATTAAATGAATAGCATAAGTCCCCTTAGTGATAACCAGCAATCACATCATTTCAACTGAACAAGAGTCCACAATAAAAGGAACCTTTAAGTCATTTCATGATCTTACTTTGCAAGCTTAGCGTGAGAAGTGACTTTATATCAAGAGAGAATTAAATATTTAGTGTTTCATCTCAAAACATTGAGTGTTTGACTCTGCATGTTGGAGTGGAACAAAACTCACATCAACAGGTATTATATTTCCTTCATGAGTTATCCAAGTGCAGTGATTTAATGGTTTTAAGTTGACTTGGCAAACTTCCATACCTAGAGAACAAATAGGAAAGCACACCTAACTAGAATGGAAGCACTTGTTAAGAATATGATTCTTTTCCAATTTTCTGAGATACAAAGAGAAGTGCTTTCAAATTTGAAGGCAGTCCATCATGTCCAAAGATATATAGGGGTGGATAAGCTAATTTACCTAGTGCTTGCAAAATTGCACCTCCAAAGTGTTTTCTAAAATGTAAAAGAAATTTTTGTGCACTATTTGGAGGGACTGAAGATGGTCTAATAGAAATGTGTTTTTCCTTTACTGCAACTAATGTTCTGTACGACAAGTATGGGCACAAGTTTCATACTTTTTATCAACTAATTAATAAGAAAGGGCCAAGACCCGACAACCAATGGTTGCATAGGTGCCAAAATATAGAAGAATAGAAAGTAAAAATGCTTTAGGCAGAAAGTATTGAGTTGACAATTCTCCACTAGAGCTCATCAGTCAAGATAAGACTGTAGAAGCTAAGGCTCATAGATATTCTCACCAGTCAGATAAGATTGAAGAAGCTAAGGGTCATAGACACTACCTGTGTCAAATGAAATAAAAAAGAAACAATGTTGTGCACCTCGATGCAGCGAAAAGCAGCTAAAACTTTTTAAAGGTGCATAAAAAGAAGATTCTGGGTGACTTTTGTGTGCCTTGAAATGGAAAACAGCCCTAGGAGAAGAAATCTGGATGATTGGAAACCAGAAGAGACAAAAGCCAAGCTATGCATTTTTTTTGCATACAAAAGATTTGGATCAATTCTTTAGAGTGGGGATTCTTCTTTGCAGTTACTGACACCTCATACTTTAAGGATAGACCTAACAGACACAATCATGTCTAGAATTGCTTCTAAAAAGATCTTGAGTCATTCCAAATTGATGCAAAAGAAGAGATGGTACCTCTACTTGTTTGTGGGAAGATTATATACCAAATGTAGTGTCCCTGTTCTTGTTGAAGCAACACAGACATGTGGCTTCAGAAAACAGTGTAATCATATTAAAAGTATATTTATACTTAATTGTACTGTCGAGTCCTAACCATGTAACCAACCATGTGAGAGGATGTACCTATCTGGAAAATCAAGCTTTTAGTCACTTACTCAACACAATCTTTTAAAATTTTAGTCATTTTGTCACAACAATCCCTTCTGAGGTTTGGTCTTTAAAGTACAAGAGCCAATACAATGGCACAAAACTGTGAATACATGTTGTACAATGTATAATAAGGTTTGTGAAGAAGAATGTTATAAATTTAACATATGACCATGGTCCAATCTCTACTATTCACTCCATGGAAAATAGCTCTGGTAGTCATTGCATTAACAGCATCAAAAGTAGCTTTTTTTTGCTTGTTTTCTTTGTCGTCAAGAAGGCCATATGTGGATGTAGTCATGAAAATGTTGTGCACCATGGAGTTCAATATGGTTCTGAAGGTCTTAATTTGGTCTCGGTACCCCTCGACCTTGCTAGAACCCTTGCCCCCATATCCCCACAGCGGGTGTTGCCCCTTGACCCTGCTGGGGGTGTTGCCACCAAACCCCCATCTGATTTTTGAAGTACACTACAACTTTGAGTTTGCACAAAATGAGTCATTGTCTACAGTCTTGCCATTAGCCTTTCTTCATGAGTGAATAAAGATATATCTTACTCCCGTATCTCATATCCACTGCCATCTTTATTATTATTCCATGTATGAAATTTATCATATATAGAAGTAAACTGTGGAGGTTCTTTGTAATGTTTAAATTATGGCTCTTATATTCTCTAAATGCATTAATTCCTTTTTGTTTTTTAAACTATGGTTTTCTTCTTTGTTGAGTCCTAGCCAAGTTTTTGGCCGAATTCTATTTTGGGCTGCTAAGTCCATACCAAGTCCAAGTTTTCAAACTATGGGTACGAGTATTTGGATTTGATTGTTCAGCATGGTATTTAAGCATTTATCAACCAATACCAACTATTTACATAAAAATTGGGAAGTTGTAAGGGTCCTTGAGCTTACTTTGGTCTCATTTAGCTAGTGCACGCTCTTCTTGTTAGAAAAGAAGCCAAATCCTAAACAATAGAAGGTTCTGTAGTTTGGGCGGTAAAGCACACCAGCCCGCTAAAAAACATCATACGAAGGACCTGCATTTGAGTTTTAGCTGATCCACGGGAAATTACCTAAGTTACCGAGTTCGCACCCTGGACCCTCGAACCGGGTCCGGATGTGAACCGGGTTCGGGTTCGCACGGGGGTCCTCGCTGGGTCCGAGCAAGGTCTTGATCAGACCTGTGGCCCAAAAAAAATTTAAAACACATTTTTTATTATTTTTTTTTCCCTTTGTAACCCTAAAAACAGCCCCATATGAAGCCTCCAAACACATTTCATTTCACATTTCTGTATATTTCTCTTATTTTTTTTGTATATAATATATATATATATATATATACACACGAACCCATACGATCCATAATGAAAAAAAATTTCACGAACACATGTACTGGGTTCTTGTACCTGAACTCGTCCCCGAACCCAAACCAGTAACTTAGGAAATTAAACTCTGTCAGCCATACTTCATATATGATGACCACCTAGCAAGTCCTAATGATAACCATTTCAACATCACTATAAACCCTAAGCCCTAAGAACTGACCTCATAACTGGAAAAAAAATTTAAAATCCCACCCAAGAAAAATCCCACTTTGAAAAATACATGAGAACATAAAACATCAAATCAAATGGAATCGGCATCATACAACACCTATTGTCCAAGCTGTGGATTTTTCATTTGTGCATAAGTTGCTGCAAGTCTACTACATTCAGAAGACCTTTTAATAATAGTTTAAAAAAATGTTCACTGCTAATAAATGTTCAGCAAGAACATAAGGAATGTTCTGTTCGGTCTCTTCTAGCACTACCTCTCCCGTGGCTTCATGACTATACCACGATGCTGCAGCTAAATTGAGTGTTAGTCTGGCTTCGAGCTCTACCCTCTCAATTGCGACGGCTCTCTCCAATTTATGGATTGGTAATAAGTTCTACATATGGTTTAGAAACGGGGCAATTCTCCTTCGGTTGATATTCCCAGGAGGGAGTCTATGGGCCTGCTTCTCAAGTATTTCGAAATAGCTCTAGTAGGCAGGTTCACAGGTTCTTGGCAGTTCTACAAATTGTTGGCTAACTGGATAGATTATATAGAGGCCAAAGATAAAAGGTCACATAGATATTTCTTGGTGTAGGAGGGGTATCTGCTTCGCAACCTTCTCAGTAAAAGAGAAGAAAGACCTGATATTTCATAGTGGCCCCTGGTATTCTCCGTAATCTTCACGTTTTATATTAATAAAAATATCTTATTTTTTTAAATAGTAGCGTTCAACATATGATACTTTCATCCAAAGTTCTGTATATATGAAACGTTCCAGAAAAAAATGAGAAAAAAAAATCTATTTTTTACCTTTTAATTGTTCAGAAAGGATAGGATTCAGGCCCAAATCTGCAAACGAGCAATCTGCGAAAACTCCATCTCCATCCATTTTTATTTGACGCTCCCAAAATGATCGACGTAAGTTTTTTGTGATACCCTTTTAAAGCATTAGTCTTGGCTATGCAGCCGACTAATATCCCCGCCCCACCACCATGCACATGCGACCCTCCCATGGCATACGATCAACTGTGGTTATTTACGTCAACGCACTCTTCTGAAGTGCTGGTTATCTACGCTAACGCACTGTTCTGAATAGAAGTTTTGCAGCCGCTGATAATTGGGTTGATCATTTGGGCTGCATTCGAATAAGAGGTACATAGAATTTTTTGAATTTTTTTTTTTTAAAATATCAAATCTATTAAAAAAACAAAAAGATAAAAAAAAAGGCAGAAATCTTCATTAATCAAATCTATTAAAAAAACAAAAAGTGGAAAATGTTTTATTTGGAAAAATTGCATTTAAAAAAAAAAAAAATCAATTATTATTAAGCAATGCATTTTCACATTAAACTCAATCTAGAATAGGTATAAATTAAATAAATTAAAATATTTAATTTTGATAATTATTTATTTGTTTGTTTTACATATATTCATTAAGAATACTATTGAAACGCATTTTAGTTTGGCATTAAATAACAATAATATATAATAATTGATATATATATCTCAAAATCAAAAAGAAATTTAGTAACAATAATATTAAATAGAATTAAGATATTAAATTAATAAATAATAGTAATATATATAATCAAATATTTGAGTATCATACATGTATAAATATTAATATAGTTATAATAACATTTAATATAAATCTCATAATATAAATCTTGATAAATAATATATATAAATAATAAATAATAAATTATATAAATCTAATATATTAGATGATAATATATCAAATATTATATAATGTAATACATAATATGATATAATATATATCAATAGATATTTTGTAATAAGTAAAGAGCAATCAAAAAATTATATAATAATGTGTTACAATATATGATAATAAATCAACTACTATCATTTATATAATACAAGCTGAAATATATACAATTAAATATTATTATAATATAAAACTAAAATATATTATATATTAATAAATTATTATCAAATGACGTTCTTAAATTAACTTCCTAAAACCAAATTTACTACTAAGTATATAGCAATAAATATAAATAATTATAAAATCAAAAGGGGTAACCATAATGACACTTAATAATAAATTAAAAACTAAGAATGGAGGCAAATTATTAAAGTACAAGATATAAAAAGATAATAATAAGAATACATTGTGGGGATTCCCAAGTGGGGAAACCCTAACCCTAATTTGAATTTAGGGTTAGGTCCCACTATTAAGCGCCCCCCCCCCCCCCCAAAAACCCTAATCTGGTCATTTGCATGTGTAGGAATGATCCAGAGGGAAGGGTGGAGCTATGGGAAGAAAATTCCTTGTTCTCACATGAGATCAAGTGTGTATACACTCCCTATGGAGAGTACATACACATTAATATCTTGTGATAATATAGTGCATATTTCTTGTCTCAGAGTTTTCTACATACCCTTCATAAATTGGATTTACAACGAAACAAGAAGTTGTTTGACATTATTTATAGCCTATACTATAAAAAAAATCTCTTACTTTTCTTAGATATTTCCTTAACATTGTTTAAAATTATCAAAATCTTTCTTCTATACATTTTTTTGTTAAATGATTAAATGTATGTGATTTTTTTCTTTTTAAAAAAAATATTATGTAGACAAGGGTTTAAACCCAGGAAGGGGGGTTTCATGGTCCTTCGTAGTGGCGACAGCCACTCCTATATATATATCATATAAATGGACATGATTAAGTTTAAGGAAAGTAAATACATATTAATATATATAATTATATGTTAATATACATATATTTCGTAATATATATATATATATATATAATATATATATATAATATATATATATATATATATATATATATATATATATATAAAGAGAGACAAATCGAGGGGTTGGGCTAAAGCCCTTCCCCTGTGGTAGAGCCCATCTCTCGTCATCGCACCTCCTATAGGCTGCAGGGCGCATTCCCTGTTGTCGTCCCCTTGGGGCAATGAACAGAGGAAAACCCCACCACCATTGGTGGGCAGTTGGGGTTAAAAGCCCCTCTATTCCCACTGTGGTGGAGAGGGGTGTCTTCACCCTCGCGCAACTGCCAGAACGCGTGCACGTTGTCGATAGTACGCTACTAAAACAAAATAAAATTAAATATGACATGTTTATTTTCATTTGAAAAAAAAATTAGTATATGTTTAATAATTTCATTTTATATATGAAATTTTAAAAAAAGAAATAGATTAAAACCCGTATAATACATCTCATAGAGATTATTTTTGGGCTTGGCTTTCATGCACAAATCTGGTCAAAAAAATGGGTTAAACGTAAGAAAAAATACAGGGTTAATATCTACTGTAGTTTTGTTTTAGTAAAAAATAAAAATGTAGATAAGAGATGAAATAGTAGAACTATGTACAGAGATTTCTCTAGTTTACACAGAGAGATGATAGACTTTGAAGTAAATTTGAAAAGAATAATCCACAGACTAATTCTTTTCCTAAAACAAATAAATCTATCTGCATAAATCTTATTGTATTAATCTTTTTTGTGGATTTGAACAAACCCTAGGTAGATTTGGGAGGGAATATACAATCCTTTGAAGATTTTGTTTTAAGCACAAAAAACACCAGCTTTTATGGATGAATATACACACCCCCTGGTGTGTATATACACCCATAAAAGCTATTGTGTTTGCAAAACCACTTCTCCTTCAATCACCCATGCCACTGCTCAATCCTACACACACACACAAAATGACAAATTAGGGTTTTACAACTTTTTAAAATGGGGCCTAACTCTAAATTCGGATTAGGGTTAGGGTTTCCCACTTGGGAATCCTCATAAAGTAATTAATTAATAAATTACCTTATCTTTTTATTGTAGCACACTCTAACTTTATTCTTAGTTATTAATTTTATCTTTTAGTTTTAGTGACGATTGAATATTCTGGGGGCTTTATAATTTATTTATGCATTGTTATTATTCTTTTTACTGAATTTGGTTAGGAAATTATTTTAGAAAGGAAATTTTTGATATAGTGTTAAATTTAATTATTTATTTCAATTTGTTCCTAGAACAATAATTAATGTTGAATCTTTATCCTATTTAATATACCACTAAGTGCAATAATGATTATAAGTCTAAAATTAATTAACGACTTTTAATTAAATTGATTTAAGACCTTTTGATTTATTATGAATTAAGAGTTATGTTTGGTCACGTAATCAGAATTTTATTATATACATTAGTAATTGATTAATTGATTTTTAATGCATTAATGACTGTATTATTCCTTTCTATTACACCCAGGAAAAAAAGGGAAAATTTGGTATGAGATTATAATATAATTAAAGTTATAGTTGTGGAATATTTTATTAACTATTAAATGAGAGTTGACCTAATTATCTCCTTTTATAATTTGGTTTGAAGGGAAATAAATTTACTAACTTAAAATTACTTAGGGAAAATAATTATAGCATAAATTTATCTTGATGAATATTAAGGGAGATGTTCCCTTAGTTAGTGTTTCTCTTTTCAACGACTTTATAGTCCATCCCTACCCTAGTTGAGATGGGGAAAAATATAATCCCTTAATCAGAGTTTTAAGATGCCCTTAAACCTAATGAAACTTTCACGCCAAACCTAGTTAGGAGATTTATATCACCTAATGTCGTCAGTCGATTTAGGGAGGATGGTACACAATGCATGCCATAACTATCCCTATGCAACATTGGGTGGACTGTTGTTATGTTCTTGAAGCTTCGCAATAAGTGACCTTTATGTGTAACCTTAGATGTCCTCTGTGTATTTTTTTTTTAAATTGTTGTGTTTTGTCCTTAAATTTTGGGCATTACACCAATGCCCAA